>WEIT01012705.1:291809-362295 GCA_013389985.1 Dryoscopus gambensis | reverse complement strand
CGTCCCGCCTGGCCGGTCCCGGGGGGCTGCGGAGGGGCCTGGGCCGGGCGGAGGCGCGGGGCGTTCCGCGGGTTTCGGTGGGGAGAGCGAGGTGTACGGCAATGCCTAGTGCTGCTTGGAGGGAGTGGCTTGGTGGAGCGTAAAAGTTTTTATGGTTAAATCCAGCCCTTTCGCCTTTTTTTTTTTCTTTTTTCTTTTCCCTCCACTCAGCGTCAATTTGAGCTGCGCCTTCGCCCATTTCTCCACCAAGGCGAGAGGCACTCACTGTTTTTGAAAGAGAGGGAGTGTAGAACGACTCGGAGTGTTCCTGTGCTCAGGATGCTCCAGTTCAGGTTCACGCTGGAAACAGTCGGTTGTGCTGGGTCTCGTTTTTAATGTAAGCGTCGGCATAGGGAAGTATGATCGAGTGATTCAGACACCGCTCTTGAGAGCCCTCTTTGCTTATAGCGACTTCCCCTTTATAGTGACTCTGGACCCTACTCGGGTCGAAAACGATGCGCGGATCATTTTGTCTGTCCCTGGCACCTCCCGCCCTGCTGTGGCCCCGGCTGTGCTGTGCTGTGTGACACCGCTGTACTCGTGGAGGGTGTGTGCGGGGGCTCGGGTGGCAGTGGCTTCAGTGTCGTGCGTGCTTATACTGCTGTGTGCAAACACGCTCCGTCAGAACGTGAGTAAAACTTTCTAAGCGGAAGGATACCTGGGTTTTGGATAGCTTTTCTGCCTCCCCGTTGTGCATAAAAAAGAAGACGTGCTCGGTGTGCAGATCAAACGTGCAGTTAGTGAAGCGAGAAACGCTCCTCTTGGTGGTGTTCTGCTGATTATCAAGATCTGCTTTCAGTGTGTTCGATTCAGTGTAAGTTGTCTTATGTGGTCAAAGCACACTTAAAATGAAATCTGAAAATATAAAATGAAATTAGTGTTTTAAATTCTGGTACAAACCAAACATCTCACTTTTTGATGCTTTTTGTGATTATTCAGAATAGGTAAGACTGTTCTTTTTTCGGTTTTGGGCTGCACTGTCTTATTTGCAAGTAAGAAATGTCTGCCCAGCTCATCGTAGTGCCCTGTAATGGTAGTTCCTAAAGCATAAAGGCTTAGGGTGCTAATTAAACATAGTGAACTAAGGCTGCAATGCTGAAGTGAGAAATACCTCAGGATTGACGTATGGTAGGTTTAGGTTATTAAAATACTTCGTACACTCTATTAATGTAGTTAGGAACACTATATAAGGACTGAGTCCAGTTCATAATTGTATATGATTATTGTATGACATGGTTTTATGTATTTTTGTCCCAAAGTTTCCTTTTCTAAGGGAAATCCTCTTCTGTTGACAGTAATGAGCCTGTTATTACTGCTTCAGAGATGACTGAACTGAGTGGGTGCACACACTGTGTCAAGTATTGCTGTTGTGGGGGTTATTTATTACAATAACAATTTGTGTATGTGAGGTTATAGAACAGTTCCTGCCAGGACAGTGGCCAAGCTCTAGAAGGGATTGTAGAATAATCCCAGGGCCTTTAAACAGATTTTCTCTGTAAGTGTTGTCCTTTATTCAGGTTTCCAAGTATTTCTTTCTTGTGGTCAAAAGGGGTGAGGAATGTACAATAAAACATCACCAAAAACAAGAGTGGAAAAAGAAGCAAGTGTAGCTTGCTCTGCACTCAGTGTATTTAGTGGGTGCCTCACAATTTACCTTGAGAAGTCATTAATTGATTATTTTATTACAGATGTCATGGTAGAGCTGGCTCTTGATAAGAGGTTATTTGTCTATTATGTCAGCTTGTGGAAGGGATTTTACATGTAAGAGGTGGCTTAGAGGGGAGCCTTGAGGTATCTTTGACAAACTCAAGGGTTTTGGAAATTCGTGGAGAAGTAAGAACAGGCCAGTATAACTCTGGAGGAACCAAAAGAAGGGCAGAAGTACAGAATGCCTTGGAAACAAGTTCTTTCATGTTCTTTCGGTAGCTGGAAATTAATGTTTCTAGAGCACGTGTTGTTCAGGCATCTGTAGGATTAGGAGGGGGATGTGATCAGAGGTGACACACACAAGACCATACAAAGTTACTGGTAGTGCCCAGTGACACCCTTGAGCCCTGTCATTATAATTCTTTGCCTTCTGCGCTAGGTTAATCACATGTGTATGACTCTAGAAACAGCTTGATAAACAGATTAAAGGGAAAAAACGCATTCAGATGTTGTAGGGGGAAAAGACTTTATTTGATTGAATTGTCTTTTGCTGGTTTGGGTTGATATTCACTTGAAGAGAGGTAGAGCTCTGTGTATCAGTGCATTGTAACATCCGTCCAGTTTACTTCTATGGCTCAGTAACAGATACTCTTCCTAGTTATAATCCATAAATTGTGTCACTGCAGCTTGCACTTAACAGGAAAGTTTAGCTAAATTGCAGCGTCCAGCTAATTGTCTTATGGCTTTATAACTAGGAAGGAAATACTCCAGCAGCAGCTGATAATTTGCCACAGTGGAACACTGCAATCCACTGAACATCTGTCAATATCTTCTTAGCATTTTGCTCCCCATCTTCTTTATTTCTGAAAATTTGTGGAGACTTTGATTTGTGGCTCCCGTGGTTAGTACGTTTGAATTTGCTACATTTGGTCTTCAGAAAAATTTATAATTTTGGAATACTTTAAAAAGCCAGATATACTTCTTCGTTGCCAGCAAAATAAATAAAAATATATTTGGTCTACAGGGTAAGTTCATTGGACATTAAACCTATGTGAAGCCTTTTGCTTTCTTCAGCTTCATGTTGGCAACAGAAACAATCCAAAAGGTTTTTGTAGGCAGGCTGGATACTTTTAGCATATTGTCTTGGAGTCAGTGGCAGTTTCAGTATTCACCAGTAATATTCCAAGAAGCTGTTAGAACATGACTTCAGGATTTGTTCTTCAGTTCAAAAACAAACAAAAAACCTTCACAAAACAACCCCCTCTCCAAAAACCCAAAAATCTACTCCATAAACCCCCAAGCAAATGGGGTAGGATAGAGGAAGAGTCCTGCTTGTATTTTTACCAAGAAATATGTAAGATGGGACATGCAGTTGAACTTTACTCAGAGTTTATTGTAGAGTTAAATGACTTAACCAAAAGTTCATGTTGTTAAACCCTTCTGTACCCGGGTGGGTGCTTGATGAGCCTGATGCTGACCAACTGTACTAGCAGTGGTTACCAAAGTGGTTTCTTACTACCATTTTCTTTATTGTAGACAAAACTGTTGGAGAGGGTGATGTAAAATTGACCTCTGGAAGATATGTGCCTAAGCTACTGGGAAACCAAATTACAGTAACTGGGAAGAGTTGATGAATCCTGACTTTGGGTCTAGACAGAGCAGAAAGCCCATCCAAAGGTGCTAGAAATTCTGTCAGCTCAGCTTTTGCCTTTTTGTGTTGTTTTCCCCAAGAATGTAAGAGCTGCTGTGCTGAGAGTCCTGACTGTGGGACAGGTAGGGAGGAAAAGGATGATATGGAAAGCTGGTTTGTAGTGGAATGATTTTTTTTTTCTTTCTTTTCTTTTAATAAAAACCCCTAGTCTGGCAGTTAGTAATTTACAAACTTTCTCAGAGGTGTTTGTGGTTTCACCAGAGCTTTTTTATAGATAGTTCAAGTCCTGGTTGTCCATCTCTAATGGGCTGAAAAACTTGGTAGTTTTTGCCAACTACCACTGTCTGTGAGGGTGGGAGTCCCTGTTTAACGTGTATGAGAATGTGGGGGGGAAATATGTCCTTTCAGTCTGAGGTTTTTTCGCCCCTAAAATTGCTCTTTGTTCTGCTAGACTCCTTTGTATTTTTGAGAAATGGTGGGTGATTGTCTGATGGCTTCATACTGAGAAGTCTCTCTACATCTGCTTTTGTCATGTGCCAGTCATTCCAGGTGCTGGTCACCTTTACTAGATAGTTATTTTAGTCTTGATTGTGTTTTCATCTTGTTAAAGAGAGTTTTTCATGTTATTCAAGAGTTAATTTAGTGTAGGGGTGCAGTTATATTTTTGCTGTCTTGGTTTCTTTTGTTTTTCTAACATTTCTTAAGAGCTTTATTTTCAGCTGGGTAGGACCTTGCCCTTGAATCCTCACCTACTCTGGCTTTCTCCATTGTCTGCCGGCACTTGGGGTTTTTTTTCCTTAGTGGGTTTTTGTTGCATAAACACAGGAAATGTGTGGTTGGGCACTCTGTGCTGTCGGGGACTAAATGAGGTGACTGCCTGCTCTGTTCTGGCTGTCACAGCTCTGCTCTTCCCATTCATTTTGCTTCCTTGGAGATGCTGCCACATATGGCTGCTGGTCTCGTAGTTCCCTAACCTGGCTTGATAAGAATGATTTATTAGGAAAGAGCAGCAATGAAAATGCTTAAAGTGACCAAAATCATCTTGACAGAAGTGGGTAGGTCAATCAGGTGAAATTTGTTGTGAGTGGGTCTGGGCTGTAGCGATTTCTAGCAGCTGTGATTGCTACCTGGGCACTTAAAATGTGTCTCTGGTCCACCACAGGGGTTTAACCTTTTTCTTCTGTTCCTTTTAAAGTGGGTGCTTGTCTTTTTTTAAACTGGCATCCTGTATTTTGTATGTAGCTAAATTACATTCACCTTTTTCTTTCCTGACACTTTTCCATAATGTTGCTTTTTGTTTCTACTCTGAATTGTGATGATCTAAAATGTGCCCAGCTCCTGGTGGAGGCGATGCCTGAGCCTTTGCTGTCCCTTACCTTGGCTGTGGGGTGATGAGAAGCAGATTTCCCCAGTGGTGTGGTGGTGGAAGCACGAGCCTGCTTGGGCATCACCCGTGGCTGTCCTGGTGCACTGGTGACAGCAGGACTGAAGCACTAAAACTGCCTTTCCAGTTGCTTCTTTTCTGGTGTGAACTCTTGCTACGTTAATAAGTGTCCTTTTACCCTGAATTATCCCCCATTTCCCAGCATAAACTTCAGACTTCATTTAGATAATGTGACACCAGCGCTGCTATTTACTTTCTCTGACTAATGCCAACAATTGTTTTGGGTGGGATTGTGTTTTATTGCGCTACCTGCATGCAGAATTGACTTTCCTCATATACAATCAGTATGAAATACTTCTTTTTCAGAAATCTTGAACAAAGAAAATGATGCATTGTAGATATTTTTGTGCAAAAATTTAAGTCCTGCCACTGCCAGAGTCCTAAATCAGACTGAAGAAAAAAATCACAGTATGTGTCTGTCTGCCAAATGAGTTAAATCTTTCCACTTTCAGGGTGGTGTACACTGTAGAGAGTATAATATGAGGTAATTTAGAATATTAAATTCACTTTTCTTAAAGAAATAATTATTGCCTATAACATGCATGTGACCCTGAGATTGGCTCAGCTGGTCAGAGCGTGGTTCTAAAAACACCAAGGTTATGAGTTCAATTCCTGTACAGGCCATTTATTTAAGAGTTGGGCTTGATGATCCTTGTGGGTCCCTTCCAACTCAGAACATTCTGTGAAATCTGTATTAGGCCAGGGTTGCTTTCAGCAGAATAAATCAGAACATAACATTTTGAATAATTAAAAAAAATGAAGCATTTTCCTTTGATTTCAGCAGTTTGCACAGTGCTGCCCTGTGCTGTTACAGGTGAGGGATGCAGTTGCTCTCCACTTAGTGCTGAAGAGCTTTGTGATTGCAAATTGAGTTTAAATTTGACATTATTGTTAAAGAAACTCAAAATGAATGTTATTGCTTTCATTGTTTCAACTAGATAGTGTTGCTTTAAATTATTTAAATGGCTTAAGATTGCACTGTTTGTTAAGAGGAAGTAAATCACTATAAACATGATACTTTCTGTCATTAGAGGCAAATGGTTTTGGAATTAAGCAGTGCTAGGCAATCTCATTATTTTTGCTTCTGCAGCAGCTGTGAATAGATTTTTGTGGATGGGAGTTATTAATGGTTTTTACTTTAATTTTAAATAAGGCAGTTTTGCTAGAGTTCCTGGAAACTTGCCTGACTTGCTATTTAAAGAAGACTCTTAAGTCATCAGTTTCTGCCACTTTGATAAAATTACTAAGTGGTCGGCCTCAGTCAAATGCGTTTGACTGTGGATATAGTTTGGTCTTCTGAAGCTGGCACGAAATAAAATTGCAGCCTTCGTTCAGCTCTGACTAGTGAGTATTCTCCTCTTCCCTTCTTGAATGAACCAAATAATCTGAAACTTCCCTGTCTTCCTGAATCAGCTCTCAGGCAGGCTGGCTCTCCAGAAACTGAGACCGAGCTCATGGTTGCAGGAGGAGACTGAGGATGCTACTGACGCTGGTATCAGCTGCAGTGCTTTTACAGCAGTTGTCAACTTGCCCCTGATGGAAATTTTTGCATTCCAATTTTGGCTCTTCAGTTCAATTGTGGCTTTATTGGTAACATACCAGTATACCTTCATTCCTCTTAGTGTGTTTTTATTTCCTCAAGTTGCACTGTTTTTTTCATTTTCTGGGAAAAATATGAAAGCAAACTTGTCAGAATGTTTCAGGTTGTTTCTTCTCAGTGCCTCTTTGGCATGCAGCGAAAAGAGTCTCCATCTTTGCTGCCTGAAGAAATAAAACCACTAGTTTCATGAAGGGAAGGAGAATCTCATCGTTTAACTCTGAATTTGTACCTTGAGCTATGAACAGATTTGTTTTAAGGCTTTGTGTATCATCTCCCTTCTCCTGAAGTCATGCTGTGGGTGCAGGTTCAGGCTGTGCCTCAGAGATAACTTGAGGCTGCTGCCAGCAAGGGCCCGAGCTGTGCAGTGCCTGTGGCTCGCCCTGCCTCTGGTGGCTGGGAGAGCCACGCTGTGAGCTGACCAGCTGGCTGGTGGGGGAGGAACTCCTGTGCCGGCTTTGCCATCGCGTCAGCGAGCTGGATGGGCTCACTCTGGCAGTCCTTACCTCTCCGGCAAGAGAGTGGATGGGACTGAATTTCAGGAGTCAGGGAATGAATAATGTTTTTCCTTTTCCATTTTAACCTTAAGTTACTTTGCACTAGATTCACTCTGCAATTTCGTAAGTTTCTTCTGAGTGTCCATATTAATTGCTCTCCCTAAGTGTTCACGATTCACCAAACTGGTTATTTCACATCTCTCTTTTTCTGTATCTTTAAAGGGCTTTTTTTTAAATCCCTCCCAGTGCATTTTAAGCCAGCCAAATGTTCCTGTTAAACTGTGCCTCTAATTGGCAATTTTTTATTCATTTAATAATACCTTTAAAGAGAAAATAGTTTCTGAACAGGTGGAACTTGTTACTGAGGTGCCTTTTCTATTTCTATGGATATCCTATCTATTGGATATCTATATATGTTTTGGTTATCCTCGGTAATACGTATGTTTTGAGAAGAAGACTGAGTAATGCGTAAAAATATGCCTCTTTCTGTATCCTAATTTTTTGCAGTTGGGCTGGACTTGCAATGTTCCCATCACTTAAATGCTTTTATGCAGTTTGGCTATTCAGTACTACCAAAAACCAGTAAATACAAGGTTAAGTAGAATAAGTCTGCCTAAAAGTTGAGGTAAATCACACTGCTCTTTGCACTCCTTTTAACATCTAAGTGTTTCTGTCAGAGAAGTTATTAATTGGTAGAACAAACTGCCAGGAGAATGCTATATCCATCATTTCTTGATATGGTAAATCCCCTGGATGATGCAGATATCAGTGTGTTCTTTCATCTCCCCTTTTGGCAGGTTTAGTGATCATGTGTCCATGCAATGATGTCGTTTAAGACACTGGCCAGGGTTGAATGGAGCTGGAAGAGAACCAGCTGGCTGATTTGGCAGCGGACCAGACCGACACACCCTGGAGCAGCACAACTGTGAGACCAGCACAGGGGAAGAGGTGGTGAAATGGGAATGAATAGGGACAGACCATGCAGGGTCACTTCTTTAGCCTCAAATTTTTGGAGTCAGTTTAAAACTCTGGTCTCTGTAAGTGACTAAAGCAGTCGTTTCTGAAAAGCAGAGACCATCTGTTTCACATCCAAAGAGGTTAAGTGAAGAATATTCTTTTGTGAAGAGATTTTGATACAAGACTTGACAAAATTAGCAGGATTTGCATGCTGCAGCATGGGCCATAGGCTGTTTATTTGAAACCTCAGTGTCCCAAACAACGTTTCGTGCTGTGTTCAGCTGATAGAGTGCTGTTCTGAAGCCAGGTGAAATGAGATGCTGCTCTGCAGGTGGGGCAGTGGAAGTGCTGAGGTGGGCAAGGCTTTTGCAGTCATGAGGATAGAAGAAAATATGTTAATCCTATGCTCTCGTGGGTATGGTATATAAGGAGACAGCAGATTTTCTTGAAAAGTGCAAACAGCAGAATTGTAGCCTTTTTATTAAGGATAAATTATCATGAACTGTGCTGTTTTGCTCTTGAAAATGAAATATGGGGCTTCCTTTGCCTGACCTGCGTGTTGCTGAAAGTACACCTCATCCTTCAGCACAGGGAAGGAGAGTGTCTGTGAAGGGGAAGATGACATTACATTGTCACATTCACATTATAAGAAGCCCAAGTTTAACAGGGTCTGCTTTTACAGCCTACCAGTGTCTGAGTAAGTTTCCAATTCCTCTCCTTCCTTGCATCACATCCTATCTCAGCTGACACCCTTTGCAGCTTGAGGAGAGCTTGAAGGCATTTCTTAAATCATTGTGTGCTATAGGGCTGTGTATGTAAATTAACAGTGTGAGATTGTCAAGTAAAAGCACAATTAAGAGTGTATAAAATTGCTGCTTCTTATTTCCATGTGCTCATCACCTTTGTAGATGGTTATTTTGTGGGGAGAGAGTTTGCTCCTTCAGTCTTAGTGCTTCATCCTTCCTGAGAGAGAACTCTAAGGCACATGTATGGATTGGAATGTAAATAGCTTCTAATATGTAGGTTGTAGAAGAAAACCTGCCCTGGTAGATAATCAGTAACAGAAAGCCTCAGGCTGGATGAATAGCAGATGAAATAAAGCTGTTTATGAAACAGGAGGTGTGCTGTCAGTAGAATAAGACACAGCCTGCCATCTCCATCCAGCAAGGAGACTGTCCTGATATCCCATCAAGACAGAGTTGCTGGATCCTGCTGTTCACTGCTGTATCCCGGTTTTTCAGTTCTGAAGAGTGACTGAAGTGGTAAATCCTGGCCTCAGTGTTTGAAAAAGCTGAGGTTATATTGCTGACTCTTCTCTCTTGATTTCACTTTTTTTGTTTTGTGTGTGTGTAGTTGGGTCCCCAGGATTATGCCTGTAGTTGTGAATGCGTGGGAACAATCAGGAGTATTTCCTTTGTGTTTCTGAAATCCAAACTACTCCTTCAAGTGACCGTGTTGAGAATGGCAGGGATGAGTGTTGGCTTTCTATGAACTTGCCCCAGGTGCTTTGTCTCCTGACAGCAGCAACTGGTATCCCTTGCCCCAGACAGCTTTTCATAAACTCCTGCAAGGCCTCTGATCCCTCCTCAAATTCTTCAAATACCAATCATTGTGTTACTATCAATTAGCTCTGCAAGACACAGCACATGCTGTAGCTGCTTCCAAGCCTGCATATTTGGTGATCAGCCAGCCATCAGGTTAGAAGAGCAAGAGTGTTGGGGCAGTCCTGAGGTCTTCCTCAGGAAGGACTGAGATTGGAGTGCTTCAGTGCTGACTCTGCAAAAAACCCTAAAAAATAAAAAATTTACAGCTCCTGTTTTAGAGATGCTGCTCTTCTGACGTGTTTCAGCTAAATGGGTGTACAAAGGAAGAGTTACTGGGACTGAAGCAGGAGGACGGGCAGGTAGAGATGCTCACATAACACTCATTTCTTCAAATGCTCAAGATTATGACCAGGTACCTAAAAAGCTCCACAGTGACTGATGATTGATTTGCTGCAGTAGTAATGAACTACCTTACTGTCTGCCAGGGATATGAGCAGGATAGTAGCCAGCAGATCATGGGCAGTGGTTGTTCCCTATGCCCTGGCACTCACAGCACTGTCTCTAAAATACTGTGTCCAGTTTTGCTCCTCCTTCCCCTCAAATGCAGCGAGAGTGCCACGGAACTGGAGAGTTGGGAGTGGTTGGGAGGCTGGTGCTTGTGGTGTCCAAGAGGTAGGTGGAGCCTGGAGAGGAGAACAACCTACTCTCCTTGGAGGCACACTGAAAAATTGTGAACCAATGCCTGCAAGTTAGGACCATGGTAACTCCTACTGAATATAATGTGGAAAAATTATTATGAGAATTCGATATCAGAAGAGGTGCAGGGGGTGGCTGTTTTATCTCCATCCTTTCACGACTTTTAAAATTTAGCTGGACAAAACCTTGAGCAACTTGATTTGACTTTGAGATTAACCTTGCTCTGACCAGTTTGGAATAAGTAACCTCCAGAGGTCCTTCCAAACCCTGTTTTCCTGTGAATGCAAGCATTGCAAACCATGCATATTGAAATTGTGGTCTTGATAAGAATTGCTTAAATCCTTCCAAATACATGTTACAGGTGGGTATTTGAAGGACTTGATCTCTGAACTTGTGGAACATAATTGACCTAATGAAACAATTTTGCCTCCTTTCAAACTGTCTGATTGAGATTGTAGGGTCCCCTTGAGTGTTTGCTGTTTTGACTGGCTTTTGGAAAAATCCATTTCATAAGGGTTTCTTTCTGTGCTTTTCCATCAGAAGTTTAGTTTATTGTATTGGTGAAAATGTCCACGCTAAAAAGTAAGTGAACATTAGGTTACAATTAGTATGACCTGACAGCACGGAGTCAGATACAAACACTTGTTCCTCTTTTAATGCTGAGCATATTTTGTGGTTTTTGCAAAATTCCAATCTGGGACCATTCAGACTCTTGCATCATGTCTGTTTTTAAAGATGAAGGAAACACTTTGTGCATGCTCCGAATAATGCTTTTAAGTTCCTGTAAATTTATTTCAAAGCCAGATTCTTGCCATGTTTGTACAAGCACTAATTGTCATTCAGAATTAGAGATGTGCCAAATTGTAGATTGTCTATCAAAGCATTTCTGCATTTCTTTAGAGCGTAAAAGGAGTTTTCATTTAAACCCAAAAGACTTTCAGAGACTTTCTTGTTTTCATAACTCTTGAATTCATAACCTGGGGCTATGATCATGATGTCCTTTTTGGCTAGGAGAACCCTGAAAAATCTGCAGGAGGAGCTGAAGCTTTTATAGTAGTGTGGAGTCCTGATAGAAGGAAGGGAACTTCAAATACAATTTTTTATTTTTCGGGGCAATGACTTTGTAAAAAGAGTTCTCAGATAAGCAACAGAGTCTTCAGCTTCAAACTTATTTTTGTGAGCTAATTATCTAATGAAGGCTTTAAGGGAACACCTGTAAATATGGTGTTGACCTTGTGGTACTTTCACTGTTTATTTGGTGCTTTGGATTTGAACAAAATATAAATGAGATACGATTCTTCTGTTCTTCGGTGCTTTTTGGCATGTCTTTGTTTTAGCGGAATTTGTAATTTGGTGTTTTGTGACTCACCTTGAATGTTTTGCCAAATAGATGTTACAAAATTAGCTTAAGGGAAGGAACAGAGGAAGAGGCATAAATCTATATATGGAACAGTATCTGAGTCATGACTGTAGAAAATGTGGCTTTTATTTTTTTATACGTTCCCCTGTGCCCTCAAAGATCCCTGGTTTTCTCTGCAATGTGAATTAGTAGGATTTTTCACTTGTGCTTGTGGAGACATTTGCTGCCTTTCCTGCAGGTGTCACCTCTCATTTCCAGGCTGGTTTCTTGGTCTGAGCTCTGCTCACACTGACGGAAATAGCAAGTAGCACAAACCATCACTTTCTGCTTCCTGTCACTTCCCAGGCAAAACGTTTTGACCTCCTCTGTCCTTATAAGGTAATAAATACCTGGAGGTGGAAGAGATTTTATTCTGACACTTCCCCATTTCATGTCTTCTGCTGCAAGGGGAGGAGCCCAGCAATTCTGCTCACAGAAGTGAGGGGGTAAATTAAATCCACAATTGTAACATTTTTAAAATTTATTACTGAGCTTAAGACAAGTATTTCTGATAATATTGGAGGAGACATGATGGGTTACTTCTTTTAGAGTTGATAAATCTGCAGTGAGGTATCCCAAAACATTTTTTTCCCATCTGGCTGGCAATGGTGATTCATCATCTACAGCATAAAGTTGTAAAGTTATGAGGGTGTGTGTGAAGACAATTTGCTTTAGGTAAGTGAAAATTGACAAACATTCAATTTTCAATTGTGTTTTATCATATACAGCATTAAGCACTATAATGCAGTCCAGAAAATTACCGGAGCTTGGAGTAGGAAAATGCGGCATATGTGGTTTGCATATTTTAGGGCAGGCTGCTGGGCAGGGTTTCTGCTCTACTGTTTAGTTTCCTTCTCAAAGTCTCTTGCTAATTGTACCCAAGCCAGCACAAGAAACTGGTGTTTGAGGTGATTGCTGTTAGAATGCAAGGAGTTTCTCATTAGTTGAAATAATTTGGGAGGAAAAAGCATACATACAGTTTTCAGCTGTTCATTTTCCTAATTATTTCAGGCATTCTTACTTGGCTGTAAAATTCAACACAAACTTTTTATTAAAAATGCGTGGTGAGTCATTTCTTGGGGAATGCACTATTGCCTAACCCAATCTGAAAATGCCAGGCGAATCCAGGGCAGCTTCCAGATGGACGAGTTCTGTGCTGACAGAACCAAGTCTCCTGGCTTTGGACTGTCTCAAGGGTAGACTGCTATTCTTGTTTTTGTTTTCTTTTTTTTTTAGGCAAGCTATGGATGTAGAGGAATTATTGCTGAAAGCAGAAGATACTTGTGCTAGAACTGGGTGATGCAGCACAGAGCAAGTTACAAAAGAAGTAAGGAAAAATAGCAGATACTGCAGGGTGGACAGAAAAAAAAAAGAATTATCAGAGACTTTAGACAGCACCTGGAGCTGGCTGGGGATTGTACTGTCTGAGAGTTCATGATTGGGATGTCAGTGGCATAGCAGTGAGAAGGTATTTTTGGGAGAGGTGTTTAGTGGCTGAAATTAATTTCAATTTGGCCAACTTCTGCAGTTTCCTGTCAGCTGTAAATGTAAAATCAAAAGTGTAAGTAAGAAACTTCACTGAAGGATGTGAGAGATCTTGTGGATCGCAAGAATTCTGTGAATGTTACAGGATGTCTTTGAAAAAGAACATGCTAATGATAGAGATTCATTCATTTATTTGTATGGTCTACCTAACAAAAAATATTAAAAGATATTTGTGCCTGAATCACAGGGTAGTTTAGGTTGGAATGGACCTTTAAAGGTCATCCATGGGCAGGGATACCTTCCACTAGACTTAGTTGCTCAAAGCTCCATCCAGCCTGGCCTTGAACACTTCCAGGGATGAAACATATGCAGCTTCTCTGAGCAGCCTGTGCCAGTGTCTCACCACCCTCATCAGCAGGAGTTCCTTCCTTAGGTCTAATATAAATTGCCCCTCTGTCAGTTTAAAACCAGTGCTGCATGTCCTGTCACTACAGACCTTAGGAAAATGTATGTACTGAAAGGATGCAATAAGGTATATCATTAGAAAGCAGAAAATGCGGTGAGACCCCATACTTCAGGAAAATAACAGAACTGCCTTTATGCCAGCTTGTTCCTTCCCCTTTTGCAATGGTACTTTTTTTACCTTTAAGCTCATAGTACTTAATCAAAATGGGAAGTTGACAGTAGCTGGGCTGTTGGTGCTCAAGTGTGGGAAAACAAAGGCTTAAATGAGATATTGGATATTGAGAGAGTTAAACAGTATGTTTCAAAGTTGTTTCGTTGTTTTTTTTTGGTTCGTGTTCCTGCTGGTTTTCTCTGTGTTGTGTGTTTATTCTGACTTCATTCTTTTTTTCCTAGAAGCTATCTTTATAGCAGTTTAAAATACCCTCAATGTAAGCACTGGAAGGTACTTACTAAGTTTTTAACAGATCTTGTAAACTATCACATATTCAAGAGCTTTTTGGTAGTGACTTGTGATAGTTAAGAGAAATTATTCCAGAAGAATGATATATTTTCTTGATAAAGAGTGCAATGATTTTTTGATTGAGAAGACTCTGATACTTAGATTCCGGAGGTTTTTTAACTTCTGATGGAGGAATGGGAGCTGGAGCTGAAAGACTGAGCTGCCCCAGCGCAGCACTTTGTCCTGGGGTGCAGCAGGCACGGCATCGCCAGCCGGACAAGGGGATTGTCCCGCTCTGCTCTGCACTGGGGTGGCCTCACCTTGAATATTGTGCAGTTGTGGACACTACAGTCTAAAAAAGATATTAAACTCTTGGAAAGTATCCAAAGGAGGGCAACAAAAATGGTGAAGGCTCTGGAGGGGAAAGCCGTATGAGGTCACGTAGTCTGTTCAGCCTGGAAAAAGAAGAGACTGATGGGAGAGACCTCACTGTGGTCTGCAGCTTCCTCATGAGGGGAAGAGGAGGGGCAGACATGGATCTCTGCTCTGTGGGGACCGGAATGGCCTGAAGTTGTGTTAGAGGAGGATATTAGAAGGATATTAAGGTTGGATATTAGAAAAAGTTTCTTCACCCAGAGGGTGGCTGGGCACTGGAACAGGCTCCCCAGGGAAGTGGTCACAGCACCAGCCTGACAGAGTTCAAGAAGTGTTTGGACATTGCTCTTGGGCACAGGGTGTGGCTCTTGGGAATGGTCCTGTGCAGGGCCAGGAGTTGGACTCAGTGATCCTTGTGGGTCCCTTCCAACTCAGCTTATTCTGTGATTAATTTGATGCTGGCTCGGGTGGGGGATGGTGCTCTGACTGGTCAGCTCTTGTGCTGAGGAAGTGGAAAGGGGAATTTGGCCTGGCTGCAGCAGAGTGACTGATTGCCCTCACTCATCTAACGCTGCTTTGAACCTGCTGAGCCTTCCGAGATGGGCTGTGTTGAAGAGAGCGTGAAGGCTCATACTCACTTCAATATGAAGCTGCTTTAAACAGAGCAAATCCTATTGGCATCCAAACTGAGTCCCTGCTGGGTGACAGCAGGGTATTTGTGGTGCTTCCAGAGACTGGGTGGACACAGCTGAGCTGGTTTTATGTAGAATCAGCTTGGGTCCAACACTGTGTATTTCTATGTATTGGAGGCATCTTTAGTGCTTGAAAGGATTGTTTGTTTGCCCAGCAACCTGAACTAATAATTTATACAGATTTAGGGTCTCTGCTTTTGAAATAGTCCACAACTGGAATAATCAGCTTACGGCAAATTGGGAATTGATTGTGTATGCTTAAAAGAAAATGTACATAGAACGGCATGAAAGTCTTTCAATTTCATTGGCATTATGTTGTATTGTTATAAACTAATGCAGGCATTCTCGTGGCTCAGGGCATTTTGCTTAAAACAAGACCATGAGTCAATATTTGAATAAATGAGGTCAGCGTCATCTTAAAATGCAGAGAACCTCCTCTGCCACATCCCTTCCTTGTGGCGGCAGAGTTTGCTTGGCTGGCACACGAGATCCAAGCTTCAGGAGCAGGAGGCAGTGTGACTGCTCTGGTACAGAGCTGTTGGGCAGGACTGGAGCTGGCAGGACTGGTGTGGCTCCCTTGGGAGGAGGCACAGGTGGAAATGGCTCTGCCATGTGTCACTCCTGTTCCAGAGGCCATACAGGAGGCACCTGACCTTCTTTTGAGTTACTGTGCAGGTAAAACACCTCATTGGTCATGCTCAACGCTTCCAGTAGCCCTTGTGATGCAACTGTTTGCAAGTCCTCCATGTGGAACGTGAATGTGATGGCTCTGCATGGCTCAGCTCAGTGAAATGTTTGCTCTTCTGTTTGGTGTGGCTCAAAGCTAGTGACTGTACTCTTAAATACGTGTAGACTGCGTTGTCTCCATTAGCTAATTACACTTGTTCAGTTTCTTAGTAGCATGGAACTGCATCCTTACCATCAGAGTTGACAGGAATCCAGTGACCTTGTATCAATAATGTGTTATGTTAGGATGTGATTTCATGGCAGATTTTGGCTTTGAGCAAAGCAGCAAGTGATAAGGGGCAAGATGAGTGGATCTGTAGAGGGAAATGGCTTGTGTGAGGGACCATATTCATGTTCCAAGCTTTGGACCTTTTTATATCATTGTAATTTTAGTCTTGTCCCATGGACATAATGCCCGTTAAAGATTAACATGCATTAAGTGTGTTCCTGGGTTTAATTTCAGTGAAAAAAAAATTCTGGATTACTTGCTGTGAGGCTGTTCCACACTGAACTGAACCACCACAAATGGGGGTGGTTTGGAGCTTCACTGAACAGTGTACTCCTTATCTGGTTATAACAGGGATGTAGATGTTAATCTAAAGTGGATTTGGAGCAGTCCTGTGTCTGACCCCGCAGTGAGACATCTTAAGGAGATAAACTTGCAGGTTGTCACTACAAGTTTTCTCCTGGGCTGTTTCTTTATCTGAATTACCAGTATTATAAATAACTACTAATTTAAGCACAGAGTGGGGGGAAGGAACTAGTGAATGCACAGAGAAAGCATGGGATCACAACATCCTCGGGGCAAGATGTCTTGGAAATACAACTTCATGGCTTTCACACTCTCTCTTGGTGCGATGCACCTTTACTGGGCACCGTGAGAAGGAAGTAGGAAATACTGAATGTTTCCATCTGTTCCAGGTTCAGTCCCTCAGCTGCTTCTCAGTCAGATGGTTACTGGGGTGTGAAAGGAAGGGAAGAACTTTTGCACAAGACCAGTGATCAGAGTGGTTTCTCTGATAGTGGGAAATATGAGGTGCTCCCTTACTCAGACTGATGAAAAGCAAACCTACATCTGTACCCCAAAGGAATACTTAGATCTTTGGGGAGCTGGTTATTATGGTCATTTGTAAACAGGACAGTGAAGCAGATGCAGAGCCTGCAGGAAGGAGCCTGGTACAGAGCAGTGGGAGCTCTTGGCCAGGAGGGATTTGTCTTTGGTTCCCAAACCCTGGTGCTCACCTTGTGTATGTGTCTTTACAGGAGAGCTTTGTAGACAAAACTCACAGTTCCGGGAGCAGAAACTAGAATTTTAAGGGCAGTGGGAAGTCTATCAGGCCTTTTTATTTAGGCATCTGGGTTGTCATCAGTGACTCAGGTCAGGGTGACAGGAAGTTAGATGGTATTGAAGTGGAAAGAAAATATTCTTGTAACTACTACTTATGATTAACACTTATAGAGGTGTTTTCATTGTTCAGCATTTAAACACCTGAGCTACTTTTCCAGTGTTAAGATCTGTTTAAAAGGGCCAAACATATACTATATTAGTATTAAACCAGCTGGAATTCCCATAGCTCACAAATTGTAGGAGCATTTCTGTGGGAAAGCAACTGGAAGGAGCATTTCCTTTAAGTTCAGAACCTGATTTTAAAATAGTTGTGAAGAGAAGTATAATAGTTAAAAGGGTAAGATTGTGTTCTCTATGATCTTTTGTCTGCATTGTAAACTTTGTCTGCTGTAAAATGAAGTACCTTTGTAACTCTGTGTAACTCTGTTCAGAAATAATAATAGAATTGTTAGGTTTGGTTTTATAGGAGATTAAGCTTTGGGGCTTTTATGTGATAAATGTGCAATGAAGTTTGTTTTAGGCATCCAGCAACTGTCTGTTGTGATAAATTGGAAAAGCAAAAGCTGAGTTTCTAGTGTGACTACAGTTCTGCTGGCAAGGTACTTCTGGAGGCCACACAACTTTCCAGGGTTGTCGTTCCAAAAAATCACTTTGAATCTGAACTGGCCTAAAACCTGTCTGAAGAGACCTTTATGGAGCACGGCAGCAATTCTTGCTGCTTCATGTTGGACTCTGTCCTTCCAGGTCTGCAGAAAGTTTCAGCAAGCCTTCCCATTATATGCAAGGATTTCAGTTATCTGATGAGTCCCACTCCCCTCTTAAAAAAAAAAAAAATTACACTCTATTAAAGTGTGTTTTTCATGGGATTTATTTTAAATCTGGTTTGTGTCTTTTTTTGGCTACTACAGAAAGGTCACTGGATTCTGACAGTATTGTAATACCCTAGACAAAGTACCAAGAATGTGAAATTGTGCTCTTTGCTGGATGAGTATCTATTTCTATTGAAGACATAGGCGTGCTAGAATTTTGGTATATTTTTTGCTCTTTCTTGATTTATTTATTGTATTCTGTTATAGGGCTACCAGAGGGCCTTAGTTACCTCTAATAGTCAACTTCAGAAAGAGTGTGAGGAGCTGAAGACATCCTTTGGTTAAAATCAGAGAAGATGGGTATAATGTGGTCATACTTGCTGGGGGACTTGGATTCTGCCTTAGCACTGGGATGTGGCCGGCAGAGCTGGTTGTGTAGGGCTTGGAGAAGTGGGGAGCCCACCCGTGCCAGCAGTGGCTGAATGCCTGGTACATTGTGCTGCTGTGTTGGCTGACAGTGGGAGCTATTTTGTCAGAGGTGTTAGAGAGGACACTTTGCCTGTGCTGTGAGGAATAATGTAGTCTGTAGCTGTTGATGGGGCTGACTGGCTTTGACGTGTTTGGTCTGTTTTATCATGGAATCAAATATTTTGAAAAAGACTTCAGATCATTGAATCCAGTCTACGACCAAACACCATCACGTCAACCAGACCATGTCACTAAGTGCCACGTCCAGTCTTCTCTTAAACTGTTCCCTGGGCAGCCCATTACAATATGTAATCACCCTTTTCATCCTTTCTGTGAAGAATTTCTTCTGAATGTCCAACCTAGTTGTCTCATTATTGTGTCATTAGTGAGCTTGTCATCTTACTGAAAAACAAGAGCTGAACAGACCACTCCCACAAAGCCATCTTCCTCCAAAGATGTCCAGTCAATAATTTTTTTCTTAGCTCTGTTGATTTTAATCAGTCCGTTGCCACTGAAAATGGGTCAGAACCTTCAAAAAACATCATCTGGAAGGTTCCCTAAATGTGTTGAAAAGCTGTCATGGCTGGATGACAGAGTGTGTTTATATATGTTTAAGTGCAATTTGTTTGGTTTCATTTTGTCCCACTACCTCCTGTGTTTTCGTGGGGCACAGCTCAGGCTTTTCCATAGCCTGATCAAGGAGATTTCCCTGAGCCTTTTCCCAGCACTTTCAGCCTTTCCTTGTATACAGATATTGTGAAAACTCAGGAGAAAGTTGTCTCCCACTCTCAGGTGAACTTCGGTGTTTCTGGATGTGCTAGAAAAGCACAGTAAACCTCACAGCATTCCTGCTCAAGCTTGAGAAGACTATTTTTCATTTGAGACTTGATCATTATAGACTTTAAGCTACAGATAATTGATTTGAGTGGGGTTTGAAAGGGAAAAAGCAGTGTAAAAAAGCAGAGAAGAGACGAGATAGGTGAGTTTGATAGTTTGTGTTGCTGAGGAGTTTTGCTGCACCTTATACCAGTTGAGAACCTTTTTAAAATGTTTTGACCAGTTTATATTACTGGAGTCCAGCTTACTGCTGACTAAATGCAGTGTATCTGTTCTTGAGTAAAGCTTTTAAGTGAGAACTTGAAGCATTCAAAAGCATTCAGAACTAGTACAAGCATTATGAAGTATAGTCAGTCAACTAATGTAATTTCTAGCTATTGTTATTATAAGGAGTTGTGATTCCTTAAAAAGTTTTGTGTCATCATTGGACTCTGTTTTTACTTGGGTAAATATTATACTTTAGGATGTTTCAGAGGCTTATTTAATCTGGACTGTTTTGGCAGTACAGTGGTTTCTTGCCCGTCACACTGAGGTGTGAATTACCTGGATGATTCAAATAGTGCTACTTGCTAATACTGAAAAGCAAAACTTACAAGTGTATTTCTTAAGGACCACATAGTAGCAAGACATGAAATGTGTAGCTCCTTGCTTTTTCACTGCCATCATATGGAAAAAATACATGGGATGAAACTATCTTAGCATTCCCCATGGTCCTTTCCACTTTACAGACAAGGCAACAGAATTCACATCTGGTTTGTCTACATATCCATGAGAGTGAGGGTGGCATTGAGTATCACTGACAAATACAAGAGGAAATTCAGCACCTAAATTTCAAGTGTAGGAAGCTAATATCCGTTTACTGCTATTTGTCTTTGGAACATAAAGACATGTGGATGATGACTGTGAGGTTCTTCAGGTTCTCCGTTGGTTGTTGGCATGACTGAGTCCACGTTTTATAGTCTGGAAAGGTGACCAAAATGAATGTGCTGTGTATTTCAAACACAAATACTGAAATGTCCTCCCAAGGGAATAAATAAGCTTTCAATAGAATTGGTTCGTGTTGACACAGTGTGGGTGTGGTTATCTACTGCTGCTGAGGAAAAAGGACCAGGTGTTTGGCAGTTCAAGTCGTGGCTGTGAGTATTTGCCATGACTGACACGTTTAGCTTTGTAAAGCTCTCCTATAGTGTGTGTATTGAAATATGGTACCAGCTAATGTGCTTCAAAACAGTGTATCATGACAGAAGTATGTGGCGTGGATATTTCTTACATTTTTATACGTTTATAGGTTTCCAGAATGGCTGGGTTGAGTTGGTTGGAAGGTGATGTTTTTATTTCCAGACTCTTGGGTGATGAATGGCTGTTGTCGTTATGATTCGTGGCTGCCAGAATTTCCTGTATGTTTCGCAATATTTTATATCAGCGATTCAAGAGACAATTCTGTACAGAAGCAAGACAGAACTACTCTGGTTGCTGCAGGCAGTAGTGGGGGAATATGATGCTTTGATACAAGCTTAGAAAGTACATTTGGCAAAAATAAATGTCTCCAGTACAAAAGGCGTGCTTGGAGTTCCAGGTGTGTATCATAGGCAGGTAACTCCAGTGAGGACTGCTGTTCAAAAGGAATAAAATAATTTTTTAACTTAGTTTTGCTTTCTTCCTTCTTCATGTTTGTAGTCTATTGGTTCCTTTGTTAATGGGTGTATTCAGAAAATAGTTTGCTAGACATATCAGTCAAGCATCTCTTGCATTCATAGCACCATCATGTAGTTCTGGTTTTTTGCTAAGGGTTTCCTGGCTTCATCCATAGACAGTAGAGGGATAAAGGCATAATTGCAGTCACTGCAGCTGCACTTGTGATCAAAATTGCCCACAGATCAGAATTATACATTGATTTAATGCAGCTGTAAGTTCAATACCAAGGAAATAATACTTCTTCCCATTTGATTCCTTCATTTTTTAATTAATTGTTGGATATTATTATGCACTGATAAAATAGATTAACCTGGGGAAAAATTTCTACAACCATTCTGGATTTCTGTCTTTCAACTTTGTTGTGCTCTTGTGCATTGTGATCTGCAGAGGAGAGGAAGGTTTCAGTGAGAGCAATGTTTTAACATTTGGCAGTGCCTGGATATTTGACTGAATTTGAGTGAGAGGGAACATTATTTGATTGCTGCAGGTTTGTGGAAATTTCTGGCATGAACAGAATTTCTTGATGAACAAATGGATCTGTACTGCCAAACAAGCCTTAAGCCATCAGTGAGCCACTCTCATGGATCTTGTGCAACAGATGGACAAGTATGTGAATACACTGCTGTGCTCCTCTGAGTAAACTTAATTGTATCAAAAGTAAAGCTCACTTGCTTATTTTACTTCATACAAACCAAATGACTCTGAAGGAAGGCGCTTTTTACATATCTGTGCAATTTAAATTGTATGATATTATCGATCACACACCTTCTGGCTGTATTGCATTTCTTGGATCAAACCTGCAAAAATGCTGTGTGTGCAGACGTTAATTTTTTGCAGACAAAGTAGCAGGCTCAAATGAGACTTAACAAAGCATTGCAAATATGTACCATACATACAGTGTCTGATCCTTGGCCCCAAAAGGCACTGAGTAAGAAGCACTTGCCCTGTGGGCAGTGATTCATAATTGGTAAATCTTTAGCTGGAACTTGGTGGTGCCAGCAATTCCTTCCACCACACAGGAACAAAACCTACCCACCACCACCAAAATATTACCTGGTGTCATATTCCTAAATTTACTTTATTCTAATAGGTGACTATCCAATTGTTTCCCCCTCTGCAAAATACTTGGGAATATTACAATTCACAAATGAGCATTGCTGTGAGGGAGATGCTTGTTCTTAGCTTTCATTGTTGGGTTTGCCTTTTGAACATGCATGGCTTTCAGGTTGCATTTCCCAGTCTGAGTTGTATTCATTGTGCATTTTTTTTCCTTTTTAGTGGACTATATTGTGGAATATGACTATGATGCAGTGCATGATGATGAGTTAACAATCCGAGTTGGGGAAATCATCAGGAATGTGAAAAAACTGGAAGAAGAAGGATGGTTGGAAGGGGAGTTAAATGGCAGAAGGGGCATGTTCCCTGACAATTTTGTGAAGGTGAGTTTTCTGCATTGGCTCTTTTTACTGTGGTGGTGTGGCAGAGTCATTGTTACTGAAATGGTTGGAATACGCAACAGTTATATTTGTAACAGGATGATTTTTTTTAAGGGAAGACATTCTAGGTGATAATATTTTTTTAATATGCTTTTGAAGATCTTTTTTTATTTAAGTTCTGCTCTCTGTTCTTACTCACTTTAGCATTTCTTTTGGTCTGCATCTTTGCACTATGTGTTCTGTGTCCCTCTGACTTCTGCAGTGCACCAAGTTGTCTGTAGCCATGGTTTCTTGCTTTAGTGGGATGATCTGATTAAAAAACCAAGACTATAAAAAACCCCTAAACCTACCCCTACAGAAGACATGCAGTCATGAGAAAGTTGGGAAAGGGGGGGTTGCAGCTCAGTCAGCTCGTCTGTAAGGAAAAGCTGCATCCTCAGGCTCTGCTGATGTGGGTCCTTCAGCCTTGGATCAAGCTGCTTTATTTGAACGAGCAGTTCTGCCGTACCCTGGACTCTGCTGCTGGCACTGCCTTTTTTGTGCCTCTGCAGATCCCTCGGTGCAACACTTCCATATAGTCCAAGTGAATGTAGCTATTCCTGCCCCTTTTGAACTGTCCAGTGTTTCTTACTGTGATACCTTCATGTGGTAAAACCTAAGGGGATATAGGTCCAGTGCTATAAACACTTGTTTACACTTGCTTATTTTAAATTTGATAATTTTTCTGAAAAATTGAAAAAGAAAAATTATTCTTTTCTGATTTACTGTGGGAGGTTTTAAGATTTTCCTTTTAAAACTGATGGGAACAATCCAGTAGTTCTCAGAGAGGGCCTCCTACCAAGGGAAAGTTTGTATGAATGCTTTTGACTTGTCTAACATTTTCAAGTTGTTGGTAGTTTAGTTTGAAGTCATCTTTGTGTTTTGAGTCCTGTATAAATAGTAATTTGACTCAAGTGGTGTTTTGATGATTATTATGCTGATGTTCTTAATTAGCTCTCAAGTGCTGTGTAGGAAGAAGGCATTAGACTCTGCTCTTTGCTGGTTTGTGTGTCATCAATTTGTCCTTCTGCTGAAGGGTAAAGATGGGTTGGATGTGACACGTTTCTATGTTAATTACCAAACTTGCTGGGTTTTTTCATGCCCTTCTGCTTCTGTGGCTTTTATAAACTTTGTTTAAAATTATTTCCATCCTGGCATCTCAGCTGCAGATATTTTTAATTCTCCAGCTGTTCCTATGTGCACGGCATGGTTGGATGTCCTGAATGACAGGGGACAGTCAGTTTGCTGGAAGGTGTAGGGGTTTGGAGAAGTAGAAGGGAAGTTGTGCAGAAGAAAATTACCACTTTTGTTTCATGACAGCAGGGATAAGTTGCCTTCTTGGTGCTGGAGCTGAGTGCAGTTATGAGGCTGATCTTGTGAACTTTTCTTTAAGATGGTATGTTTAGGCTGGAAGGCTGTTGTGCAGTGGTGAGATCATGGGAAAGCATTAATTGTTAGGGAAATGAGTTGTGTGTGTTCTTCATGGTCAGTTCGATTATAGTTTCTTCTTAAACGTTAATATACAGGTAGTTATAGTTTGAGAGACTATTTCTGGGAAAGCTGTTGCAGAAAAGTGGGTTGGGGGTTTTTTTTTGGTGTGGTTGGTTTGGTTTGGTTTGGTTTGGTTTTTTTCCCTGCCTCCTCCCAAGCCATTCTCATTTGCTGCTGTAGTAGGTTGTTGGATCATGCTGTAGGATCTATGGGATGCTGCTATGACCAGGGTGCTGCAAGCACCAAGCCTCAGCAGCTAAACTCAAATGCCCCAGCTCAGCCTGGTGTGCTGTTAACACCTGCAAGGTGTGGGTGACTTGCCGGAGGTAGGTGGAAAGGAACTCAGGCAGGGCTGGACTTTGGCATTTTGAATGAGGAAAGTCCCTCAAGAAATGGATTTATTTGTTTGCTGCCGAGAGCAGCCACTGCCACTGGGAGTGGTAAGAACGGTAAGGATGCAGACAAGGGATGAGTATTGCTAACTTATGACCCACGTGAGAGGGAAGGAGCATGACGGTCTGAAAGAGGACAGAAATGTAACCAAAAAGGGCAAATTACTGTCGACACGACTAAGGATTGCACGAAATTTTACATATTTGGTTGCAAATTTCTGGGACTGTACTTGAATTTGTTCCTTCCTGAAATGATCATCTTACTCTCCTGTTAGGAGTATAATTTCATGCATTAAATGGGGATCTGGCCTGAATGCATTATGTGGTTAAATTTGTGGTGGCTTTTTGGTGACATGTATATATGCACTGGTTTAAGAATTGAACTGAGGCCAGGATATAACCTCTCCATGCAGACTGTGGATGGTAAATTATAATTTGTGTTGATCTGGAAAAGATTAAAATTTGACGCTGAAAGTGCATGTGTTATCCACTAGATTTGCCTTCATGTGTAAAATTTAAAAACACAAATGTGACAGATTAAACTGCGTGAAGATAAACATGTTTTCTTTTTCTAATGTTAGATGTTATTAGAGAAGATAAATTATTTTTTAAAAAAGGAATAAAAGCCTTTGATTTTCATCAACTGAAAGAGACTTGGGGGATGGTTCTAATTCCAGCTCGCTTGTTTTTGCTAATTTTGTTAGTTTGTGTCTTCTTCATCCTGTGTGAGGGTAGGAAAAGCTCTTGCTGCTTTGGTGCCAGCTGCAAACTGTCCTTGGCTGTCAGGCAGCACAAGGCTGCTCCTTGCCTGTTTGAAGGACAAGCAAAATGTGGACAGGAGGATTATTGCTGCAGGCTGCCTGAATAGGTTGGATGCCCCAGATTCAGACTGTATCCTCAGTGCTAAAGCAGATCAGTCCCCTTCTGTTCCCTCCTTCTGGGCTCTGCCCATACGTTGGATTTACTGATATTTTATGCCACTTCTCATGCTTTGACAAATGCATCTTTTCTGTTTGAAGTATGACTAAGTGCTGTCAACTTCATTTTGGGTTGTTAAAGCAGGAAATAGCTTTCTGATTGTCTTCCTTTTATTTATCAAGCTTCTAAACATTGCAAAATATTTTAAATTGTGATAGTAGGCTTGTTTCATGTAGTGGTAGCAGTTGGGTGTTTGCTGTTAGAAGTGTAGCAAAGGAAGTTGAGACTGTTTTTCACTGGCTTAATTTGTTGTACAGTGTGGGTGAGTTAAGTATTGAGTGACTTTGAGACACTGAGACACTCCTGTGGAGAAGGGAACTTATGGAAGCTTCCTGTGGATACTGATGTAATGCTGATGCTTGGTACCTTGTAACTTCTTGGTTGGGTTTTATTGATTTCTACCCAAGCCTTTTGCCTATTGATGGGGAAATCCTGGAGAATGATCAGAGCTTGGTGGTTCCTGGTGCCAGCTAGGACTAGGATTTTTTCTGTGAGCCCATCACTTGATAGGTTAACCAGCAGTCTGAGATGGTCTGTCCCAAAAGGTGTAGTTCTTGGTGCTGACTTCAACTTGGATCATTTTGCTTTAAAAGAAAGAGAACAGGTAGACTCAGCTAAGGGAAACCCCATAAAGCCTCTGAAACGTCCTCAGATGCTACTGTGCGGTGTCACTGTGTGGGACGGGGAGTGAGAGGTGTTGTAAAGGTTGGGTGGGGAGCCAGTGAGTGGGACATCCAGAGCAGTCCTAAAACCACAAGATGGTGGTAAATGTACAGTTGAATACAAGTAGGTTAAAAAAAAGTGCAAGCAGTTACACTGTCTACTTGTGAAGCTCATTTCCTTGAATTCACTTTTCAGTGCTCGAGCTTCTTAAAGATGTTCTGCCTGTAGTGCAGAGCCGGATTTTGGAGTGCGCAGGTTTCCAATGTTATTGACAGAACCTGGTGTGAAATTCCTTTTTGAACTATGTGCGTATCTCTTTGAGTGGGGCTGAATTAACAGTTCTTGTTTCTGACATTGTTATTGCCATTTTTCTGTTTCTTCCTGTTTGAGCAATTTAAAATAGACCACTTCATAAATTCCTAAAAGGAATTAGCAATGGAACCTAGCAGGCTTTTATTGTTTTCTTTGAAAGCAGATTTTCCTTTCTAAAATCCATCACAGTGAGAAATTTGCACACATTCGTGTGTCTCCAGTGTGATTTAGAGAAGTGCAGTAATGCTGTTAGATGGAACGTGTGAGGTTTTTGGAGATACCAGGGTGTGTGGAATGTGGAAGGCCTTCTGGTTTTGGGTTGGGTTTTATTTCTGTTTGCTTCTAGACTTTATATAATATACAGGAGCAGCTCTCTGAAAGTAACGATTAAGAGTCTAGACTTCCGTTTCTTCAGGAAATCCCCCAGATCTCTGTCTTTGGCCTAATGAATCTTAACTCCTTTTGTTGCATTTACTTTAACAAGATGGACTAAGAATAATGTTTGTTGATTTGTTTATTTGACTTAACTTGTCTATTCACTGTCCAGACACGTATTGTGTTGATAGCTGAAAGTGATGATTTGGTGTTTATCCTTCTGCTTAGTTTTTAAGTTTTTTTTTAAGAACTGAAGTTCCTTGTTTTATTTCATTTATTGCTTAGTTTTGTAAATAGCTGTATTGTGAGTAATAGGCTTTACATGGTAGTAAAACCAGTTTGATCATAAGCTCAAGGCAGTAACTTGGATGGGAGGAGCAGTGGATAGATTAATGAGTAGCTTTCATCAGTTAAGGCAGAGAAGTTTGCCAGCAGGCTCTGGGGACACTGTGGTGAGCGAGCTGGACACTTCTCCGAGCGGGTTTGGGACATGCGGCCCCTCAGGCTCGGAGCTGGTGCGGGGACAGCTTCCTGCCCGCACAGGTGTGCGCAGCTGCTGCCGCGCTAGCGCCGAGCCTGCATCCTCTCCGGCTTAACGCATGAACTCTGCTCACTGTGACATTTTTCTTCCTCCCCTAAATAAAAAAACCCCTGCAACACTGGGCGTGTTCAAGCAAATATGTCCTTGGAAGTGGTAAGCTTGTTTTATTTTCTGTATGTTCTTAATATCAAACGTTGTAAACAGACTTTGTGTTTTGGGGTGGTGAACGGGAACAGCATGAATTTAAAAGTTATGCTTGCAATATCATTTTGAGAATTTATTTATTATATGGTGTAAATTCTTGGTCTTAGAATTGTTTGTGTAATAAAATTACTTGGGTTTGGTTTAGCTTATGTCCCCTTCTGGAGTATAGGGAGACACTTAGAGATTGCAGACAACTCCTGTGCTTGCAGAAAGAATTCCTTTTTAAATGGATGATTTGTTTTTAGGTGATTCTTACTGTGCAACTTCCTGGTCTGTGTGTTTGTGGAAACAAAACACAGCCCAAGCCTCTTTTCTTCCCTTTTCATCCCCCCTAGATGAACATCAGAGTATTAGCACAGCTGACCTACCTTCTTAAGCCTGTCTTTGCTGCCTCTGTCCCATGCTCACTGGAGGGATGCTGTTATACACAAGTGTGCTGTGAGCCACTGAGAGAAGTTTTGGCTGAAAGCTCCTTCAAGCATAGCATCTTCCTTAATTCCTTTTCAAAAATAGTATATTGACCTCACCCAGAGATTTAAACAGGAATCATGGAGTTGAGAGGGATCGCAGACAAGTCAGACTCTTCTAGGTTAATTCTAACCTGGGCACAATTAAAAAGTGTAGTAACATTAGTTCAAAAAGCAGATTAATAAATACACTTTTAAGCAATGTATATAGGTTAAGCCATATGCATTTAGTTTGAAGTAAGTAGGACGTATTTAAGGAACAGAATAAGATACCTATTTCCAAGATGTTGGCATCTGCTCCTTAAAGTATTCTGTCCAAAATCTTTGCATCCAGGTAAGGCTTGGAGAAAATAAGATATGCAGCAATTTATCAATCCTGTTGGTCAAATTACATTTCAGTCTATAGAGCCTTTTCCTTTGCTTTATTATTGTTTTGAAGGAACTGTCACTGCAGTGGGTTGTGCAGGGAGGTGACGCTGAGTGCTCGGAGCAGCACTGCTTCCCAGGCAGAGTAGGCAGCCCTGCTGGTAAGAAGGTGATGTTTGCTTCGAAGCTGGCAGTTCTTGTTTCTCAGAAACAAAGATTACATGCAAGATTGAAAGCCATATTAAGTAATTTCGGTTTCAGTGCTGAGTATATGAGAGAAGCACTGGGCTCTTTGTCTCCAGGCAAGGAGTGAAGCTGAGCGTTCGGGCTGGTGCTTTAACACCTGTTATCAATAGTATGGTGCCACCCATTGTTCCTGCTGATTTTTCTTCAGGCTTTTGGGGAAAATAGGGCCACTGGAGGAGAGTGTTATATCAGGAGGTATCTTGTGCAGCCTGAGCTGCACCTGCTAATCCCATCTATTGGCACATGTCTGGGGTTTGTGAGAATGGTGATAATGATTCCTGCACTTGTGGGGCGAGAGACAAGTCTATGCTATCCAGCTGTTTTGGCCTGAATAAACAAGGAAACAGTTTTTTCCCAACTAGAATGTCAAGGTAAATGGCTTGGGTGAGCCTTGCTTATGATGGGGCAACTACTGTTTCTAAAAACAATAGTAAAGAAAAAATAAATCAATTGAAAACGTTGACAAATACAACCAATGGCACTGATACATAAGCATTTTTTGCTGTCTTTCAGAGCTTACCATTATTTATTAATTTTCCTGTGACTTTTCCAGTTGAGTCACTGGATTGACTGCTGGGGTTCATACCCTGTGAGGTCCCTCTGTGATGTGACTGTATCTGGCTTGAAGAGGGGATGTTTGGAGGTGTATTTGAGTTTGCAGTGTAGAGCTGGTGTTGCTGACACAGCTGTGCCCACACAGCCATTTGTGGGCACCTCTGTGTCAGGTTGTCGTTTTAGCTGTCACCATGTCCACACAGGAATTTTGTTGCCTTGTTGGTGTTGGTTGGGAATGTGTGAATTGTTTCATATTCCGAGGCAGTATAGGCATCTTGTTTAGAAAGAAAGAGCATGAAGGTGGATTGACTATTTGAATTATATATCTTGATGGACTACTAGATCTGAAATATCACAGATGCTTTCCTCAAAACTGAACTATTTAACTGCAGGAAATTTGTTGAAACGATATGGCCCTTTCCGTGTTCAAGATGAGCACCTGTACTTTAGGATGTTGAAGAAGTCACCTGTCAAGATTTCACTTGGCATTTGCAGTCTGTTGTTTCTCTGTAAAAGGAAAATCTGTGGCATTGTGAAGTCTTCAATGGCTGAACGTGAACACAGAATGAGGAAAACACTGGTGCTTCTTGTAATACTTACTGTCTTAACATATATATATATTCCATATTTGAAAATACTGTATTGTCAAGAGCATGAGAGAAATAGAAAGAGCTTCTAAATTTTGACTCAGTGGCAGCGCTGGAATGGAACTTTAGGGAATTTAAGGTGCTGTTCTGAAGGACAGCAAGATAAAGTGTGATTAATGACCTGTGTGAATACTGCTTAATATGCTAATTATTCCCTCTGATTCGAGTTATCCAAGTTTGTTGATCGTACCTGTGCCTCTTGCTTTTCTAAATTCCATATCAGTTTGTGATGTTGCCCTGTGGTAACTGCACACTCCTGGATACTCCCTGAGCTGCTCTGATTTAGTGTAATGGTTTGTGTGGAAGAGGCAGCAGGTTTATACATGTCCTTGTTCCTGTAATCACGTGAGGCAGTCTGCTCCTTTGTCCTTCCTTATTTAGTTGTTACACTTGATTCGTGTGTAATTTTATAGCTTCCTCTCCGAGCACAGGAGCAAGGCAACCGTTCCCTGGCTGGAGGCTTCAAACACGGTGTGCTCCATCAGAAGGTGTTTGCAACCATCACTGGGAAAACTGCAGAAAGCATTGCTGGCGTCTCAGGCAGCAGGGACTGAGTGGGCTTGAAACCTGACTTTTAAGTTTAGACCTTCCCTGTGTACAGAAGTCTAAAATACAGCTATAAGTATGCACTCTGGGATTAGCATATGTAATAAGACCAAAGAGGTCAGTTACCCAGTTGCTGTTTGCTGTAATGTTTGTTACATCCCAGGAGGCTCTGGCTGTGCATTCTAGCCCTGTAATTTTAGTCCTTTGCCATATGTCTAACAAATCAGTGTGTGTGTACACCCAACACAGTTAATATTAAATCCGTTCTTTTGCTTTTTTATGAGGTGGAATGAAGTAATCTAAATGTGAACTTGGAAGTTGAAATCTGCATGAGGGTAGCTCATCTCCGGCCAACTCTTTAACACTTGCACCACTCGTGAATTTTTTTTTTGGGTCATCATTTTGGAGGGGGACTTTAGCTCTTCTCTACTGTATTGTTTTCAGTATTAACTTTAGTTTCGAAGAATTTATGTGTTCCTTGAACTCTGGCTTTATCCAATATTATTTGCTGATCTGAAAGGTTATTGTGATAAATTTTTCTAGGTGTAACAAGCTTTTTGGATGCTTTTCACTTCCTAGAAGTATATTTTGATGTATGTATGTGAATTCATTAGCTTTGGACTTGGTGTAATAAGCTTTTGAATTCTTAGAAACCGATGGTGATGAGCCTGTTACATAGCTGCTTTCAGAACAGGGGCAGAAAGCAAGATGCGTTTTCAGTTAAAAATGTTGGTTATTGTATGAATCTTTGGTAACACTTAATCTTTAAACCTTTTCTAATCTCCACTAAGACTCCAGATTTATATTTTTAGCCCTTATTTGACAGTCTCTTAAGTATTTAATTTTGTGTCTTAGGCAAGAGTTGTGAAGGGATGTGGATGTTGTCGGTGTTTTAACTTGTGGCTAGGATTGAAGTGCTGGAGGTTTTACAGGGAATGGAGAGAGATGGGTGCCGTGGGAAAAGGCTGCAGGGAAGAAGAAAGCTGGGTACAACAGAGTGGATGTAGGAAGACAGGATGATGGTGAGGAGGAACAAGGGATGTTCTCAGTTAAACATCAAAATGATCCTGTAGTGGTTACTAGATCCCACGTTTCTCTGGACCAGCAGTACAGGCACTTAACTGGGAGAAGGGAAAGAAATGTTTTCCTGGCTTCCCATGTAGGGGAAGCTGTTAAAACACGTGGCTGTGGGAGCTGGAGCTCTGTCTTGCCCTCTGCCACATGTGATTCTTGCTTTCATTGATCTAAAGCACTATTTTGTGGCTGGTGGTTGACAGGACATTAACTGTTATTCTATAAAACAATTACAAGAAATATAATTAAATTTATATATATGTATTAGCAAATATAATAGAGAAGAAATGCAATCAGCATTTTAAAATGGTTTTATCTGGCTGCAAACATGGCAACACCATAAAATATTCCTAAGGTATTATTTTCAGAAGTATTGTAAAATGAACTTTTTATGGTTAGGAAACGTTGTAAATATCTGTGCTTCCTCTAGTTACTCCTCTTAATTTAAGATTCCTTGCTCTGCTGTTGGTAGACCTGGTGAGCTGACTGCTGAGCTTTCCTGCATCTGGACTTTAGTGTTTTGTTTAAGGTCTCTTGTATTTTGCCAATATTAACAAGACTTGATGTCAGAATCTGTTTTGACACTTGCTTGGCACAAAGTTGAGATGTATCCAATACTCCATGACAAAATTGAATTATTTATATGTATAAAAACTATATGCGTGTATAATAGTATTTTTATAATTGGTATCGAAATCTGAAACTTCAAGCCTGCTTCTACATTACCTCTGTAGAGTGTTCCTTCTGTAGGAAAGTTCAGCTCTTTTTCTGTTCTTGATCTTCAGGTATTACAATTATTCAGTGACTCAAGTTTTAGTCTATAAATCTGCAGCAATTCAGTAAATTTTTTATGCTTCCTGAAGATCCCACTTACTCCACATGTTGCACATTGTGAGAAAGAAGTGGTACCTTGCCGGCCTGATTGATGATTGTTTTCCTCCTACACAAGGAGACAGTATGATTTAAAGATCTATATTTAGAATAGATTATAACACATGTAAAAGTGTTGATAATTTGTTAAACCATGTTATGTGATGTGGGTGTGATTTAATAGAAGACAACAAGTCATATTATGAAGAGGCAAAGGCAGGGAGTGATGCTGCCTCACTGTTGATTCAGGCTGATTGTGGGTCAGCACTTAAACCCACTTAAAGATTCCCTACTTCAACCATAAATTAAGCCCCCAAAAAATCAACCCATGACACGTGTTACACTCTCCAGGACGCAAGTTGTCTTGCAAAACAAAGATTATCAAGCTTGTCCATTCTTCAGATGGTAATTGCTTTCATCTTTAAGGTGATTTGTTTCTCTTTTCACGAATAATGTTTAATCCTCTGGAGAGTGAGGGGCAGCCTCTGACCTCTCCCAGCCAAGCTCTTCTGTTGGGAGGTGGAGCCTGCTCTGATCTTCTGAATGCTCCAAGGAAGGAGCTCAGGAGCTTCTCAGCTATTTTAGTTCATAGATTTTCTTCATGTTGCCCTTTAGTTCATGTAAAGTAATGAGACAGATAGGAATAGCTGCACATTACACCTCCACTGAGGATGTGAAATCATGTTTTCTAGTCAAGGAAGAAACACTGGCAAAATGAAAGGCTATGGAATATCTAAGATTTAAGTGACTGGAGGTGTTAAGGCTGCCATGTGCCTGCCTGTCTGTTGCTGTAACTAAAACTGAAAATGTGGTGCTTAAATAATTTGTTATGTCAAGATTTTTGTGCTCCAGGAACTGAGGTTTCATTGCTCTTGAACAGGTTACAGATGACAATCTCTCTTCTGTAGGCAGCTCTACAGATTTGTGTATGTATATACAGCCACATTTCTATGTGGTTTTTTTTCAGGAATGGGATTTTGCAGGCTGTGAACTTGTATAAACAAAACTGATGCCTGGAGATTATCACAAGCTTCCAGTTCCTCCCTCTCCCCTAAAATGACAGGTTCAATTCTGAGTTACTTATTTTCTACTCAGAAGAATATGAGTCATGGACTTAATTTGCCAGTCCATGGGTTCTTTATTGCTGTTCTGATGGGGAAGAAAAGAGATGAGATAATTGTATGTGTAGGCTCAGACATTTATCTTTCTGTATTCTTTATCTCAGCCTCTTTAGAGATTGAGACCATTATCTGCTGCTTGAGTTCTTGCTTGAAAATGTACTCAGCCACTGAGTAGTAATGCACATCATGTTTGCACAAAGTGATGTTACAGTGGAATTAATATAAGAAGTCTAAAGATGATTGTTCTCTGTATAATGGCATATATAGGAGGAGATGGCAGCTGAAGCCTTAATATTTATGCTTGAAGAATCTAGCTAAGGATTTAGATTTGCTGGATAGTGAACTTCTCTGTGCCCTATAATTCAGGAATAGACTTAATATTTTTAACTCTTGGCCTTTCAGACGCTCTGACCTGCTTTCTGTGTCTCCACTGCCTGGCTGAGTTGAGTGCTCCTGGCTTCTGGCGAGGGAAGTGGGAAGGATCCAGCTGTCCCCGCTGGAGCCATGGGGGGGCGAGCGGCCGGCGGCGGGGAGGCTGCTGCCTGCTCGCCTCAGAAGTAGGTCAGGCCCGCCCGCTTGCTTTAATGGCATCGTGAGGCTGTGCATGCATTTACATGTGTTGGATTTTTGTCTGCATGTAAGGAATAGTTCTTGCATCACAGGTTGCTGCACCTAAACCATTTTGAGATTTTTATTTGCAAACATAGACATTTCCCTGAGGGATTGTTAAACTGTGACAGGTGCAATTAAAGCAAAAAACACCTGATTTTTTTTTTTTTGGCTAGTGAGTTAAATTTATGAACTTGTTTATTGCCTATCAGGCTGTAGTGACTTTGTAAGTGTTGTGAAATACACGTTTAGTAGAGATTATGAAAACTTCAAACCATTATGGCTACTGCTGTAGTTTACAACAGAACAAGTGGGTGGTTGCTTCCCAGTGGAGTGTGTTTTACGCCAAGAGACAGTCTGTATTGACCTTGGACTGCCAAGTCATAAATGCATAAAATCTGTCCTGCTCATGGAAACACTGACAAGCCTTGAACTGCAATGGACAGGCAGAATAAAAATATTAAAATTTCCAGCTGCAGTTAATGTCAGATTTTCATTTTGGTTTTGCTGGCTGGCAGCTGGCAGTGGCCTCATCTCGGAACAGGATGAAGTGTCCTGGAGCATTTTGTTGGTATTGTCACAACACAGACTCTCTCTGATAATTTGATTATGTGAGGCTGACTTAAAATCCACCAAAAACAAAGAAGGAAAACTGCCTTTTGAAGCCTATGGACAGGAGTCTTGGGCCTGTTCAGGTTGGATATGGTGGTACCTCAGCAGTGAGACCTGTGCACAGTGTCATTTTCCAACCACTGAAGTGCAAGCAAGCTGTTTGGAAGAGATGTAAGAATTGCAAACTCTTATTAATGTTATTAATGGGGCATGAATTAACGTTTGCATCAATAAGTGTCAGTTTTGAGATATCCAAACTGTCTTCGTGTAGAAATTACTTTGTGAAAGGAGCCATTATAATGATGCCCGGGATGAAGGTGCTGGCAGGGGTGATGGGTGTGTTTGTCAGAGGATCCTGTTGTGTGCTTTTTTGAATTTTGGAGCACTTCCCTGCTGTTAGAAGATTGATGTGAGCTACAGGGTTGTGATGTAGCAGACCACGTGCAGGTGTGGAGACCAGGAATTCCTGAATTTGTTTCAGTTTGGTTTAATTTTAATGCAGTTTTTAATGCCCCAAGGAAGGATAATTAATGTTGCAGTTCGTCTTTAACAAGGAGAACAAAAAAATAGTGCTTGCTTTAAAAGAATGTTACGAAGGGTAGAGGATTAAATATGGAAAAAGCAGTTGCTGGCCCATCCAGACATTGCTTACGGACCTCTTCTGTAGTTTTTTTGTCAAAACTAGATTTATCACTTGCTGCTGTGGAAGAACTCTCTTGTGTGGTTGTTTTTTCTCTCCTTGTTGCAAAGCAGCTCCATGTGATGCTCCAGTGCTGCTTTCTGATACGCAAAGTAAAACATCACTGTCAACTCTGATTCAAACCTGGCTGGTACCAGTCCCTTACCCACGTCTGCTCGTTGTAAGTCTGATGTATTGGCAGTCTCTGTACTCCTGTTGTTATCACAGTCGCCTTGAACTTCTCCTTGCATCCTCTTTCCTTTTGTGTGTCTTGGATTAGGATGATTTCTCTTAACTGTGTATCGAAGTGTTCACAGCTTTCCTATCCTGGCTGTGGTAGGGAGATACAGAGAGTACCTTCCTCGTGCTACCAGGCTTTCTGTGTCTGATTGTTCTTTCTTGTCTCTGCTGATGAAATTCTTCATCAGTAAATCTTCAGCCTGTGAATCTGGATGCAAGATTTTCTGCATGTAATGACTGCACAAAGAATTATTTTAGATCCTATTTTTTTTAATGTAATTCCATTATACTTTCTGCTAAAATTTGCTGTTGTCTTGTGTGAGACCTCTGAGTATTTTCTACTTGTCACCACTTCAGGTAGAGACTCAGGCCTGGCAAGAAAGTTACTCGAGCATTCCTCCTTTTGGTTTTGGGTCTTTGGTCTTTTGTAGTGGGAATTGCTTTTGTCTGAAATAACTTCCTATTATTTATAACATATACATTATTTTGCTGCCTTTGATGCTACTGCTGGACTTAAAAGTACGTCGTCTGTTTAATTCAAATTACTGATTAAGGTGATGCTTATCTCATACCATTTTCTAGCATTTGGCAGTGGCGTGTGTGTTGGTTTTTGCTCTTTTTTCTTCTAATAAATTTTTTTTAAAAAGTGATGTTTTTGACCAAACTGTCTGTGTGGGGCTTCCCCATTTCTTTTTTGCATCTCTGTGCTTTTTACAAAGCTATTGAAGCAGCTGCTTCTGAAGTCTTGTGCAAAGTGCAGACCTTTGGGGAAAGAGCCTGGAGCTGACTCCTCACTGGAAAGTGTTACAGTTGAGAAACCTGGGGAGGTACTAGTTCCTGGAGCAGCTTGGACTCTTTTGGAGCCTGTATAAATTGCATAGCAAAAAAAAAAAAAATATTTTTAAAAATCCAGAGGCAGGCAGAAACACTCTAGGCAAGTTTTCAAGAAGCAGTATGTTTTTAGAATAAGCAGAATGGCTTTGTCAGCAAGGCAGCTAGAAGGCTGTTTTGGAGGTGGCAAACTTTGCAGCTGTAGCCAAATTTAAACGCTTATGGTTTTATCAGACTTGTAAGTAACTGGCCAAAGGACAGCTATAGGCCTGACAATGTCAAAATCTTTGAAATGTGAAATATCTACTCAAATGGGAGGTAGACAGGATACTGTGCTATTCAGGAGGGGTTAGGTTTTTGTTTGTTTTGGGGGTTTTTTGGAGTTGGAAGATGTGATGGATCTCAGCAGAGCTAAGATCTCCAGGGCAGAAGTCAGTCCAGAGGAAGGAGAGTAACAGCAGGAGCTACTCGACTGTTTTCTAAAAAGCCTTTTTTTATAATGTAGATGAGTGGGAGCAAGAATCCTGCTGTCTGTAGTCTTACTCTGTTCTTTTGAGAAATGCTTTGGTCTGTTTAACTTGAGGTTCATAGTACGTTTGAAAGCATCAGTAGGTTTTCAGACCTGCTGAGTTTTCCAGCTGGACAGCTGGAGTAAGAAAGCTGGGCTTTAATGGTCCAAAAACCACGAGACAGGTCCTGGGGAATATGTTTCTCATTTTTTTGGCGTTTTATCAATGTTTGGGCTTTGTTGTCTTGAAGCTCATGTTCAAGAGTTCACATGACATGAGGAAGGGTATATATATGCCTTGCCAATTCTGTTTTCATATATTAAATATTTTATTGCAGCTACAGCTGCAATAACTCATGGAGTTATTAACCAGTGGCCACTGATGGTGGATGCAAGAATTGTTCTGAAGTGGATCACAAAAAGCTGCAATTATTTATGGGTGTTTGCATCCCCAAGGATGCTGTGGAGGCAGACAGGACCATGGGTGCAGAAAGGCATTAGACAGCTCCAAGTGCAGGCATAGGAGGGAGAGAGGAGGGGATCCATCTCCCTGATGGAAACCCTTACGGATGCTCTGGGAGTGTGGGAGGAACTGAGTTGCAGGAGCTCTAAAGAGCATCTGGGATTTCAGCTGCTGGGAGCTGTGTTCTGCACTAGATGGGCCATTGATCCAACCTAATGGGTTTCTTCTTGTGCAAAGTGATGATTTCCTTCTTTCAGAATACCTGGCCTCCAGTGGAATCTCATTTAATGAGCTGATGCAGTAGAGTGACTGTTGCTACTTGGTCTTTTTGTCAAGAACTGGTACTTTCTTGTTTATAGGCTTCTCAGTCTTGTTAGGCACATTCAATTCCAGTGCTAACATTCTGATTTAGAAAGATAGGAAAGTGGGAGACATTAACCGGAAAAATTATCTCTGTTATTTTCCTCTTGGATTTTCCCCCTCACTTGCTCGCACTCGGTTTCTTGAAACTTACTTTCTGCTCTACTCATGTCTTTCAGCAGTGCAATTGTGTCTTATCTGTGAACACCTTGGAGCTTTCTGCAGCAGAGACGATTGCCTAATACAGTTTTATATACTAAAATATTTTAGTACCCTAGCCTGTGGTCTATCATTGAAGTAATATTTATATTTTTAAAAATGTTTCAAGTACAAGCTGTTACATGAGAGTTGTAATATTAGACTTTTGGGCTCAAAGCTCCTTTTCTTAGAGTTGGAGTAGATGGCTAAAATGCTGCCCTTGTTTCTGGTTTTTCTCAGCACAATACCTGTTTACTAACACAATTGTGTGGAAAGGTCAAGTTTATTGCAGCCTTGGGTATGTTTAGTTGTAAGATGAAGGCCATGATTTTTGGGTATGTCGTCATACGACAAATGGTAAGTACCTGAAATCTGTTAGTCTATGCAGCATCTCTCTAAAACCACTGACCTCTTGGGTGATTTAAGTAGCCTCTGAGTCTTTTAAATCTCTTGTTTCAGGAAGTTAAGAAGGATGTAGAGCCCAAGGATGATGCTGTGCCACTCAGGAGGGAGAAGTCTGGCAATGTAGCCAGCCTTGTGCAGCGTATGAGCAGCTATGGGCTTCCAGCAGGAGGATTTCAGCCTCATCCCCCATCCAAATGCTTCAAGAAGAGTATGTGGTCTTTCCGATTACTTCAATTGCGCATGCTGCTGATGTGCATTTTTAAAATAAACAGGAGTTACTTAATGCATGACTTAGTTTTAAGGTTACATGGAAAACTAGAAACCTAGGAGGAAAAACTGTGATTCAAAGACAAATTTTGCTCCTGTATGTATGGGCAGAAAGCTTATATGTAGCTTTTAACACCAGTAATAGGGATGAATTTCCTGTGAACAGGATTTAGACTCCTTCCAGATGTCAGAGAGCTCTGAAACTGCTCGTGAGCTGTTTATATTACTAGGTACCTGAATGAGAGCTGCAGGCCTGTTCATGATAATCAAAAAAATTTTCCTGTAGTCATTTTATAAGAAATGTTGAAACATGAAAACATCAAGTTTTGCCACAAATCCAAGGCTTTGACAAGGAAACACGGTGTAGTTCAGATTCTTCCTGATAGGCTTGCTTCTGGTGTGAAATAAGGTGGATTTGGTGGTGTGAAGAAAAAGCAGTAGTTTTCCTTTTGTTGTACAGCAGCCCTCAGGATGGCCAGGAGTGTAGCACTGTACTTCTGTATCTGTCATTTCTAATGCCAGTTTTTATATCAAGGTGACTAAAACCTAGAGCAGAAAACTTAAGCAGTCCCTGCATCCAGCAAATGGGCTTGTGATTTGTATTTGGACATACCAGTCTCTTATAAAATATTGCTTTAAATTACTGGGGCTTCCTCTGTCTTAAAAGGTTTTGAAGGCATTTATGATTTAAGCTTGCTTTTTTGAAAAGAATTCAGAACTTACTGGTTCTGGCATGTTTTTGCTTTGAGGTTTTACCTATAAAAAAAGATCCACTAGTTGTCTTTTAAAACCCTGAAATGGGACCACCACCTTTACAAATTCATTGAGACTTTATTCCAGGAAACGAAGTCAAAATCACTTTTTAGTGACTCTGATCTGTGTGTGTGTGTTGGCAACAGCACGTAGGTGCCTGTTAGATGTTTACACAGCAGGCTTTGGAAAAATCCAACCTGAAAGATTAATGCTGTTCCTAGATAAATGCAGCCAGGCTCTGAAAGGGAATCAGTGTGATCCTTATGGGTCCTTCCAACTGGAGATATTGTAGGGTTCTGTGAACATAATCTGATACCAGTTCAGCTGTCAGCTATTCATTCTGGTCACCCTGACCCTGGAATGTTCCCATATTTTCCATGTCACATCCTCATGCTGGTGGCTGTGGCCAGGGTAGAAGGTACAGCTTGGTCTCCAACTCTGCAGGGCTCTGGCTACTCTCGTCCTCCTGGAGAAAATGGTGTTCAAGCACTTTCCTTCAGGCACACAGCTGTTTACCTGGTGCAGTGACAGTCTCTGCATTTCCATTTTACTTGCTGTTCCCTTCTTCCTGGAAGACTGTTTAAACAGCTCCTGCAGATCCTGTTTGCTCTGTGCCTGGGCAATCACTTGCTTTCCAGAGCGTAGTTGTCTTCGTCTTTCTGGTTTTTCACTTGCTAAAATGAGGTTTGCAATGCTAAAAACAGAGTTCATTTTTGTTAATAGGAAGTTCCCATGTGCAGTGGGGCAGGTTGTCTGTGCCTGCTCAGTCCCTTGTGTTGTTTCCACATGCAGCTCTTCCCGAATTCAGGTATTTTTGTGTCAGGTGTGTGGTAAGCTGCAGGCAGAATTCCTATCAGTTAGATGTCTGCCTTTGTTCAGCAGAAGGAAAATACAGAAGGTGTGCTAAGTGACAGCAACAAAGAGCTAAATTCGGTTTACCGTTTACAAAACAAACAAAACCTGAAGCCAGACAAGTTGTTTTGGAAAGGGACAGAATTGCCTGCAGGCTGCCAGCCCTTCGGTCCTGCAGCAGCACGTGAAGCTGGAGTGCTGTTCTCTGAGAGGATCGGTTCCCTTCCTAGATTATTCTAGGGGTTTTCAAAAGTGGAAGGCAGTACTTCCTAAACTGTATGTCACTGGAAACAGACCTCAGAGGAGAGAGGGGATTCTGGATGTGAAATGCATCCATGGGTTCCCCCTCTCCTCCCATTTAGATATAATTACACTGCGAAAAAGAACACTGAGATCAGATTTATACCAAATGGCAGTGACTTTTTAATTTGCCTTTTTTTGGTATCAGTTAATCTCCTACAAAGCAGAAACCTTGAAAGCACTACAGGAGGCAGTAAAGGCCACTGAACCATTTATTGCAATTACTCTTAACTGAACAATCCCTCTGGGCTCATGCATGAGTTCCAGTGGAGGTGAAAGCAGGGTGCATTATGTGGGCAATTATGTTTTATTAGAAATAACCCATAAAGCTTCATATTTCTAATTTATTGGTTTCTTGCATAGATCATATACTGGCATGTAGAAAATTCTTGATTTGGTGAGTCCTCTCTCACGAAACTTTAGATGCTGAATATTACTCAGATGCCTGGCCTGTTTTATACTGAGGATGCCGGGTGTGGTCTTCTAAATGCCTGGCTTTGGACTTTGAACAGTGCTATAAAAAGATGAGGATCAATCTTGGAGGCCGTATCTGTGTTTTGAAATGTTTTTACACAGCTAATCTTAATTGCTGAAGCTTGAATGTGGAAGGAGTACAAAGTATAAGAGAGAGCATGGAAATTACACAGCTCCTGTAAGCTGAGGCTTTACCACTTCAAGCTTTTTATTCGTATTCTCATTTTCAGCTGTGGCAGATTGCATTTGAGGAGGATAGGGAGCATGCATGGGTCATAGCTCAAGATGATAATTGTCTTCAAAAGCATGCTGGCTGCTCTGTTGTGGAAAAGGTCTGAAGGCATGGCTTCTTGTTTGAAGGAGAAATACATAAACTGTCTGGGTTCAGCAGCAGCAGCACTCCAGGATATGTGCAGAGTAATTAGGCAGCGTGGGTTCACACCGCTGTGGCTGCAGGGCTTGGGTTGTCAGAAGCCACTTCAATGCTCTCCCCTCTCAGGATGTCATTTTGCCTTTTTAATGCCTGCAAAGCTTTAATGATATGGGGCAAACAGCTAAAGATGGCACTTGATTTTAATCTTGCCTTTGTCAAAGACAGCTAATTGATACTTAGTTTGAATTACTAAATGCCATACTGGCACTGAGAAGAGGGAGGGTTTTTTTATTCACGGATAAAAATGAGTTTAGATTTTGAAATGAGCCCAGCAAATGTTGGCATTACTTCAGAGCTGTGGTTAGCAAGGTCTTTGTTAGAGGCCAGAAGGTCTGTCAGCTCTCCAGTGTGGTGCACAACAAAAGGTGTTCCTGCTTTCAGGATTGTTTAAAGACTGGCGGGTCAAACTTGCACATTTTCCTCCAAGCAGGTGCTAACTGGCAGTGATTGTCATTCCTGAAGATTTTGGTCAGGAAATAGCTTGAGAAATCACTGTACTGGGGATTTCCCTGAGTTCCTTGTGTCAACATATAGGTTGGTAATCAGTGGTTGTTTGGGATTGTAAGTTGAAGCTACGGTTTGCTAGCCTAAGGTGACCCAAGCCAACTGTAAAACCAGCATCAAAAGCTACATAGCTTTTTGGGATGGTTTCTGGGTCTTCGGGAGCAGAGTGTAGGAAAGACAAGCTCTTCTTTGAGTGTTCTTACTTTTGCCATTTCCCTTGAACCAGGGTCCAAGAAGCGGCAGTGCAAAGTGCTCTTCGAGTACATCCCGCAGAATGAGGATGAGCTGGAGCTCAAGCTGGGGGATGTGATTGACATCATTGACGAGGTAAGCTGTTCTACAGAGCTGGCCACCCATGTGATGAGAGTCAAACCACTTTTTTGGGGATTACTTGTATTACAAGCATGTCAGGAAATAGCATGGGAAGTAGTGTTTTGCAGCTAAAGTAAATAATTTAGGAGTTCTTTCTCTCAGGATCTAATACTAATCAATGAATGCTAGATGTTTAGAAGAAGTATTTTATCATCACAGCAATAAATTGTGGTCTGTTACACAGACTGATTTTTTGGAAAGAATTTTACAGTTCTTTGGCCTTGTCTGTGTGATCCTTGCCTTTAGAATGCATATGCTGAAACTGCTGGACCACTGTCTTTAGGCTGATGTACTCCAGATTGGTATGGGTAGAAAACATTATTTGACTTGACTTGCTAGTTTCATGTTTTCATATAAACTCACTGAGTAGGAGTGATGGTTTCTTACCTTTTCTTACCCATATGCTTCCTTGGTATCTGTTCCATTCAATAGCAGTGGTGGGAGACTTGTATGTGTGGGAAGAGTGTCTCTTCCAAATGTGAAATCTGTCAGGGAAGCTGTGGAGAAGATCAGAGCGATTGTGGAAGGAACCTTCTCAGAACTGGGTGGAAAACTTCTGCACAGCAGGCTCTGACCTTCACTGGTTCCATCCCTTCCTACTACCTCCCCGAGTCTTTGAGGAAGGAGGATGAAGCTTTCTTTCTAGCCATGTGTTACTGGTGGTGCTTTTTAAGTAGCTTTATGAGACTCTGTTTTTCATGCACATAATGCCCTTTGGAGGAGAATGCTAACCTCCCAGTTGCCATGAAGGAGTCTTCCATTCTCCTAGCAAGGAAAAAACGATGCCTTTAGAGATGTATTTGCACTAATACTTCCAGAATTTAATATCTGTGAGCGAACAGTGAGTGACTTGCAAAACCTGCTCACTAAACCCACAGTTTCATAAATACCTTTGTGTGTGGGTATTTGTAAAGGAGTTTTCCTGGGTGACCTCAGCAGTTTAATTTGTGGATGGTGCTTGTACTGGCATTTGTGACTGGATGGTCCAGTGTAAGCATTCATATGAGAGAGCACGTGCAGTGAACTACTGTGGAAGCTGCTGTTTTGGTTGCACATGTCAGCATCTGGAATTATTTTCAGAGGGGTGTGCAGTGTCATGCATCAGAGATGACCAAGTGGCCAAACAGAATAAAAAGATCAGAGCATTTCCTCATCTGGTTTCTTAAGGAAGTTTGGATTATATTTTATTATTTTAATTTTTTTGTTAGTTTCCATGCTTATTCCTTTCTTAATGATTTGAAAATATGTTTTTGTAGTACCCAGTCTTTGCTACTTCTTTGAAAAACTATTAACAAATGTTTAGGGAAATGCTACCTGGTAGAAAAATACTGCAGCTTCCTATGATCACAGACCTGTTTGCACACAGTTTTCACGGTGATGTAGAATAGACCTGACAGGTGTCGACTACGTCTGTCTGCTTCATGAAACTGTACTGATGGGACCAGAAATGTAAAGAATGGTAGAAAATACTGTCCACTGGTTGTGCAGTATGCTGGGATAACTTGTCTTTGGTAACTTGTCTTCACTACTGTGAGATAATCCACTTCCATTTGTGTATAAAAGATGCTGTTGATATACATGCAGATGACTTGTAAGTGTTACTTCAAGGAAAGATCATTTGGTCACCTCTTTCTATGGGGAAAATAAGGTAGAATCAGCTCCGTGAGGAGATCAGTTCTATCAGTTACTTAAGAATAATCCAATATTTAGCCCTTGAGTGGTTTTTGTAAATTGACTAGTTGCAACTGAGACCACTGATCATGAAGTTAAAGGTGGAGGCAAATGGGTTCAGAAATTAAATAGCTGATATTGAAGAGAGCAGAAGTAACTTTTAGGGAAGAAAATTGTGCTATGTGCTGGCTGAATCCACAGGGCTTTTTGTTTATAGAATGTCACGTGGGTTTTACACGTGCAAAAAATGCACAGAGTGCACGTGATGATTCTGTCATTGCTGTAAAACCTTTGGTTCTCCTTTATATCTTCCCCCCACTTCTGTCAGAAGCAGCACTAAATAGCAGATTTATTTTTGTAGTGCTATGTTTTTAGTATTTACATACTGTTTTTTCAAGCAAAATAAAATTTCATGTAACATCATTAGGGAAGTTTTTAGTAAAAAAACCAAACCAGATTGGCAAAGCTGCTTATTTCAACCTTCTTCCCTGTTTTTGTTTGGATATCTGAGTTTTTTGTAGAAATAAGTGGATGGCATTCACACTGGCAAAAAAAAAGTTCTGGTGTCTGTACCAGAGCTGTTCCTCCCTCTTGTGGAGATTGGATCATATGATAATATTTTGGAATGGAAGAGAAGGGTTATGAAATTGCCATCTGTGTTGCTGCTGCTAACAGATGTGCAGATGTTCTCCACCAAAGCATGGAGAACTTCTTCAGCCTGTGGCTTAATGTTGATTAAAGAAACCTTTTCTGGCAATACAGTTGGTCTGTAGTCAGGTGTTCTATAAAGGCAGTGTGGTGAGGAGGCTGAAGTGAATGTGCCCAAGAAGTTTTGGGTTTGTTCCTGAGTGCATACGAGTTGGCATCGCTTTGCTTTGCTGTAAAGTGCTTTGCTGACCACATTTCTTGGCAGAAGAGTAAATGGATGCTCAAGTCACTTTCTGTATCATAAGCATTAAAAGTCCCTTTCTCTTGGCTCCTGGGTGAGTGGTGTGGGTGAGTCCAGGCATTTGTATTTTAGTTTTCTGTCATGTGCTCTCAAAAGCCTGAGGTGCCAGAGACTGAGCAGCACTTGCCAGTAATCTGTGCTTAAAATTTGTTTCAGAGAACCAGCGTCTGAGTTTGAACCATCCACAGCAAAGCTGTGTTATTGCACCAGGATGCTTTTAAAAACAACAGTGCTCTTTTCATTGCCTGTGTCTGTAGCTGCCAGGTTCTGCTTGGGCTCTGCTTGCCTGGAGGTGGGCTGGCATTTAAAAACTGTGCCTGTGTGTCAGGCGTAGTGACCTACAAAGCCAGGCTAAAAAAGGATAATGCAAACAGCTGCTGCTTGGTTTGCTTTTTTCTTTTCCTCTTGCTTTCCTTTCTTAGAAACAGCTTTCCAGCACCTAAACAGGGCAACCTAAATAAAGGATTCTGAAAATTTGTCTTAATTATAGTTTTTAAGTAGTGCTCATTAGGTAAATAGACTGAATTTATGTAAGACATTTTGAAAACTCTTCATAAATTTGAAGAGCACAGTTCTTAGTCTGTTGGCATCATTTTACCCCATTACCTCTTCCTGCCCAGCTTTTGCTTGTTCTGCTTTAGACCACGTGGGGTGTTCCTGATAAACTTTCCAGTGTGTGTCTAGCCTTCGGGCAGCTGTGTGCCACCACCAAATCCTCATGGACTCAGCGATGTTGGTCCGCTCTGATGGGCAGGTCCCTGCCCCTGTGGCACACGTAGGGCCGGGCTGTGCTGTTCAGCCTCCTGCTAGAAGGAATGGACAGCTTTGTTTTCTGTTACTCTGATGTCCTTAAGGACTTTTCTCTGTTCTACCCAACATTATCTGCAGAAGTTTTATCTTTGAAACTTGTCTTTTGATTGAAATTGTGTGAAGCTGTCCAGTGGATGTGAAGCAAATGGGAACATGACTGGTGGAAACTGGACAAGACAGAGGATAAGACAGATGGACAGCAAGAATACATAAAAATTTCCATGGACGCCCAGACTAAAAGTTTAATCTGTATTTCATGAACAGTTAAATACTTTCTTCTTCTGTTAGATGTGCAGTGCATCTTACTCTGTCTTGATAAAGTTGATGAACATTTTGCTGCTTTCCTCTATTAACTGGCATGGGGCTGATCTCAGGTTTTAAGGATCATTGCTGTAGTGACACAAGCAACATTAAATTGTTTTCTTGTTCTTCTTGTTGGCTAATGCTTCGACGTCTTTGGTAGGTTTCTTTATAAAGAAATCATCATCATTTGAACTTTGCCTAAAGTTGTTTGTAGAGTTTTATAAGTAAAGTATGGATAGAATTGATAGGAATTTCCTTTTGCTCTATTGGTAATGTGCACAATATTTCTCTCCAGGTAGAAGAAGGATGGTGGAGTGGAACACTGAATGGCAAGGCAGGGTTGTTTCCGTCAAACTTCGTGAAAGAATTGGAATCAACAGATGATGGAGAAACACAGGATGCTCTGGATGACACAGGTAGTGTTCTGTTTGTTGCAAACCCTTAGCAAAATAATTTTTGATTTCTGGTATAATTCGGAGTATTATGGTTATAATACAACAAAGCTGTAAAGAATTCAGTCTTCCTAAGAATGGTGTCTAATTTCATTCTAGAAAGTGATGATGCTGAGTATGAAGATACCTGTCCTGCTCCCACTTCACTTGTAATAAAATTGCAGTCAAGGTCTTAATCTTGCAAATGTGTGTTCTACATTTTATCACTAGAAATTTTATCATATTCAAAGTTGCTATTTTTTAGAATTGAATATAAAATTATTCTTTTGTTTAGTAGCTTTTTTCAGTCTTATTCTCAAAGACATGAGTTCTCTAAAATAGAAAATTTAAGTGTTTAACCAAGTCATTTGAGAATTAAAACTTGAATCAAAACAGTGTGGAGAGCCTCAACTTAAAATGAGTCCAGGGAAGGAGACCCTGGTTCTTAGGCCTTAGATTATTTTTTAATCTAACAATAAAATGATTTTAAGGCAGAATTTCCATGTGGCTGTTCTTTTCTGGCTGTGACTGTATAACTGGGGCAGAAGCAGACGGTCTGTGGCTGAACAGTAGCTGAGTGGTGCCTGGCAGGCAGTTCACAGGCAATTACTCTGTTCCCTTGAAAGTGCACTTCAGAAACATTTCAGTCTATGGGGATCAGTTTGAAGGGGGCTTGTGATGTGGTATTGCTGGAATAGGATTGTTTTTGGGGAACATCATATCAGGAGTTAATTGATTCTTAAAGACAGCTGTGTAACATTCAAGAAACAGATTTTTTTTTTCTTTACCTTGGGGTAACATGCACCCTCATTTACATGATGTCCAGTATTGATTGCTTCAAACAAGGGCTTGCTCAGACATCGGGAAGAAGAGCCTGACTTGGAATTCTTTTTGTAAATTGTGGAAATAATTGCAGTAGCATAAAACAAGGGTTGTTTGACATGAGCAGTCCCAAATAGCTCAGTGGCTCTCTCCTTGGAGGTCAAGTTCCCTGAGTTTAGTGGGGTCTGGTGCAGTGAATTTACAAATGGGTTATGTGTTGGTCTTAATTCCTGGATACTGAGATCAGTGAGACTGAGCAGTAGTCTGAAGTAATTGTATTTTCTGTCACTACCTAACAAGTTGGTGTTTTCAGCCCCTCGTCCCCCAGGGCTTATATTTAATGCTCAATACTTTCACAGTCAGGATCTAGAGTATCTTTTGGTTCCCTCTTCACTCCTGGGAAACAGTAACTTCCCCTTTCACTCAGCTGTGGTCTTTCAAGCATGCAACTGCCATGGCCTTTGCCCACCAATGGGATGTTTAACTGTCCCATGAGATACCAGAGGGGGATATAACTAAATAAAGAGCATCTGGGTAGACAAAAGGTGAGAAACTGAAGTCAAGAGCAATATAGCTTCATGGTAACATCAAAATATCTTAAATTTATGATAGAAGGAAGAGGCTTTAGTCTTTATTGCAGTTCACAAGCCTGCTTGGACTGAAAAGCACTTGACCCAAAGGCTAAAAGATGTGGAGGCCATTTTGACTTTGGTTCATAAAAGCTGTCTGTTTTCACATGACTATCTCCTGGAATTCTGCCTGCAAAAATTGCTTGCCTATGTATACTAATTTTTGGGCTTTAACAGATTTAACCATAATTTAAACACAAAAAAAGACGAGTTTCATAGCTCTTAACGCCAAAATTAAGTTGTTTGAAATACATTTCTCGAGGGTGGATAAATGCTGTCCGGTAAAACTGAAAGATTAAAAGAATTGTAAATAGTTGAATTATCCAGCAGTGATTAATCTCCAGCAGCCATACCTAGCTTGAATGCTTGGAGAGTTTTGAGCAATAGGAAAATGTCACTTTGGTGCCTTAAGAGGCATCACTCTGCCACTGAAACACACTGAAACATGTTTGGATTCATTATGGACCTTTATTGATTATCGCTTTCTGGGGCTGTAGCTGTTCAAATGAGAAGCTTTTAAATGTTGGACTAAAATGCCATTTTCAGAGAGTGCGTAAGCAGCGTTTCATAAAACTAATGGAAAACACTGACATTAACAGTCTGTGGAGCCTGAGTGCTAATTGAAATAGCAAGAATAGTAGTGATCTGTTGACTTAGTTGCCAGACTAATCAGGGAAAAACTGGTGTAATTTAAGTTGGTCTTATATTAAATGTAAAATGAGAACAAATCTGAGGTATTGCAGGTACAGTGATGTTCCTAGGAAACCCCTTTACCAGGAGCTGTGCTGCTTCCACTTTTTTCCCAGAAAAGCAAATAAATAATTTCAGCTCTTAAAATAGCTTTCCCTTTCTTATTTTATTTTCAGAGCCTGTTTTCAATAGCCCTACCTCACCTGTGACCTCTCCAGGAAATGGGAGTGAACCCGCACTGGGACCAGCACAGCCAAAGAAAATCCGAGGTGTTGGGTTTGGAGATATCTTTAAGGAAGGCTCAGTGAAACTTAAAACAAGATTATCTAGTAATGAATCAGAAGATAAAAAGCAAGATAAGGTTTGTAATGGTACATATTGTTCTTTTGAGGTTTCCTTTAATTTAGGAGATGTGGAATCTGACCATTATCGTCTCATGGGACTCTTGCCTATAAACCAAAACAAATCCCCTCAAATTTGTTTCTCAGTAAGTTGTATTTAACATTGATTCCAAAAAGTCTATTCAAATGTCTTGGTATTTAAAACATTAGAGACCGAAAACCAAGCTGATACAAAAATTGTCATTTCAGAGCCATGCGGTGAAAGACAAAATGGCATCTCGAACACATCTGCAGTGTGAGGTGTCTCCTACTTCTCCTTGTAACAGACTTTGTAGTCTGGGAGAAGCTTGTTAAGTCTGCCTGTGCAAGTTAAACTTGTCTTTTAAAACAAGGAATATTTTGGAATTTCTTTGTGGTTTTGCTTATTTGGGGGTTTTTTTCCCCAAGTTTTGGCAGATGTTGAGATTGCTTGTTTAGGTGTCAACTGCCATTACCTTCAGTGAGTACTGCCAAATTTCTGGTTTCATAAATTACTGGTTGTGTAAGCCTGAAAAATGCAGTTCTAGGATTTTGCATCACCATTCATTTTCTTTCCCCCATTTTTTTTATGAGTGAGTGGGAAAATGAGAACTTTTATTCTTTGTTGTTTGAATCTTATTTTGAACTGAACTTAAGAGCAGTCTTATCCCTTGGAAGCACAGCAACAATGCTCAGTCCTTTAATTTTAACTTACTATTTCAACAGCTTATATGTGGATTTTCAGCTTTTGATAAATGAAAGGCAGCTGAGATAGTCCACAGTTTCAATTTTGACTCAGGTGATCGGTTCAAGAAAGCTTTTAAAGCCTTTGTCCATTTCAGTTTTTGTTTGTGGGTTACAGTAACTAATGCTGTTTTGCTGAGTGATTTGTTTTCCTCTGCCATGGTAATAATTGTAAAGGCATAGGGCAAAGGGTGAGGTGAGTCCCTGGGAAGAAGAAGGGGCTGAGGCTTCCTTGAATGTGCTTTCCCTCAATAGCAATGCTCAGAGCAATGGCATGGTGTGCGTAGTGTTTGTTTCTGATTTGGTCAGAGCATCAGATGATTTGGAAAAGAAAAGTTTCAAGTGTGTTGCCTTCCTTTTAAAGCTCAGGGAAAGTTGCCTCCTAAAGAAGATGGTGTTTAGAAGAGAAGGTTTCTGGCATCCTTTCTACATATAGATGGATATATAGATGGAGAGAGACTTTTTACTGAGGTCTGTAGTGACAGGACAAGGGGCAATCGCTTAATTAAACTGAAAGAGGGGAGTCTTAAGGAGAAAAGAGGGGAGATAAGGAAGATGTTCTTCATGTTGAGAGAGGTGGGGTGCTGGAAAGGGTTGCCCAGACAAGTTATGGTTGCCTCACCACTGGAATTGTTCAAGGCCAGACTGGATGAGGCTTTGAGCAGCCTGGTTCAGTGGGAGGTGTCCGTGCTCATGGCAGGGAGTCGGGCTTGGATGGTCATTGAAGATTCCTTCCAGCTCAAACCTTTCTGTGATTCTGTGAAGGCACATGGATTCTCCTTATTTCTCTACTGGCTTTGTCCCCTGATGTGGCAGTCTGTGGGATCACTACATCTTCATGTCAATGCTTTTAGAGTAGGTTTTCAGGACCTAGCTTTGAGTTTGCTTTCTTGTCATGAGATGGATCATTCAAGAGGATGTTTCCCTACTTTGTACCTTGTTACTTGGGAATAGAAAGAGCCTGTCCAAGCTCTGTTCAATTAATATGAAGTCTGCTCAGACCTGTTGAATTGTTCTGTTTGACTGTGTATAACTAATAAAATATGCTGGTGCTGTGCAGTTTTGGTTGGCCTGTATGGAAAGGTCTTGTGGGCCGTTTCTCAGCGAGAGAGGAAATGAAGTGAGAAAACAGTTTCACATAGCCTAATGTCAAAGAAATAAACAGTTTAGTTTAGCACTTAACAGTCCACTTACACGTTGCCAAAGTCATCCCAAAGGTGGACAGACTTACAGAACAACACAGAGAGCCCAAGGGAAATAATTCTCATGAAGGTCTTGTGACAATAGGTGGCTTACTTGGATTTGGGCTTGCTTTGGGGGTTATCTGAAGAAATGCTGGGAGAGCACTGTCAGTCTCTTAAGACAGTAAGGAAAAAAAAAAAGCTGTGTAGTGGAGAGAGGGCTCTTTTCACTTGGAAAATTCAGAGGCTGCTCAGGACAGAAGGGCTGAGCACTGATGTATCTGAAGTGCTCCAGAGTGTGTCTGCTGCTGCAGGAGATTGTTCCACCTCTCCCAGCATCCCGTCTGGGCTCAGGCTATTTATACCCTGTCTGCCTAAACTTCCTCTCTTACTCCTAATTGCATCTTATGTTGGAAGGGGGAAATGCAGAGAACTATTTCCATGTTGGAGGTGTTTAATCTCAGAGGTGGGTTATTTTAGTGCTTCCTTCATATACCATTCTGGAGAGAGTTAAATTGCATAGGTACTGCAGGAACATCCCAAGTGACCTTGGCTTCCTCTATGGTATGTCAGAGGTACCAAGCGCCAGCCTACAGGCATTTTGTGGCTCTAAGGAGAGTAAATCCAGTTTCTGTGACAGTCGAAGATCTGCAGGGTTGAGCTGTAGATGAAAATGAGCAGAGTAACTAAAGGCAGTGGGATTTTTCACATCAGTAACGCTGTTAGGGCTGCTCAGGTAAGTACTGACTGTAAGATCATATTCTGTGTTTGTAGCTCTTTGGGTGTGAAGAAGTGGATGCAGCTGAAGCTGTCGAAATCTGCCTGGCAGCTCAGTAAGTTTCTGAGGGGAAAAATAAAATATTATATAATTTATTTTGATTAGATGTTAACTGTGAAACTTACGGCAATGCCTCTGTATTTTTCCATTCAGGAGCGATGTCTAGTGAGACTTAAACTGTTCTGTACAAATTGCTGAGAATGTAAGGAAGCTGGGATGGGTTTTCATGTTCTCTTTCATTTGTCTGAGTAGTTAAAAACTGCTTGTCTGAGGTGGTGTATGGCTGCTGAGTACCCCTGCCTTATTCCAGTGCAAAGTAAGCATGGTCAGCACGTTGCTCTGAGCAGAGCTGTTAAATAACTGCTTCTCTTACGTGCTGGAAGAGGCACTATTCAGGCTAATGGGAGAGTAACACCTGGAACTGCTGAAATACAATTGCTGAAGTATGTGTGGCCATATCCTGAGATCAGCTTCAAGTTTGAAAGCTGTGCTCTGTCTTTAATCAGTAGACAAAATCTAATTGCAGTGTGTGTAATGAAGGAAATACAGTAAGCTAGAGCTTAATGGGAAAAACTCATTGAATCTCTTGGAGATGGTAATTTGCATCATCTGAGCTAATGAAAAATTGAGCATGTCCTGTAGCCTAATCACAAACAAAACTGTAAAGAATTTTTGTTAACAGAGTTCTTTTCCTTTCATACAGCCATTACCTAACCATCCCCCTGGAACAAAGTTAATTCATTTTCCAAGTACAACAAAAACTGAAAACACACCTGAAGTAATAAAATCAGAAACTGAAAGTAAACCAAAAGGTAAGGCTGATGGATATTTACATCTGTTACGTAGTAGTCCTTTCTTAAGAACTATTTGGTTATAATTTTTTTTTTTGTATGTTAAAATATAAAATGTCTGTGTGTACTGGAGTTTTGTGTAATATGCTATCTTAGACCTTTGAGGTACCTTTGAGGAGTTAGGCAAGTGCAAAGTCTAAAGGAATTTTTGCATACATTTCTGTAGAAAAGGAATCAAAAACATTTGTAGGGTTGCCTCCCAGAACAAAATAAGGCTGGGGTATGAACGTTTATTCCAGCAGTGCGTTTGCATTAATTTTCTGTTGACGTGTTGCAAGGAATTTGCTTTCTGCCTGGTTTTATTCTGATGGGATGTTGGAGACATATTTCCATGGAACAGTCTCCCAGCACAATTACTGTCCCTATGTCACACAAGTTCCTTTGTAGGCTCAGGATTTTCTGTGGAGGTGGCAGTGTCCCTCAGAAAGCTGGTGTTTATGTTGTGTTGAGGTCTGTTCCCTCAATAATCCAGTTCCACTGTGGTTCTGTTTATACCATTTTTAAATTTTTTCTTTTTTATTGTATCTTAAGAACTTATGACTTCATTTAGCTGCCAAATAGCAGTTTTATCTAGAGAGAGATTTTTAAGCCAACCCAAAATCTTGTGGGAGTGTCAACCCCATGTAAAAAGTTAACTTCGATTGTGTGATGTGTAGACAGCTCATTTCCCCTGTTCCAGAGCAGACGTTTCTCAACTTCTGTATTGTAATTTTAAGTATATTTTTGTTTTATGTGGTAATACCTTATTTTGGTGTGTTGTTTTCTATGGAATGCATAATTTGCAGAAATAAGAAAACTGCAACATCTTGCTTTTAAACCATTCCAGTGCTATTGCTCTGAGAACCAGCAACACAATATGCAGCCCTGAGCATTGTGAAATTTGACTTGTCTAAAATTTCGCATAAAAATTACCCAACTCTGCCTAAAAAAAATTGGAACATTCAATGCTGGACACCCAGAACATTCAGTATTTAGCTCTTTTCATGGTTTCAGGTGCATTTTATGCTAAGAGCGTGGAAGCTGGACTAATCCTGTAGCCATGCTGAGTCTCTGTTTCCCAGAGAAACAAATACATCAGAGAGGAACTTAAATATGACAGTAATAGAAGTTGGAGGTAATTGAGTAGGAGAACATCAGTAGGTAACACCTATAGACACCAGATAAGAACATCTTATAACCTTAGGAAGAAAGCTTGTTTTTCTTCTTTAGTGTTTTTATTTAAATACAGACCATAGTGTATTTTATGGGTCTCATCCTCAGTTTTGAGAGACCAGCTTTGAAATAAACTGTGTTCATTGGTTACACAGATCTCTGAGATGTTTAGACTAGGGTGGCTTATTTTGCAGTGAGGCTCTTCTGTTTTTGGAAGCTTGTTTTGGCCTCTGGTGCAAGTATGTAAAAATATTTTCTTTAAAAAGTAAAATAATCACAATTTGACCCCTCTTTCCCCCAATTATGTTAGGATACAATATTTATGATACCTTCTACTCTATTGTTAGTTTTGAAATTTTGGAAAAGACTTATTTTAAATTAGGTTCTATTAAAAATATTTACCGAAATTCAAATGCTGTAAAGTTAAACTGGAGTCTTTCTTAAACGTAAATGCTGACTGAATGCTAGGCTCACACAATAAGATGCTAAAGGGGCAAATTGTACAAACTCCTCTCATCTGTGGCCGGGTTTCCTGGTGGTGCCCATGCTGGGGTTCACAGTCTGGCCCATGGGGACCTGGGCAGGGTGCAGTTTCTTGTGTCCAGCCTTCCTGGCAGCTGGAGCAGAATGAAATGTCCCCTTTCTGGCGCTGCTTTTTGTCTGTTGTGCGACTTGGTCTGTGTGAGGAGGGGAGAAGTGCTTGGAGGAGGAGAGGAGATAAAAGATTATACTGGCCAACTCCCCAGGCATAAGGAAATCCGTCTATTTTTACAGAATCAGGATGTAGTGAAATGTATTACACTCACTCATTGCTACTGATAAAATCCTCAAATTCGATAGATACTTGTAGTGTACCTGTAGAATTTTTTTTTAGAGTCAGTGTGAATTTTGGGCTTTAAACCTCAATTTAAACATTCATCTCTGTGATGTGGTTCTTATGTTTCTGTAATTCTTCATGAACCACAATATAGTCAGGCTATGGCTGAACATTTTTGATTACTAGATAAGACATCAAAATAATACAAATTCTTGTACCTAAGATTACACATGTGGTACATATCTATGTGCATACATACATATATCTCTATATATCTATCTCTTAAGATTGGCATATTTTGGCATTTTAACATTAGTGGTTGTCACTGATTTTTATTTGAGAATACAATTTATGCATTTTTAAATTAAAGATGGATATCTTGGTTAAACAAAATACAAGACAGCGAAAAGGTTTGAATGCAGCTGACTTATTTATTCTATTTATTCTCTTGCCACCCAGAAAAGGTTGTCATTAAGAACTGCAGATGATTGTGTGATTCTGTGACTTGACGTTGTGCTGCTCTAACTGGGGGGTGATGCAGCTGCTCATTTTGGTGTCAGTGCCAAACACCTGATAGGTTATGGCAGCACCTAAAGAGTCCTTTTTGTTTGCTTCCTCTTTCTTAGTGTGTCAGATACAGAAATTCAACCTTTTTATCTGCTAAATTATTTTAAATGTGCTGGGGTTAAAAATTCTATGTTTCTGTGTATTGGCCTTTCTCATTGTTTTTGTGCTAGTGTGGGAAAGGAAAACAAATCCTCTTGCTCTTTCACCTGAATTGTTACCACAATTTTAAATGGATTAGTTTTGAACTGTACTAAATGGAAAGAAAAGAATTATTCTTTCTGCTTTTGCAGAAGAGGTTGTGTCCGAGTTGATGGCTCAGATGAGCTCTGGTTTCATGTGCTTAGCCAAGGAATGCCTTTGCTTCAGTTACTTGGTTTCACTGCACAATTTCTGAAGTCTGCTGCTTGAAATTGCTCTAATTGTACATGTTAATAAAGGATGCTACTTAAAAATAACTGCCTGTGTTTAATCAGGATTGCAAATTTGAAATTCAGATCAATTTTGAGAATATACATAGAAGCTCTAATAAGCTCGAAACCATTTTTGTCTAAAGTAGGTTAGAATTGACTATGTGAATGCTATGGGGAGGGCTAGATGGGCTGTTACAATTTTAACTGTTACACTTTTCACTCCTCTTTTCTCCCTCTGAAATCAGAGGGCTTGAATTAAGTTGCTGTTGTGAGAAAAACAACGTTTTGGGGCTTATACTTCTGACTTCTCAAAGATTTTCTTCCTTTGCTCTGTAAATATATATCTTATTTATCTTGTGATTTGAACATTCATAAAGCAGTCTCAGGTGGCTGGTCTAGAAGGAAAGTGTGATTATAGTGTGAATTTCTTAGCTCTCAGACAGCACAAGTGAGCTGTTATTATGAATGTTGCTACCCGTGGTATCCAGATTAATTGTGCTCCTCTATTCCAGCCAAGGAGTATTGCAGGACAATATTTTCCTATGAAGGCTCAAATGATGAACTCAGCTTTAAAGAAGGCGAGATTATTCAAATAATCAGTAAGGTAAGAAAATTTGGTCTGCTCTGACCATTTGTATGGCTTTGGTGAATTTTGTACAGGGAGGTCATGTGTGAACTGAGAAACCGGGAGGGTCTGCTGGAGTAGATGTTCCTGTAGACTGATCTGTTTCGTGTGAGAGTCAATTCTTTGCTTCTACACTTGATGGAGATACAGATGACTTTAAAGATGGTTCCAGAGTGGGAGATTATCTTGGAGTCCTCCAAGGCCAGTGGGATCAATGTACACTCAGTACCAAGTGCCTTTTCAGCGAGGAAATTGGAAAAGCTTTGCAAAGAGCCCTTTTACATTCAGAACTTGTTCTTTTTCCCTAGTGATTCAGAATAACCATGCAGAAATTAATGATACTTTCTGGCTGTTTAGAGAAACATGATTATTTAAGTGAATGTTCTCATTTTTGTTGAATTTTGAAAGTGCCTTTTTGATAGATCATCTTGTTGCAAAGATGGTTCTAAACAGGAAATTACCCTACCCATACCTCATTTCTCTGCACTACTCTGCATTCTTTTGTTAGTTTTTATGGAGCTATATTAAGGAATAATGGCTTTCCTAAAAAAAGTGGAAAGTTTAATCTTCAACTTACAGTTGTAGGAGAAAACACATTTTTCTTCAGTAAGATTTTGATTTTATGGAATTAAATAATTGATATTGTGAGCATCATTGATCATAATTACAGTTGAAAAGAGTAGTTATGGAAGGCCGTTTTGTAAACACAGCAGCCCTTGCCCCATCTTCACTCAATTTCTTGCCTCTCTGTCTTTTTAAACCAATTTACCCCAAGCATACACTGGTCCAAAGTGGAGCAAAGAAGAGCTGTCAAGAGGGAGTGGCATCCCTGCCCATGGCAGGAGGTTTGAACTGGGTGATCTTTCAGGTCCCTTCCAGCCCAAATCATTGTAGGATTCTGTGATTTTTTTTTTGGCTCTGAGGCACAGAGGAAAGCTGTTATTTATGCTGCTAAAATACTCTGATAACATCATACTTTCTGTTATGGACAAAAGCCTTGATCCAGTAACGTCATGCAATGGATTTCTGTGCCACTGAATTAATTGTCCATTATTCTATTTTCTTTTGTGTTAATATGGTTATTTTTTCCTTCAGTGAGGTATATTCTTTTGCTTCTTCACCCTTTTCAGACCAGTGCACCTGATCCATCACATCAGAATTGCTTTTATTTAGTAAAATTGTGCGTCATGCCAATAACATTTGAAGTATTTACTGAGTAACTTGCTGGTCAAGGAAGCTGAGAAGATCAAATGTTGTGTGTTAGGTCGTAACTGGGTTTATGTACTTTCCTTCTCTTTGCAGATGTTATCCTTCTACCCTTATCTTATATGATGTAATATAATTTCATCCTGCATTTTAGAAAACAAACAAAAACCGACCAAACCTGATCTGATCTGTAGCTGTTTCCCCTTGCTAAGTTGGCCAATTTCAGACAAACAGTTACTTTATGTTGTGTGTAAAAGGGAAAAAGTTGTTTTGTAACCGTATTTGTTCTGGGGAAGAAGTAAATGTTGGTTGAAAGGACCTGTTGTTTATTTTAGGACACTGGAGAGCCAGGCTGGTGGAGAGGAGAGCTCAACGGTAAAGAAGGAGTCTTCCCAGATAACTTTGCTGTTCAAATACAAGAGTCTGATAAAGACTTCCCTGTAAGTTCTTACATGTATTATTTAGTATCACAAAAAACTATTGATGCAAAAGCAAAAAATAAGAGTTCGCACCACGTTATGCTGCTAAATATGTTAACAGTGTGGCAGTTTTACCTTTATCTTGACTTAGCTGTATCAAAGAAGAAAGATGTAAAGGTTAATCTTTGTGTTTAAACTTGTCCATAAATACTAAAATGAGGCATGTTTTTTGAGATGAACTCTAATTAATGAGGATGATCAGGTCATTTAGAAAAGGGTTGTAGTTCTGATAGCATGGTCTTATGTGTCACTGATTACTGAATTAAACCCCTACTGTTTAGAAAGGAGATAAGCTGTTGGTTTATTCCGTCTTAAGTCCTTAAGTAACTATAATTACAAAATGCTGAATGACCCCTCTGGGTCTGACTGGGATTTTTCCATGTCAAAGCTTGCAGTAGACTGCAGTATATGAAGGATATTTTTTTTGTGTGGGATTTAGAAATATTTTTTCACTATCACATGCACTAACTTGTAGAAATTCATGTTTTTATGTGATACTCATTGATCTTGTAATTTTGGTCCTCATTTAAGCTTTTTTTTTTTGGTTGAGATTAGTATGATGTTTTGGTTCTGTCGTGTTTGTGTAGCAAAGAGGGATGGTTGTGTTAGTTCAGAAATGTTCATCAGCCCCAGGTGGAATGGATTCAGCTCCAGATCAGGAGTTATTAATTTATCATCTATCCTGAGTTGCCTCACATACACAGAAACCTACCTATGCCAGTCAGAATTTTCTTTTCAGATGGATTCTCAGCTGTGCAAGAGTGGCATAAATGCCATAACATACAAGAAGAGAGGGTAGGTAGGATTGCTGTTTCACAATAGAGTTGCTCCCTAGAGAGAGGGGAGGGGGAAAAACCATTCTTTTACCCTAAACGGCATTTCCTTGCTTTGATCCTTTCTTCTGCTTTGTGTGCAGTGTCTCAGCACAGGGATTCACCTTGCACTGACCAGCTTTGAGGTTCAAGGCATTGGATAGCTGGTGATCATAATCAGCTATTTGATACTGACTTCATAGAAACACAGACCAGTACTGTATAATGGCAAGTTGCTGCTGAACTCTGGGGTTTTTTTTGTATAGGCAGCAATGCTGCACAGCTGGATAATGTAGTTACTTTTTTGGGAAAGAAAGAAAATAGAGTCTTGTTACTTAAGCTCACTTGCCTTTGTGTCCTCTGAAACCAGAGAAAGAAATTGAATATGGGTTCTCCTGCTTGCTTAATTACATTTCACATGTTAAAATAAAATCTTGCTGCATTAAAAAGAGCTTATTCAATAGCTGTAGGGGCACAAAAGTGAAATCCATCCATAGCAACTGTTTTAAAAATACCTGCTGCAAGGTGTTTTTGGAGGGGTTGTGTTAGACTGAGCCTGAATGGTTTCAGCAGTGCCTGTATGAAGAGCAAGTGGTTTTGTAGGCTTTTGTATCATTTTAACAGAGAATCTCATCCTTAGTACAACCATAAAGGCCCCTCTTCTAAAGCAATTTCTGGAATCACATTCCAAGGGTGAGTGGTTGAGATCTCTTCTGAGAGGTGCCAGTCTTCTTTCAGCAGGAGAGAGATTTAACCTCAATTGCATCAGTTTAAGGGACGTGAAAGTGATGAGCGACTGGTTCAAAATAGTCATTTTAGTGTACGAACTGTTGCATTGTGATACTTTGTAAATTTTAATGGCTGGTGTAGTTTGTTTGTGTTTCCCACTTAAATATACAGTGATAAGGAAGCTCAAATCAATGTTTTTCTTGTAACTGCAGTTTTTGAGACAAATGCTGCCATCATCTATTCATTTTTTCTTACACTTGTAATTTAAAAGTCAATTATTTGAAGCCATTCCTCTGATACTTAATTTACAAATCCATTTTTAGTGAAAGTGAACATTTTTGAATTAAAAAATCAGCTGGTTACTCTTTTAAACTGGCATTGTACTAAATAAGATTGAGGTTTACATATTGAGATTAAAATGAGTGTGATCAGAGCAATTCTTTGGACTAAAAGAGATTGAATTCTTGGGTTTTAGTTCTTTTTCCCTCTGTTTATGCACATTGCTGAAGCACTGATTTCATGTGAACAGACCTGAATTTTGTTCCTGAATTTTTGTAACTGGTTGTCTGGGAGATACCAGAGGAATTGTTCGGGGTCTTTGTGTTTCCCGTCTGTGAATTGATTGCCTCCTTTGTGAAACACTCTGAAATCAGCTAGTAAACAAGCTCCACATTACAGTATGCAAAACAAAACACAAATGAGGCTGTCTTGGAGAGAATATCTGTTTGCTTGCTTGTTTGACTTTGGGTTTTTTCCCCTTCATTTTGCAGAAGCCAAAGAAACCTCCACCTCCAGTTAAAAGTCCAGGTATGTAGTATATGTATGGTGATCTGAGAAAATACTAAATTTTAGAAGCAGTGCATGACTTCAAAAGAAAATTTAGAAGCAGGTTTTTATTTTCTAGTGATGGACCCATAGTCACACTTTGAGGTTACTTTTCATACTTCGTATATTTTGCTGCTGCTGCTGCTGTATATTTTTCACATTCATGATGGAGCCTACTTTGGAAACATTTTAACAATGGCTTACTATTTTCTGGGCTCAAATGAGTGTTTGTAAGTGGTATCACACTCCTTGCAAAAGAGAAGACACAACTTGGTGTGCATCTTATTTTTAGTTAGTGACCAAGATAATTAAAGCTCTTTGAGAAATGTCTATGGCTTGCTTTTGCATTCAGCTGCAAGACCTGAATTGCCAACTGGAGAGAAGAAATTCCTTTCTTTGAGGCCTGAAGAGAAAGGTAAGGACAGTTTTCTTCATGGTGGCTTGGCTACCCTAGCAATAGGCTCTCTGTTCAGGAGCCATCATATAAGCTGATACCATCTACTGAAGTTTTCATGTGTGTGATGTTACAGAAATGTCTTCGGAGTGGTTAGAAGAACTGCTGCACTCTATTGAAATGTTTGTTTCTTGTTAATGCATTACATTCCGAAAATTGGTTATTGCACTCCACAATAACATAGTTACTATTAAATTCACGAAAGGGAGTTCTGTGAGAGTGGCTGCAGTTTTCAGGAGCAGTAGTGAGATATTAGGGAAAGTTTAACTGCTGCTTCTCGGTGTTTGGCAAAAATCAGTCTGATCAAAAATATTTTGAAAGAACTGCACAGAACAGGTACAACACTCCTTAGATGTTACAGTCGCAATGCACAGAAACAGAGATTTCTTGTCCTATTAATTCATGCTATATTCCATGTTTTCAAGTTCCACTGAATTTGGAGACATTCCCTGCTTTATTCTTAAAACTTAAAGAATGCCTTTTTCCAGAGGCAAAGCTACTATTGTCACCCAAAGAGATTTCTAAAAGGCTTCTTTCCGTGTTGGAAAAACTTGCCAAGTGAAAATGCTTGGTTGTGTTTAAAAGTGAGAAGCTTAAACAAAAGTGTTGGTTGGGCCTTGCAGAAGAAGTCCTGATGTTCCTGCAGCTTAACCAAATTACAAAACCACTCCGTCCTGTGAATGGTGAACTGTGGCTGACCAGCATTTCTACAAGTGAGGCTGCTGATAGGTTTCTTGGCTTCTTTGGGCAGTTTTTATTACCCCATTTTAAACAAGGCACCTTCTCAGCTGTTGAATATGAAAAATACTTGTTAAAGTCACTTCTGTTTGTTCTGTATGTGAGCATAGAAGTAATTTTTATCTGTTGGAGCAGTATTGTCAGGTGTGAATTGAAATCACCTGTATGATTCCAGAAATGTTGATCACCTGGCTCTTTTTCAATTCTTCTAAATTGAAGTAAGTTTAATTTTAAACGACTTCTGTTTGGACTATAGTGTTAATCTTTGCATAGTTGAACTCAACTGTTCATGGAGGAATATAGGAAAAAATGTTGAGTGACACCATCAAAAAAACATAGGAATGTGAAATTTTCTATAAAATTACATAAGGTAGAGAACCCTCCTTTACTGAGCTACAGGAAATAATGGAGGAAAAATTTTTCCTGTATTCAGTTGCAGATCAGGTCATAAAAATTACTTAGATAGCACTTCCAGTTTTACTGGAAGATATGCCCATTTATCAGTGCAGTTGTACTTGTGGAAAAATAGCCATGTTAATACTAGTAATTAAACTCATTAAGAATTGAAATTTGTATGTAATTAGTTCTCAGAAAAAAATACTCATTGAGCAGCTCTAATTAGAAGCTATCAAACCCTGTTATTTTTTATACCTATTGGGAGACTAATAAGTTTGCCTTTAATTGCAATAAAAAATTGATCAAAAGTTAGAAGCAGTGTTTCTGTAAGTATTCCTGTATTTATAGTGAAGGACACTTAGTGGTGTCACATAGAAATTTTTGTCCAGTGTAAATGTCTTCAGATTTGTATCTTTATTTCCATTACTAAACTGCTAATTTAACAGTCTTTTTCTTTGAGGAGCAAAATCTGAAAAAGATATGTCATTTTGTCCAGCAGAAATGCCCAGTTTCTGTGCTCATGGTGAACTTTGGCCTTTGCTATTAACTTTTTGCACTTTGCTGTAGACATTTTTTATATTCAGATTTTGAGTGGGAGTATTGGAAAGGAGAACAGACAGATGAGAGTTCAGGAGCAGGATTTGATGACAGCATTTCTTTCTGCCGTGTTTATGAAATCACTTATTTTTAAAAGCAAAAGGAGTAAATCTCAACTTGTGCTCAGCATAGCTTCAATAAACCAACTGATCTGCAGTTAGTCCTGGCTGGTGTTGGGTGTTTCAAACCGGAGATGTTGTGTATTGGGTGGGGAGGCAGGAGTGGCTGGCGCTGCTGATGGGCTGCTTTACGCCGGGCAGGCAGCCCCACCGTGTGGCAAATCCCTCCGCTGCTTCAGCATCCCGCGTTCTTAACTCCGTGCTGAGGGAGACTGCAAGGAGATGCCAGCCAGTTTAGGCTTTTTGCTCGTATCTCCTCCTGCTGTTCAGGTGTCCCAGAGCAGGCAGACAGCTCTGCCCCTGGACAGTGCTTTTGACAGAACTATCTCTGGGATCTGTTTACTTCCCAATATTCCAGCGAAACAAAATTGGTCTCTTCCCCTTTTAGGATGGAAGGGCTGATGCTCAGTGGCTGCAGGACTTGTCCAAAGGAAATCAGTCCTAGACCTGGCAGTTCAGGCACTTTGCTGTCATGGAGCTGAAGCAAATACCCAACCCTGCTCCCAAATCCATAGCATATGTAAACATTTTACACCAGATCAATACTTGGTTAGAAGCAAATCACAGGAGGGGAGGATGGGGGGAATCAAAGCTGAAGGTCACTCTCTCCATCCCAGTTTACTGACTTACTGCCCTGTAAGAGCAGTAACTGTAAAGAACTGTAACCCCATGCTGTAACCTAACAATTATTTGTTTAAATCCTCAGTACTTTGTGTATACTGAGCTGTGGCATGGTTTTACACAGAAAAGTAGAAGGTTTGCTCTGGCTATCCCACAGGGTGGAGTTAGGACACATGAGTTGAAACCTATTCAACTATTGCTTGTAAAGCAGCTGGAATATTTCAGTGTCCCATATGTTGTATGTCAGCTCCTCTGAGCAGGATTCAGTTAGGTCATGCAGTCATTGAACAAATAAATACAACTTTTTTTAATTATCCATACCTAATTTCTATCTATTTGTAGAAAAGTAGATTTTAGATAAAATAAATTCAGCTGTTCAGATAAAAACTCATTTCTTTCCCTCCCTTTTTCCATAGATAAATTATGCTGCTTGTGTAAGAAGTCTAGTTACAACAAAGTAAAAACCCTACCTCTTTAAAAGGAAATAACATGAATTAATAGAAAAGACAGAGCAGTACAAAGATTTTTGGTTCTTAGCTGTCATTTGTACTGCAATAATGTGAATCCATAATTTATTACTACTGTTTCATGTCAGTAGGAAGATGTACTGTAAGATAAAGCTTTTTTGAGCTCAGGTAGGTAGTTTGTGTGTTTTGATAAGGTATCATTTAAGACACTTGCCTATCTGTTTTTCATTTCGATCTTCAAAGAAGTATTTCTGACAGCAGTTGCTTTCTAATTGATTAGCAGTGTAAGAATTCTAGACAACGCAGGGTTTTTAAAATGTGACTTACTTTGACAGATGAAAAAGGAGCTTTGGATCAGAAGCCTTTGAAGCCACAAGCTCCTCAAGTACCACCCAAGAAGCCTATTCCTCCAAGCAAGACCAACAGCTTACTGAGAGCAGGGCTCCTGCACCCAAAACGTCCGGACAAACCTGGTTTGCCATCACCTGCATCCAAGTCAGTATGACTTAAACTGCAGACACCAAGTGGATTTGATTTGATTTGTTGTTTGATCTTTCTTCAGGGATGAGGTGGGAAGAAATGTGTGTTTTAAGGGTGAAAAGGATGCAAGGATAAGTTTTGCCTTACACCTATCAGTATCAGTTCTCCAAGTCTCTGGCAATGTGAACTTAGACCTTTCAAATCCTTTGAGACATTGAATCCCTCTAAGAGTCAGTATTAAAGCATAACTGACCGTGGGGCAGATGAAGTTGCTCATCGAGGGCCTGCTGTAGCAACAGTAACAGGGTGGAGTAAAAGAATGTGGGCATGGCCCTTGAGAATTATTATTGTGTTGAAAAAAATGCTGAAAATTTGAGCTGCGTTGGTCTTCAAGGCTTGGGCACTTTGTGTAGGGTAAGAGAGATGGAAGGGAAGAACTGAGCGCAGGTAGGAGCTGCGTTAAAGGTACTCACTGTGGCTCACACCTGCTTCTGAGGAGGGAAGCACTTACTGCAGAACCACATTCAGATTCTCTACCCTTGAGCCTTCTCAGTTGAGTTACTGGATAAATAGGGACAAATTCTTCTTACAGATCCACTTTTTTTTTTCCCCTCATGACTTTGAAACTTAGACTAATTTTGCATCCATACAATCTCCCACACACAGAATTTTCCTTTCTGTCTCCATCAAAGTAGTTGCTAGACCCTTACCCAGAAGTGTAAACAAACTGTTGATGGGTAACTGTCCCTTTGGGATGTTCAATTAGCTTGAAAGAACCATGAGAAAGGGAGGTTGTGGTACACTTGACCTTGTGCAAATAAAGCAGACAGCTGCCACATCAAAGAGCGTGCACCTTGAATACCTTTTCAGTATAGAATTGTGTTATATTCACTTGGTATTTTGGAGACTTTCCCAAGTAAAGATTATTTTTTTAAAACCACAAATCATATTCTCTTCAAGCTTAGAAAATAATTATTGCTCTAAAGGGATGCATATGTGCAGTTAAATATAGGTCTGTAATAAGATGTGGGCCTTTAATAGTTGAAACCTTAAATCTTAGAGATATTTTAATGTCTAAAAGTTTTTAACATTGTTTTAGGAAGATCAGGCTGCTGTCTCTTTTTCTACTGCAATAAAACTTACAGGCTTTGGGAGGTGAATGAATGAAAGAGACTCAGTTTATATATAGCATGTACAGGCCAACCAGGTGATCAGGCCTGGTCAGCATGGGTTTGTGATGGCAAGTATTGTAAAGGAAAATGTTGCCTTTTCTTTTTTATTTATTTTGGTGGGGGTTTTACTACTTTAGATTCTTTTAATTGTTGTTCTTGGGGATTTTTTTGTCTGTGAATGATGCGAGCAGATATAGAAGGAATGCATGGTAGAACAAAAGCTACAAGGTAGCCTTTTCTATATCCAGCAAGAAATAACTTGTTCTTGTCAGCCTTTTTTCCTGTACAGGAAGATTTCTTTAATGTCAAGGAGTCAGTTTCTGAATTATTTCAAGAGGTATTAGTGAAAATGTTATTCAGCTTTTGGACTGAAATGCTGTAGTGTATTCGATAGTAAAGGTTCTGGATTATTTTCACATGGGTTCTGTGCACATCTGACAACTCTGCAAGAGCTGGAACAGAAGAATTGGCTTTCATAGGAATAGAATTGGTCTCCAAAAGCCTTGATTTTAAAACAAGGCTTTAGAAAGTGATAAAATCTACTGTAATTTTTCAGTTTGCTTCTAATTCTTGGTATGTCTCCCTTTTAAACTATTCCATCTCTTGACGAGGTATGTTTTGTCTTTTCTTTCTTACCACAGAACTAATGGAGAAGTTGTTACTCTTCGACCGAAATCTGAAGTTGAGCCAGTAGCAAAACCAAAGTTAGACTCTGAACCATTGCCACTCAGACCAAAATCAGTAGAGGTAGACTCACTTGTGGTAAAGAGCTCTAAAGAATCAGGTAAGAATGAAATGCTCTTTTGGGCCTTTATGTTAGATTGCTGTGTTTTACAGGGTTGGAATAAGCTTTTTGGGTGATTTACTCAAAATGCCACTGAGTGCATTTATGCCTGTGTATTTTTTTAGAGGTGCTGTAGGCAGCTAAAGGTAAGAGTCAGGAGGGGATGACCAGATGTCAGCAGGGTATTTGCAGGTAGCTGCTGAGCTCTGCGTTGTGGCAGTGGGCAGGAAGGGAGACAGAGATAATGGTTTGTTCTTCTAATTTGAAAGCTTGGTTTTTTTGCTGCTGCTTTATCTTGAGTTTTTATGAAGTTGTTTTCTTAAAGGCTGGTTCAGTTTGTTCTGCTCTTGCAGTTCAGATAACTTTGCTTTTCTAGCTAGCTTGAGAATTCTTAGTAATGCCATTACCTTCAGCCTCTTGTGACTTAGTCCAGAACTATTCTAGATTTTGACTTTATCATACCTTAAATTTGGGCCTTAGAAAAGCATGGAGTATTGTACATTTGAATAGCATGCTTATGGCTTTGCTTAAAGCACCTTGAGCCAAACCTGGCATCTCTTTAATTCTAAATATATCCAGTAGTTATTAGTGGTTAAAGCACCCACATTTAATGATCAGAATCTCTGAGCTACTGTATTGATACCATTAGCCCTTTACTGACAGTGCAACTGATACCAGACTTCTGTGTTTCACTTAGGCGGAGATCAGCTGCTGTGGGCATATTTTTCTAAACTTTAAATTATTTTTATTTTATGATTACCACTTCAGAAAAAGCTGTAGTGAATTATATCTGCAGTGTTCATCTTGTATATCTCAAATGTAACTTTTCATCTCAGAAAAGATTTTAGTAATAATAAATCTAAAAATACTATAAATATATTTATTTATTTTTTAAGGAAGATTATGATATTCTGGTTGTAGAATAGTTAGTCTAAAGTATAAAAAATTCATCTGGAAGATAAAAATAATGCATTGAAAGACCTGAAGCAGTTTATGAATAGAAAAAGAATACTCGAGACCTTTTTTTCATTGAGCATGTTAAAACATGCTTTTTGAGTGTAAATGCTTTATTACGAGGAAAGGTTAGTTCACGTATGTTTTCAATACAGAAATTATACTTCTCAGATTAGATACTAGAAAAAAAATCTTTACTGTGAGGGTAGTGAGGGCCTGGCACAGGCTGCCCAGAGAAGCTGTGGGTGCCCCATTCCCAGAAGTGTCCAAGGCCAGGTTGGATGGGGCTTGGAGCAGCCTGGGATAGTGGAAGGTGATGATCTTCAAGGTCCCTTCCAGCCGAAGCCATTCTATGATCATTAGCTATCCAGCTAGTATAGTAAATTCTATGATTATCTCTAGAGTTGTGCTAGATGTGTTACTGTATAGCTTAGTGTCATTTGACCTCAGGAAAAACTCCCTATGAAAACAGCTGGAATATCTTTTTTTTTTTTTTTTTTTTTTTTTTTTTCCCCCTAACATTCAGTTACCTTGACATCTTTAATAACCAGGGTGGTAACATAGTACCTGTGCTATCAGGTATTTGTGTATATACTACTACTCAGAATATTCTGTGATAGCAAAAAATAATTTTACCCTGATAGAGAAGAAAGAAATCTATAAATTCTGTTTTGCTAAAATAAGTTCTTACAGGCTTACAGAGAAATGAAAGATTTTAATACCTAGATGGGGCAGAGGACAGGGGAGCACAGCAGGCTCATGGGTGAGGTCATTTCAGTTCTGTTTGGTGCGCAGCAAGCAAAGGAGGCTCAGGCAGTTCATGTGGGGCTGTAGCACTGACAGGGCCAAGGAGCTGCTATTGAAGGAAAGTTTCAAAAATCCTCAGTTTTGTCAAACTGACATTCCTTAAAACAGTCTATATAAGTCACTTTGACCACGTCCTGTGAAAAGGGACTGCTCCAAACTCCTGCCAGTAACATGTAATGAATCTCATGCTCTATTTCTCTGTGTATATTCTGCTGCTAAAGACATAATACCCTGTGCAGCCAAGGTTATATAAAACTATAAAAAAAGGATGTTTGGACTTAAATAAAATTTAAGACTGTTTAATCTTACAGTAACTAGAATAGGTATTAATAAAAGATGAGGGAAAACGGATGGCTGGGGCTGGCAACTGCTTTACCAGAGTCTTTATTTTTACTTCCTTCCCCCTTCTTCAGATTATGATCCTGAAGTAGCTGAATTTTTAGAAAATCAGAGGTTTTTTAAATATGGGTCCTGGTTTTTTGCAACTTTCTTTGACCATGAAGTGTGGTGTAGGTTGATCCACTTTCAATTTAGCGTAAAGAGAAGCTATAAATATTCTGTAAGGAAAAAACCAACCGACCTGATACCAAAATTAGATCCCCAGCCATCAGATAAGGACAAATAATCAAAACCATTTAGAAACATTGATCACACTGAAATAACTCCTCTTGAAGCTTTATTTGAAAATTTGCATAAGTGTTTCTCTGTTTGATTAGAATCAACAACTGTAAAAGACTAAAGCTGTAATACTGGCATACTGAACATGTAAAGCGATTCTGTTTCTTCTACAAATGTTTCTTTTTCCTGCTTTGTAAAATAATTTTTTTGTTCAGAATCTTTTTCTAGACATTCCTCTCCTTGACTTTTCTTTCCAGATTTTGTTTCCTATCCTGTTTGCCATGTTTCCCTTCTTACGTGTCAGGAAATTACCCTACCCTTCTCCATTTTGGTAAGATAACAATCTCTAAGGAAATCCAAATGCTTTATTCCATACACATATCCTCTTCTTAACATCGTGAGCGTGGTTTTCAGTTGCAATTATCGGTTCTAAAATTTTGGGGTTTCTATTAAAAATGCACTTTTTTTGTTTGTTTGAATGCCTGTTTTCCTTAGCTGTTAAAGAAGTTTCTTTAAGTAGACTTTTCCATTAGAAACTGGTGGGGACTAAAAGTAAGAAAAAATTTACAGTTGAGCTATTGATAAGCCAAACTTCGTGTTTGTAGTGAAATGTGTTCAGTACCTTTAGCCTGTCTGGTGTATGTAGGTTGAATGGCTTTATCATTCTGCACACTCAAATAACACAATCATGAAGCTTTTGGGCACTTAAATATTTTATAGCTTAATATCTGTCCCCTAAATTTGTGGGGTGAAATCTCAGCAAGATGAGTAATAGGAGAAAGGGTGCCATCTTTTACTCCACCGATTAATGTGAGTTCTTGTCTTCTAAAATATTGGATACGTTTTACTTCTATCATGGATATTTAAACTCCAGCCACATGAGATGGTGGAACCATAATTTCTTCAGCCACCCTTCAGCTTTGCTTCTTTTTGTGAAGGCTTTTTAAGACAAACTGCTATAAATGCACTTGAAGCATTCACAAATCTTAACAAAACCTCTCATTAATTGTACCTGTCAAAGCTCCTAACAGCTCTGTGGTGGATCCATGGTAAGCTTGCAGAAGAGACATTTCTAATAGTCCATCCTATGTAACTTTAAGCTTAGCTCATCTTCTTAGAAAGAAAGGTGCTCTCGCTCAGCCATGAAGTCCTTTTTTGACCCAGAGTATCCCCAGATGTGTGGTACTGCTCTCTTGGCACTATGGTGGGACTTCCATCAACAGTTGCTCACAGACTGTCTGTAAGAATCTTAATTGATAAATCATTCTATTGATTGAAATGGGTGTAGACTGGAATCTTTCAGTGGGTTTCATCAGTGTCTGTATTGGTTTAATGGTTTATTGGTTTAATTTTCTCTAAAATAACTCAAAATGCTGTTCACAAAGAAAAGCAATCAAATAAACTCCCTAAGCCCATAGTAAAACCAATCAACCCAGCACCAAAAAACCCAAACCCCAATCTCCACCAACCGGTGTTTTAATTTCTTCCCTCTACCAAAGCAATAAATTGGAAAAGTAAAAACAAAAATTGAAGTGCAGTCAGAATTCCCTCTGACTGGCATCTGCTAGCAAAATCTTAATGTTGAGCAGTTCTCTCAGGTGTAGCAATTTCCTTTAAGAGCTCTTAGAAATATGGAAAAAATCCTTGGCTTTGGTATCATCCCACCGTCTATATTTAAATAATACACAGTTCAGGACTGTAGCAGTCTTCAAGCCTTGTCAAATATTGTGATTTTTTAAAAAAAAACTTTACATTTTTCTTAATATAGTCTTAATATTCTTAATATGCCTGATGTTTACTGTTTGTGGAGACAGGACTGGCATTACAATCATAATAGCAACTAAATTTATAATTCCTAATTAAATTTCTTGCCAAATGATTTGTCATTTCTGTGGAATGACAAAAGAAAGATCATTTAAAGTAAGAAATTACTGAGATGAGGGGAAAAAGGCATAAATGTTTTTCTTGTTACCTTTTTGATGATACCTAACTAACATAAATCCTAATTTGCCCTTTGGCAACCTGGTCTAGTGGAAGGTGTCCCTGCCCATGGCAGGAGAGTGGAATGAGGATCTTAAAGGTCCCTTCCAACACAAACCACTCTGTGACTCTGGCAGGTTCTTACTCTGGGATTACTGATAACTGAGTAAAGACCATGAAGACGACCCCTTGGTCACTGTTACTTGCAGTGTGTTAAATGAAGTATTTTATTGGCACAGCCTAGAACAGAAATCCCTCCTCATTTATTTCTCCCTCACCCTCTTTTCCATCAGCTGCTTGCCATTCATCACTCTTCTATTTCTTCCTTCTTTTTTTTTTCTCCCCTGCTTGTTTAATTGCAGGTGTGATTGCATGTTTGCAACAGACTGTCTTGACATGCTCTTGAATAGAAGTAAAAAGCAGCAAAACTGATTGGTAACAGTGCTATAAAGGAATGGGTGATGGA
>WEIT01012705.1:113854-289113 GCA_013389985.1 Dryoscopus gambensis | reverse complement strand
TGTGTGCTATGAGTGTTCAGTTCATAAAGATTTCACTTCTTACTTTTCTACTGATTTATCTTTTTCAGCCATCTGCATTCAGCCCACTGATTCCACCTTCATCTCAGAGACCAAGTTCTGTTATACTCGACTTTTTACCTGGAGACCTCCAACTTAAAGGAGAAACAGATAATGAAAAAATTTCTGTGGAAGAGCTCAGGACTCAGATTAATGATTTAATGGGTTTAGTAGACGCACTGAAGAAAGAACATGGGTAAATACTTTCTTTTTCAGACTGCAAAGATGTTATTTAGACATCTTACAGATGTCTTTATTGCCAGACTTTAAAATAAGAAAGCTATTCTGTGCTAGTAACATATGAATACATTAATTCAGATATTTTTTATTGAAATTGATCCTACTAGATGTCCTAAATATGTACAAATTTGACATCAGAGTATCTTTGGAATTTGTACACATTTTTTCCATCCTACTGTGCACTCCTGCATTCATTACATCTTTTTGAAAGTATTTCTTAAACAGTTTGTGCTTTTATTGTAAGGAAAAGTAGTTAATTTTTTGTTGTAATACCGTAAGTACACATGCAGGCCTTGTGTAACACTGTGCACAAGTACTTGCAATATTGACGTGACTGGTAGGAACCTTCTATTCTGAGTAATTTGTTCTCTGCGTAGAGGTTGCCAGGTTATTTTAGGTTATTTTAGCTTAAATTCAACTTTCCAGATTAAATAACAGCACAGACTTTTAAGTAGCCTCATTAAAGTTGGGATTAAAAATCAGAGATAGGTGAATAGCAGTAGGTAAGAAGTGTTGAGTGATGGTGGAATCTTGTGGTCCAACAGATGTGAGTAACAGTTCACTGGTGGGCATGTGCCTGGTTATGTGAATCCCACTCATAAAATTTAAACAAGGCCTATGCATCCTGTCCTCAGTAACCTGAAGTTTCTTTTTCCCTTCTAACTTCTATTTCTGTCTTAACTGCTATTAGGAGAGAACTGGAAAAGCTAAAGAAGGATTTGGAAGAGGAGAAGCTGTTGCGAAGCAATCTGGAGGTAATGTTACCACTTTGGGAGGGCAGACGTAGTTTAGGGGTGTGTAGGCTTTGTTCTGGGATTTGATGTCACGGGAAAGTCTTAACAAATCTGTTCAGTCTCTTTTTGTGTTGCTGTTTTAGTTTGTGATTGAATGAATGCCTCATGAGGCAGTTGGATGTATAGAGAAGATCCAAGTTCAGCTTTCTTTTTCTGGAATATTATTTGTAACAGTATGTGTGGGTGTTGGGATGGGAGTTCGATTTAGTGTGCTGGATTCTGCTCTTTGTAGAAATATGTCCAACTGGACAAGTTCCAAGAGAGACGGTTAATACTTTGCATTTATAAGATTGAAAGACCTATTTAATTTAGGTAATCAAAAGAAAAACAGGGCAAAAATAAATTTCTCTAAATTTTTGATGAATTGTGTAAATATTAAGTGTGGATGATTTGCCAAAAGAACAGAATGCATCTGAAAAATGTCCTTATGAATGAACACCACTGCTCAATGTGCTGATGAAGAACACTACCTGCAGTACAACATGATGCCATTAAGTAGTTAATAGGATGAGCTCATTGTAGGAAATTATATCAGTCTGGTACAAAAGGGCATTTTATTTGTGAAACAGTACATCTTACTGGCTACAAAGCTACTTGAGACACATGAGAGAAAGTTCTGGCGAGTTTCTCTTTAATGTGTCTCTAAAGCAATCAATGAAGTTTCTTTAAAAATGCAGTGGAGATGAAGAGGAGGTAACTTCCAAGTGTCCTCTAAGTCCATTTGTAGAAATACAAATTAATACAGGCAGCGTTTTGCATGAAGGCTTTTTTAGGAGGTTACTCTGAAGTGATGGTGCAGCATTATGTGAGGACATGTGAAGTGATTACATAACCCAGTTTTGGCTGCTTTTTTCCAAGAGAGTTTATCCAGATAAACTGATTTATAAAACAGACATTGGTTTTTTTTATTTTAAAAAGATTATACCAGAACTATAGTCAAAATTTTAATTATTATAAATTCCTGTTTGTTTAGCAATATAGTGGTACAAAATCAGCTGTAAATGCTGAGCTGTCAAATGCTTCTGTGGTGCAACACTTAAGTGTCCTTGAAATGTAGGGGTTATAACTTTGGTGAAAGTTCTGACGACTTTATAGGTACTTTATACTGACTTTATTTTCAAAATGTCCATTTTTTCAGCTTGAAATAGAAAAATTGAAGAAAGCAGTGATGTCTACATGAGACAGCTATGGACTCAATGTTTTTAACTCACCAGGAATTCAAAGCTGAACACAAGGAGAACTGACTCTTATTTCATTATAATGGATGCTGGTGTTCTACAGTCTTAAAGAAAAAATATAGTTAAAAAAAGGAATATAGTCTTATATTCAGAGAGATAAGAAAACAAAAAAGAATAATGATGTAATTTTTTTGCCAATATAAAAGAGGCCTTATTTCTTACTGTGCTGGAATTGCAGACCTTATTTTTTTGGTTTGCTTGAAAATACTACTGAATCTGTATAGAAAGGAGAGGGAATTCTTAATAGATTTTTATTGAATACCTGTAGCTTAATTTTTAAAGAGATCTATACTATAAATAGGGTGATTTGTCTTTGCAACTAATCTGTAAAACAGTCTGTTGGAAGGGATGGAATAGCTGTATCGTAATTGTAGTCACTACTTTTCCCCTACATGCAAAAGGGAATATATGATATTTGTATAATTTTGACAGTCTACCCAGCGTTATGCTGTTGTGCCTGTCTGCAGTGAGAATATTAATACTATGCTGTTCATAAGTTGAGTAATGAGATAGGAATTTGTTAGTGCAATGAAGCAGGTGAAACTCCTATGCATTGCAGAGAGATGGAATGACCTAATCCGAGTAGTTCAGCAGAACGGTTTGTCACTTGCACTATTGGATTAAAAAGGGATTTAGGACTGAATTGTGAAATCATGACAAAATTAACTGTTAAAACCACGAAATGCAAGGAATACAGAAACAAAGCTAGAGTCCAGTCTTAACTCAACCTGTTGTGCCTAAAATATTACAGTATACAGCATGAAAGAGCAAACCTTAAGTCACAGCATCTGTACTTCTGTGTTTCTGAAGTCATCAGTCTTTCTAGTGGTTCAGTATGCATCTTGATCTGTTTTTACAATAGTCAGATTTTGTTTATTATACATCTCCAAATAAATCCCTTTGGAACTTTGATACTCTCAAAAGCTCTCAATATTTATATATTTATGCCATAAACTTTCTCAGCATATTGCGTACCTCTAAACTTAGTAACATCTTTGTATTTTAATGAGTGATTGGAACAATTGCTTTGACATCTTTGTGCTGGTGTCCAAGATGGTGTCTTTACTTTATGGAAAAGAAGTTGAGATCTTGTGGATTACCATTATCTTCAACCCCTGGGCTCAAAACTTGCACCAGAATAATACACAAATAATATGCAAAGTGATGGAAGACAATGATATCTATTGCTGTGTTTGATTAAAGAATTAAAAAACATACAGCTTTAGAAAGCCAGTCAAATGCATTAGTTCTGTTAGAAATCAGCTCATCTCCTTTAGGTCTGCTGTAACTTAAAAGACAAAAACATGCCACAGTTTGGCAATTTCACCAATAAAAGAAAGTAATTAAGCTTCTCCTCATGGGAGTAGTCATAAATACAGTAATTATTCAGTATGTCACTTGTTCAAGTGACATGGAAGTATTACTTCTTGAGAGTGTACTTCTTCCACAGTTGATGTGTCATAAAATACAAATGTCAAAAAAGTCAATTGGGAGATGCTTTTCTATTACTGATTCAAATAGTTAATGAAATCTGATTTGAAATCTGATTAATACACTATGCAGGTATTGAGTAATATTTGCTAGTCAAATTGCTAATAAACCGATTCACACTTAATGCTTTTAATTTTGAATTGCCCAAGTGCATCACAAATGAGTTGAGGAATCCTGTGCTTCTCATCAGACACTAAACTCTTGCCTGGAATTCATGCCTGTAAAGCAGGTGGTGAAAAACAAGAACTGAGCCTAATGGAGTACCCAATTGTATTGTACGAGCTCTTCGCTGTGATTGGAACATGAAACAAATCTTGGAAGGGGTTGCTCTGCGGAAATGGTGCCTGTGTGTGAGCTTGTAGAAGATGAACAGAGTAAGACAATCAGTTAAAGCCACAAATGAAAGGAGTTTGTTATTTAATGGCCTTTGTTCGCTATAGCAATAAATGACCCAAGTGCAATGACTTGATTTAATAAACTCCCCTTTAAAAGTCGCTGCTATGAGTATTTGTAGCCATAAGGAAGTTGCCCTGATGTGTGTCTGTCTTGTCTTCAGCTAGTGTTACATACTGGAGTGGAGGGGGAGAGGGGGTGATGGTTTTGGAGATACTCCACAGTACAAGTTTCTGAGAGCTGTGTGCTTCACTGATTTGTCTACCGGTGCTGTAAAATGATGCATGCTATCCAAACTCAGCAAATAAAATGAGTATAAAAACCTCTTCAGACGTCTGCTCACTTCTGTTCAGGAGTGTTTTGTGTGCCTTTAAATTCTTTACGAGGAGGAGTATGGGAGGTGGAAGCAAAGTATTTATAGAATTCCTCCTTAAAGTTTTCAGATTTCCATGTACTTGCTGGGATGCTCAGGCTCCTGACTGTCAGGGGGGCTTAGGGTCCAAACAGGTGGAAAGCTCACTGTTTTTCTTTGCAAATGTAACTGGGAATCTTTAACTTCTCAGGACCTATTCATTTTCCCTTTTTTTCCTCTTGGCCCATATTGAAGTGACCATACTGTGCATCTTCAGAGGCTTTTTAAAAGATTCTTATTGCCACTCAGTAACATGGATAAATGCATGTTTGAGTCCTTTTTTAAGAATACAGTGAAGAACTGGAGACTGGGGGAGTGGCATGTTTAATAGGGATATGGAGGAGGGAAAAGGCACATAACAGAACAGCAGAAGGGCATTACTGCAAGGTTTTTATTCAATCTTAGGATTCTCTAAAAATCTTTTGGTAGCACACAAGGTATAGTTAAAAAAAAGCAAAATTACAGGTCTACTTACTTGATTTTTTTCCACAAAGATGACTTTTTCATTAACATTAATGGCAGCGAAGTTTCTGATGGAAATTTGTGATTATTGCAATGTTTGAATTGTGTAGCAAAGTATCTGTTGAACTTCCAAAGAAATACTTTGTATTTGTTTAAGGCGTAAGTTAGAAGTTAGCACAAGTCTGTTATTCACTCTATGCTAAGGAAATGGTAAAATTAGGTTTTCACAGCTGCCTTTTGGCTGCTGTAAAAGTTACCTGAGATGTTTCTGATCTCTGAGAAATCAAGTGGGGAGCACAGCATTGAAGCAGCTGGTTGCAGATCTTGAGTGACTGGATTTTGCAAGAGCTGAGAAGATTCAGCTCAAACCCCTCCCTGTGTGTGCCTGAGGAATGCAAACAACCCCAACCAGCCTGTAAAGCGCGAGACTGATGCTGCTGGGGGTGAGGGTTTGGAGTGCTCTTTTTGTTGGAAGTCATGGTTACAGTCTCTTTCCAAGCACCCTGGGAGCCCAGATTCACACAGCTTCCTTCTGGGAGAAGTGTGTGCGTGTCTGTGGGTTGCGGGATGCTGGGCTTTGTGTCCTTCAGAGGACTCTTGATGTTGAGGAGGTGTTTGAGATACAAGGGCATTCAGTTTTGCCATCACAGTCAAGGTTCAGGGAGTCTGTAGAAGCACAGCTCCAGGTGACATGGGCAAGAAGCCTTTTGAAACATGTCCATACCTTGACGTGATCTGGTTTTTTTCCTTTCTTACTTAAAAATAATTTTTAAAATTGATCTCCATCTGGTAGTGTATCAAGTACAAGTAATTTAACCTTCCCAGAGGGGTTGTGTTGGCTGTGCCTGATTATGCCTCACTAAATTCCTACTTGATCCTGATGTGAGGCTGGCTGTATCAAAGCAGAGAAGTAAATAATACCTATCTTTAGGTTAAAACTGGAGGCATGCCTGTGACTGAGGACTGGCTGGAGTTGTGACAGCAGACGAAATAACAGGAAACATTGTAAGCTCCTGACAAACATACTGCAGGAATGTAGGGGGAAAAAAATGGCGACCAGAGCTCTTCCAAGTCAGTCCTGTGTGAAGGAGTGTTAGGAATTGCTCTTCTGTAGTGATTAACTACTTGCTGTACATTTCTGGCTATTGAAAATCTGGCTTTTGGAGATGAGGTGATACTTAGAGAGCCAACAGTGACCATGGCACAAGGTTCAGCAGATAACTGTCACCCTTTATGATGGGGTAGCCCTGAAGAAAAGGTTATTGCTTGCTCACTGAGCTTTTTAGCTGTTCAAGGTGCTGGCAGTAGTGTGCTCTTGCATTTATGAAGGATAATGCATTAACTTGATGAGATTTTGATCATTAATGTTTTGAGGTCTTTAAGAGATTGTCGTTGAGAGAAGATGTGGCTGCTCCATCCCTGGAAGTGTTCAGGGTCGGGTTGGAGGGGGCTTGGAGCAATTTGGGACAGTGGAAGGTGTCCCTGTCTGTGGCAGGGGGTTGGAACTCGGTGATCTTTAAGGTCCCTTCCAACCCAAACCATTCCATGATTCTATGAAATACAGGAGAGCAGAAGCTGCCCCCTCCACCCGGAGGAAGGGCACCAACCACCCAGGTGTGACTCATCCCTGTGGACTCCTGGCAGAGGTGGCAATCTGGCAGTTTTGTGGGCGTGTTTGTAACGTGTTTGTCATTGTGCAGTGCAACACCTTCATCTGCAGGTTCCTCAGCCTCAATCTAGTCGGGCAAGGAAAGAAGCAGCTGATGCCCAACATTATTTCTTCATGGGAAAACTCGAAATGAATTGGAGCACCCAGGCAGGGTTGGGTAAGACTGAGAGTGGGACTGGGGCAGGATGGCAGCAGATGAGTGGTTAGACAGTCACGTCTGAGACCTTGGGGATCCCTGGCTGGGTTAACTTTGCTCACAGTAGAACCCAGACTTCTGAAAACTGTGAGTACTGGCACAGAACATCATCATTACAGAGCTGCTGGAGAATTACCAGTGGTCTGTGAAACTGGTTTATTCATAGTCTAAAATGCATTTAATTGCTAAGGCTGTCTTTATTTTGCACTTCTTTCCTCAATTCTTTATTCTCTTTACATCTGTGAAAATAATTAGATCTCTTAATTAAGCTCTGATTTTATTTTCCTTATAGTTTTGTAATTGGTCTCTAATAAGTGTTGTCACTTCTAAGAAAATTTGGAGTTTCTTACTTTCTTCTTAGAACTTGCTTAAATCCACACTTTCCAACTGTAATTCTTCTAAAAATACAACTAATACCATTTTTGAGAATTAAGAGCTTTACTTTTTATCCTTGGATGACCATGTGAACACTAAAGCCTCCTGCTGCAGCCTTAACTTGCTTGGTAGTAATGGCAGGTATCATGTTATGGTGGTTTATTGAGTTTTAAGCAAGCCATGTGGCCATTCAAGCCCTGAACCCAATAGATTAGGTTCTGTAATAATGGATTTAGTGTTTTTAATAAAGTTCAAATTTGCAGTGTTTGGGAAAATATATTTCTATAGCAAATTATGGCAAGATCAGTATTTTTAATTTGTACAACATGTACTTGTAATTTTTTTGTGTAGAACGCCTTTCCCTGTAAACTTAACTACAGTTTGTTTTCTGGAGTAGTGGAGAGAGGAGAGAGGTGACTCCAGGTGATGAAGGACCCTTTGGCCAGAGACTTTGGGTCCAGCACTGGGGGGGGTGTAACTCCCATAGTTGTCATTGTTTGGACAGATCCCTCTTTTTGCTGTGCCCACAGGGAGCCAGACTGCTGTGCAGTGCATCCTGCCAGAAATTAAAAACAAGAATGTGCTTGGGTAGAGGAAAGGAGGATAGTTCTGTAGGGTTTTACAAAGTACTTCAAATTCACATCAGCAGGAGTCAGAGTAAGGGATTTGAACATAAGGCTGTAAGCATTAACCAATGTATGGATTACTTTTTAAATTCATGATCAGATGTTTGTTTGTTTGTTTGGTTTGGTTTGGTTTGGTTTGGTTTGGTTGGGTTTTTCCTGTTTTAAGAGGCTCTTTGCTCTCTTGTAACCACTGTCCATCCGCTCTCTCCTTGTTCTTTCCCTTCTGTTGAGGGGTTTGAAATGAACTGGAGAAGGAGGATCATCATTGGGACAATCTCCTGAGCTGGGTGTGAAAGTGTCCCCTTACTAGAAAGTCCTTTTCACATGAGAGGGTACTGACACCTCAGCTGCTCGTGTATCTGTGTCCTGATGGAGCAGAGACCTTTGGGATAGTAGCATGATTACAGCTTCTTGAAAAGGCAGGGATTATTGGCAGTAGATAGTTTAGAGTAAGAGATAAATCATCCTCTCTCTGTATATGCTTTCTTGTGGCCGTGTGCCACTACATCCATGTTTTTCCCTAAGGTAACAGTGACTTGCTGCTGTCTTTCCTGTTTTGCCCCAAGTTTCTCCAGCTGCACAGGGGTTGCCTTGGCAGGTTGTTGCCGTGCTGGGACTGGGTGGTTTCCAGGATGAGTCAAACAATGCAGCCGAGCGAGCTCAGTGTTTCACTGCTGGCAGGGGCCGGTGTCTCGGTGAGCCCGAGATACTTGGAGATGTCCCAGATTTCTGCCTCACTCACAGGTAACAGCCCTAGGTGGAGTTCCACTGGTGATTAAATACAAAATGAATGTGAATTAATTAATGGTGAGACACGATGAGCTCAAGGATTCCGAGCTGTGAAATGGAATTAGGGCTATAAGCACAGAATAAACATTTAATGACTGCAGAAATTGGAAAAGAATTCGGTGCAGCCTTTCACCTCAGCCTTTCAACTCAGGCCTGTTTCCCAGCCCCCTCCTGTTCTTTGGCAATAGCAATCCAAGTACTTTGGTTTGCTTCTCCTTATCTGTTTTATTTCCTTAGAAGAGGTAATGGCTGCTAGCTTTTAACCCAGAAAATGCTTTTCATAGTAACATTTGAATTCAGAGGCTGGCACAAGGCTCTCCTTTAGAGCTGCCTTAGAAATTCAGTGCATCAGTTGAGCTCTTATTTTTAAGATAATTTCATAATTAAGTAATAAACCTACAGATCTAAAAGCATAGCACAGTGGATGAACATCACAGATGAAAGGGGCAGCCAGCTGTGTGCCTGGGCCTTTGATGCTCTCAGATGGGAGAGCCTGGGGCCTCTGGATGGGAAGACACATCTCTGCTCTCTCAGTGCAGGACCCCTTCTGCTTCTGATCAGCATCATCTGTGCTGATCAGTATGTATCAGGGGGAAAATTGAGTGGCTTCTCTCAAGGCATGGTAATTTGATGAGGTTTTTCATGTCGCCATCTCCTGAGATCCAGCTGTCATCCTGTTTTGCCACTGTGCATTTGCTACTTGCTTTATTTAGTGTTTTAGCTGACTGAGTTTTATGCGCCTTTTTTTTTTTTTTTAGTAAATTAATCTACTTATACTTGTGGTGATAGAAGATCAGTGTCTCAATTCTTCTGAACCCACAGCAGCTGTTGCTTTTGCCTGGGACATGTCTAGCATCTAATAATCAGATTTGATGTATCACGTAGCTTTTCCTTCATTCCCTTTGCTGGATTATTTTCCTCCAACAAATATGCCTGTAACAAGTTGCATCCCAGGATGTTTAGCTTTTACCAAGGACCACGGAAAACTTCATGGAGGGAATAAAGGTCTGAATCCTTCTGCAAAGGAAATAACTCTTTACTTCTGTCTGGTCCTTGTTCCTTCAGATTTTGATACCTGGGCCTTTGAGTGCCTGCGTTTCCTGCTCTCATGGCAGGAACTGCCCAAGGAGAGCAGAGCATTGAACCCGGTGGAGATGAGACTGTCTTAAATCACTTCAGAAGGGACCCACGGGCTGAACTGCTTTAATAAGCTCTCCAGCTTGCATTTTCCAGTAAATTATTAATGCAGTAACTTCCAGTGTAGGACAGATTTTATTTCTTTTTTTTTCTAGGAAAGGGTTCACAAATCATTCACAGTAAAGGTAATTATGAATGTCTGAAAATCACCTTGCAAGCGCAGTAAAGACAGTCTTTGGCATAGGTTTAGCTGCTTTTTTCCTAGTAATCAGACTGTGTTCAAAAAGTGGAAACAGATGTCTCAACTTCTTTAACATCTTTTTTCCAGGAGGAAAGCAGCAAATGCGTGGGGATGGATATGAGGGTGATCCACTGCCTGCTGCTTTGGGCTGTGCCCTTCTTCCTGGCTGTGCCACACAGCACTCCCAGGGTAGGTTTCATTAAATCAGGCTGCTCAAATCTCTATCAAGTGACCTTGAACACTTCCAGAGATGGGGCAGCCACAGCTTCTCTGGACAGCCTGTGCCAGTGCCTCGCCATCCTCATCATAAACGACTTCATCTGAGATCCTGTGCATGAGCTCAGAGTATCACTTCAGTAGCAGGGTCCAACTGAAGGTTTCATGACAGATAAATAGAGAGTTCTCAGTTGGTCTGAATGAGCAAAGGGCCACAAGGTCTGCATTCTGGACCTCAAAAGGACTATTTTCCTCTTGAAATCCTTTCTGGTTTGTACCAAGGAGTCGTCTTTTTCTTATTTATGTAAACATTCATTCTACATTCCACTTCTTATTTTTCAGGTTCTCAGTAATGAATCACAGACTGGTGATGAGCAAGGTACAGTGACTAACTACGTGCCTTGGTTAATGCTTTGTGAGATGTTATCAGTTATCAATACTTTACACCCATGATAGTCACACCATGGACCATAGTATGCTGTCTTTCACCTTGTAACAGTATCTGCTTGGTTTATTTTCCAGATGCCTGTATAAATCTCATTCCCTGCCAAGATAATGGAGCAATTTGTATTCAGCCTTGCTCTCCCTCCTTCCATGGGGAGACAAGCTTTGTCTGTGAAGACAGAAAGTGGCAAATGCTGTCAGATGCCTGTGCAAACCTGGATGTTCAGTCCCTTTTTCAGGTGAGGAAGCTGTTGTGCACCGACTTTGTCCTGTGCTTGTAACTTCTTGCAAAGACAGACCCTCCCTCTATGGTCTTTCAGTCTTGAGCAGAGGGGGATGGGATCCTGAAATACAGAATACTTTGATAACAGGCTCTGACTTCATGGAATCAAAGAATTGTTTAGGTTGGAAAAGGCTCTGAGATCATTTAGTCAAACCAGTAACCCAGCACCACCATTTCACTGCCGAACCACGTCCTCAAGTGCCATTTCCACACCTTTTCTGAATACGTCCAGGGATTGTGATTCCACCACTTTCCTGGGCAGCCTGTTCCAATGCCTGATTCCGCATTTAGTGAAGAAATTTTTCCTAATATCCAATCTAAAGCTCCCTTGATGTGACTTGAGACCATGTCCTCTTGTCCCGCCACTTGTTACCTGTGAGAAGAGCCTGACACCCACCACTACATTTCAGGTATTTGTAAAGAGTGATAAGGTCACCCCAAGCCTCCTTTTCTCCAGGCTGAATATTCCCGTATTCCTCAGCCACTTCTCATCAGACTTTGCTCTAGTTCTTTCACAATCTTAAATCAGGTGACAGGAAATAAATTTGGGAGATTCATGTGTGGAAACATAATTCAGAAATTAAGTTGCCTTGTTCACTTGTCTGATGTTCCTCATGTGGATCTAAACCAAGATAAGAACACAGTAGGATGAACCTGAGGAAAGAACAACACCAATGTGTGTAATTATCAGATGATTTATGACAAATTCTCCTCAACTGCAAGATCCTTATTCAAGTCACTTCGAGAATAAGACACTGCATTTAGTTCTTGCCCCATCCTTCATGTGTGTAGTATAACCATGATATTCTCCACAGGTGGGCTTTGGTCCTGGGTTTCAGTCCATCTGGCACGTTCTTTGCACACCCAACACTGCATCTCTTGCTTGGTTGCAGCTGTGGCTTCATTTTCATTCTTTTCATTAATTGTCTCAAATTTATTTCCTCCCTCCAGAGGATATCCCAAAGTGAACTCCTCCCATGCCCTGGAGCACACAGTGGTGGTGCTGGAGAACATCTTCCTTTTGTAGAAGGAAAGCCAGGGCACGGGAAGCCTGGCGATGGAGCAAAACATTTTGGTGCTGGGAATCACAGCTGCCAAGCTGATTTTTCATGCATCATCCCAGAGATCCTGTCTTCACCAGCCATCCCAGGAAACATTGCCGATATCGTGGAATTGCTAAAGAAGATTTCCCTGCTACTATCAGAGAATGTCACTAGAGGAAAAATGCAGGTATTTACTTTTATGGGCTTTGGGAAGTGCTTCTGAGCTTTATGGAGCACCCATAAATATTTTGTCCTTATGGCCACTGTCCAGTGAAGTGGTGCCTGCAAGTCACATGGAGATCACCTGGAAAGGGTTTCCAGAGTGACAGGGATATTGTTTTATTGTCAGAGAAATTGTTTAACTTATTCATGGTGATGAAAACAACATTGTGGAATTAAATTTCTTTAAAACCAAAAGTTTTCAGGAACTGCTGTTATAGGCATGGGATAACAGTACAAGTTAAAATTAAAGTATGACACTGTAGGGAAGGCAGCCTTGGGGGTGCTGAGCTGCAGCTGTGTTGGCTTGTGTTGTACAACACTGAGATCTTTCCCTGATGAACTCAGAAATCAGAGCGGAGGGGTAGAAATATAGGGAGGGTGGTATAAATCAGACTTGCACAGTGGGTCAGCATCTGGAATAGAACTGGGTGTCCTTTTTGCTTTATATTTACTTCTTCAATCACCTTTTGATGTAGGATATGAAGAAGATAGGACAATTCTAGTAATGAGATGTTTGGATTTGACTGGGCTGGATCATGGGGACATATTCATTGTCAAAAACATTATTCCTTTTATAGAAATCACTCATAAATTAAATGAGCCTTTTTGGAGGCACTGCCAGGACAGTAGTATTTGGTTTCTTCTAACATAAAACAAATGAATTCTATTTTGCTTGTTTGTTTCAGAGCTACAGCAGGATAGCAAACCATATTCTGAACAGCTCCATCATTTCCAACTGGGCTTTTGTAAAGGACAGAAATGCTGGTTCAATATTACTGGACTCAGTGAATTCATTTGCTGGGAAACTTCTTCTAAAAAATGGCTCAGAAAGTATCCAGGAGCGCTTTATCGCTACCAAAGGCTACAGCATACACAGAAACACTTCAGGAAAGAGCTTTGACTTTTCCATGGAGTTCAATAGCACAGGCAATATCACTGGGCATGTGGTGATTCCAGAAGAAGAGCTTCTGAGGTTACCCAGGGCTTCCAAAGCCATCAGCATTGCATTTCCGACGCTCGGAGCCATCCTAGAGACCAACCAGCTGGACCCCGCTTTTGTGAACGGGATGGTGCTGTCGGTGTCTCTGCCAGAGGAGCTCCAGAATATTTTGCTCACCTTTGAGAAGCTGAACAAGCTGGGGCAGGCGGGGGCTCAGTGCGTGGGGTGGCACTTGGCCGAGCGGCGCTGGGATCCCCGGGCGTGCGAGGTGCGGGCCCACAACGTCACCACGGTGGTTTGCGTCTGCGCCCACCAGCGCCGCACCTACAGATCCTTCTCCATCCTGATGTCCCCGGCTGCGCCGCGGAGCTCGGTGCTGGATTACATCACACGGGTGGGCCTGGGCCTGTCCATTTTCAGCCTGGTCCTCTGCCTTGTCATTGAGGCTGTGGTCTGGCATCACGTCACGAAAACTGAAATAACCTACATGCGCCACTTCTGCTTGGTCAACATCGCTGCCTCGCTTCTCGTCGCTGATGTTCTGTTCATCCTGGCAGCCATTGTGCACAATACAACCCTAAACTACCAGCTGTGTGTGGCAGCCACTTTCTTCCTTCACTTTTTCTATCTTGCCTTGTTTTTCTGGATGTTTACCCTGGGCCTCTTGATTCTCTATGGATTATTATTAATATTTTTTAAGATAACAAGATCTGTATTCCTAGCTGCAGCATTCTTTATCGGATATGGATGTCCCTTGGTCATATCTATCCTCACTGTTGCTATTACTGAACCAAAAAATGGGTATTTAAGGAGTGGAGCCTGCTGGCTCAATTGGTATGAGACAAAAGCCCTTTTGGCCTTTGTTGTACCTGCCCTGAGCATCATTGTTGTGAATCTCATTGTCGTGGTCGTGGTTGTGGTGAAGACTGGGAGATCCTCTGTTGGAGAAGGCTGCAAGTCACAAGATTTGAGCAGCATGATCCGGGTCAGCAAAAATGTTGCCCTTCTGACACCTCTGCTGGGCCTCACCTGGGGGTTTGGATTAGCGACAATCATCGACAGCCGCTCTCTGGCCTTCCACATCACGTTTGCACTGCTGAATGCCTTCCAGGTAAACTCTGGGACACTGGGAGTAGTGTGTGTGCTCAGACCTTGAGCCTGGAATAAAGGAGTCAGATCAAAGAGGGGCTGGCAGCACTTGCTGTGCATGATCTCAGCTTTCCCTTCCACTTGGTGCTTTCCCATGGTGCAGGCACGAGGCATCCTGGGTTGATGTTGTAGGTACAGATGCGTAACGGAACAAACTGGTCTGGTTTGAAGTGGGATGAATAATTAAGGTGATTAATTTCTGCTAAATGTAAAATCCGATTAACAAATACACAGAAAATTCCCAGTTGCCATTGAAGATGACACTGGCACAGGTTACCCAGAGAAGCTGTGGCTGCCCCATCCCTGGAAATGTTCAAGACCAGGTTGGATGGGGCTTTGAGCAACCTGGTCTAGTGGAAGGTGTCCCTGTCCATGGCAGGAGGTTGGAACTGAATGATCTTTAAGGTCAGTTCCAACCCAAACCATTCCATTACATGACTGATTCCATGGTTTTGATTAACTCATCAGCATAAACACACAGTGTTACCCGATGCATCAGCAGCACACCCAGTCTGCCTTAGGTCTTCTTGGCTCAGGCTGCACTCAGCGGGCTGAGAGTCCTGGTTTGTTGCCCATCAGTCCAGTTCATAGCTGGGATCAACACAGGTTACATTCATTCCTGATGTTCCCAGAGAGCCCATGTGACCTGGGTGGATAAACCCATTTTGTGCATTGCTGTTATCTGATCACGGGTGATGAGATCTCTCCTTAACGAAAGGACATCTAGAAACACTTAAGAAATATCATGTGGTTATGCTGGTTTTGTTAACTGTTTTTGCAATTTCTTAGGGATTCTTCATCCTGCTGTTTGGGACACTTCTGGACAGAAAGGTACTTTTTCTGGATTATATGAACATTTTCTACACCCTGACAAACTGTTCCCTTTAACATTTTTTATTTAAATCTACAGACAAGAGAAGCCTTAAGGATGAACTGCCTTTCATCAAGGCAGAAGTGGGGTCTAGAAAAGGTAAAGTTTATTTATTTTCCCATTAATGGCTTAATTTACCAATTTACAAATCTTCTTGTTTGTATGTGGAAAGAATGGAACCATCCACTACATCTTAACATGGTTTAACATTTTTCAAAGGCAAATTCTTGCTGAAGGAGATACAGGTATCTCAAAAGTCTGCTCAGGATACTAAGCTTCTGAATATCAGAAGTGGCAATTGATAGATTTTTGTGACTTCTACATAACCTACTGCTGTGGTTACAAAGTTAACAGTGGTATTTTATCTGATCTCTTCACCTGCAGATGCCAAAGCCCGTTAGGTAGAGAGTGCCAGTGACATTTTTTCCCCCATATGTGAATTAGATTGACTTTAAGGTCACTGAATAAGGAAGGAATGGAATTAAGAATCAAAAATCCCAATATTTTGACCTGTTTGCTGCCTTCACAAAAATATGGATCTGAGTGCCAGCAGGGCTGCTTTAGGATATCAGAGGATTGTTCTGCTTTCAGCTGAGGGATGGAAACCACTCAGAGCCCAGACAGAGTGTCTGGTGCTAATTGATGTGCACTCATGAGAGCTTAAAGGTTTTTTAAATATCAGGACAATTCATTAAAAGCAGTGTTTAAACCTTAAGGAAACAAACTGTGTTTTAGCAGCTTCCTATGAAAACTTTGGCAGAACTCATATGTTGACATCACTGAGTTGGTGTTTCCTACCTCTACTGAAAAACTTTTGTCTGTTGTCCTTGGATTTCTTTTGGTACCAAAGCTTTAGTGGTTTCACACAATATTTATAAAAGGGAGTCCCCTTTAGGTGTCTCAAGAATTACCTGCAGTGCTCCTGCCCAAAGAAACTGTTGTCAGTCCAGTCTGGACATGGGAAAAATAATTTCCTTGCTTTTTTCCAGTCTATTACTCAGCTGTGATCCTTGTATTGAAAGCTGCAGAGGGTCTTGCAGTGACAGTGTGTTCAAATGTACTTCGTTTATGAGCAGAAAGTAGAGGGGTTAAGGCAACTATTCCTCCCCTCTGAAACCAGCATTTGGGTCATTTGGGGCAGGAGAAGCTGTGCAACTTTGAGATTAAAATTCTTTTGCAGGTCCAGGAAGATCCAGTAAAAGTACTTCACATCTTGTCAGGCTTTATGTCAGGATTGAAAATTGGAAAGTTAAAATTCTCTCAAGACACCATCAGTATAATAGTCTGGAAACAACAGATGGGAATGCCACTAATCCCATGACTAAGCAACATTCAGTAAAAGTACTGAGTGAACTCACCGGCCAAAACTTTATGTGGAAACCATGGCTGTGTGTGCCCAGGAATTTGGGTCGATGTTGTCACTCTCCTACGTGGAAGAAACCATGTGTAGGTGTTTACTGTGGCATAGCAGAGGGGAAAGATGTGAGTCATCTGCTTTTGTAAACTTGGGTGTAAACATGGAGTTTGACTCATTAGAGCTGGAGAAGTTTGTCACACCTGAGATGATTGTTTCAGAATCGTAGGATTGCTTGGGTTGGAAAAGACCTCTGAGGTCAAGTTCAACCATTAACCCAGCACTGCCAAACCCACCACTAAACCATGTCCCCAAGGGCCACATCTACATGACTTCTAAATACCTCCAGGGGAGATGACTCCACTATTGCCCTGGGCAGCCTGTTCCAGTGATTGACAACTCTTTTGGTGAAGGAATTGTTCCCTAATATCCAATCTAAATTCCCCTGGCACAACTTGGGGCCATTTCCTCTTGTCCTGTCCTTGTTCCCTGGGAGCAGAGCCTGACCCCACCTGGCTGCCCCCTCCTGTCAGGGAGTTGTAGAGAGTGAGAAGGTCCCCCCTGAGCCTCCTTTTCTCCAGGCTGAGCCCCCCCAGCTCCCTCAGCTGCTTCTCATCAGACTTGTGCTCCAGACCCTTCTCCAGCTCTGTTCCCTTCCCTGGACACACTCCAGCCCCTCAATGCCTTTCTTGAAGTGAGGAGCCCAAAATGGGACTGTGTATCTGGGGGTTTAATGGTCAGTGTAAAACACTGGAAGGATTATGCAGACTCTTGCTTCAGGTCTCTGAGTTTCCCCAGACCTGCAGCAGCCTTTCCTGTGGGTCACATTTTAAGGTGACCATCTTACAGTGTTTCTTGCAGGATGCTGAGGTACCTCCCGTTTGAAATGGACCCTCCACCTCCACAGATGATACTTGACATGATTGTTTTTTCTCCTAGTCCTAGCAGTGGACTGTTGTCTTGAGTGGATCTGACCAGCGAGAAGAAAAGGAGTCTTTCTTGCAGAGAAATGCTGGTTTGAGGTGAGCTGAAGAGCCTGACCAGCTCAGAGCATGGACAGCACTGTCTGGGAGCACAGCAATGGGAAGCATCATAAAAACCTGAAGAGAAAAGGCCCTGAACCTGCTGTCAGGAGCAGGAAACCATCAGTGCTGCTGCAACCCTTGGAGGAAACATGCTGAAACATAAAGCTTGTTTCTCACCTTTGTGAGAAGAAGGAGAGTTTGTCCTCGTTTGCCATTTCAGTGCTTCAATTTCTTTCTTCTTTTCTTTTTTTCTTTTCTTTTTTTTTTCTTTTTGGTCAGTGCAATAAGGAGCTGTACAGTATGTGGAGGTGTTCTAAAATTATTTAATTTTTCATGTGATGTACAAATGTTGAGCATTGTCTAGCTGATTTTGGCTGTCTTGAGCAAAACTGATTCTATTTGTTGCTACTGTATTCATCACTTCCACTTGTCCTCTCAGACTGATGGACAACTCTGTTTCTGCATTGCAGCTGTTCTCTTCCTCCCAATATTTGGTGTCTCCATCTCAGTAATTGTGTGTCAGAGGAGTTGTACAAAGTCCTTTTCTGATCTGTCAGGGCAGAGTTTTCATTCTTTTTCCTGTCCTGCAAGACAATGACAGATAAACAAGAAAGAGGACTCTGCGAATAATCAGTTTCCTGCTTTAGATGTGGGAAAGCAAGCTTGGAATACTCATCAGAGCTGAATCAAATGGATGGACATCTCCCGTGCAATGTCCTAACAAAGGAAATTGTTTTTTCCACGTGAGATGGGGTATCTGATTTAATTAGAAAATCTATCCCTGGTCTGAGAAACCCTTTCTAATGAAGGCTTTGAAAAAAATATTGTTGACTCTTGTCATTGTTGACTCTTGATAAATTGATGGTTTCAAATGAAAATAAAGTTGAAATTTTGTCAGTGTTTCTAACAAGTGGTACTTATCCTTCTCTACCAAAAATGTAGACAAATGCTCTGTAGTATTAGCTGGCATTACTCAAGTCAGAAATCACTTAAACCCATGAGGCTTCACATTCCTTTGAAATATAGAGGATTTAAGCAAAATAACACAGTTGAATGTCATCAACACGCCTTTACTAATGAGGGAGAAAAATGCCCTGGCATGGAAAAACCCACAGCCAGATGTTCTGGTGGGAGAAGCTGAGGAGGGTCTGGAGGGCAGAGCTGTGCCTGGGCCATGAGACATTTCTTGTCCTTAGGATTCTGTTGCCTCCTGTCCCTGTCCCTGTCCCTGTTCTGTTCTCTCCTCTCCCTCTCCCTCTCCCTGTACACTCTGATCTTGTTACAGGAGCCCATCCCTTTTCCTTTCACACAGCCCATCTGCATGCTGGAGAGCTTTAATCACCTAGAGGTAAAATTAGGCCTATGTGCTGCTGTAGCAAATTTAAAATACAATTACCCCAAGGTCTGCTTCTTGGTGTCATTATATTAATGAAATGTTTGGATTTTTTTTAACAGCACCTGAAAATTTAAGAAAACTTGCCACAACCCAACACCTGCCCTCCTTCACATGTGTGCATGTTAAACCAGTCTGTCACAGCAGTGCAATTCATAGATGGTCTCAGATGAGGCTTCCCATATTATACACATCCCCTCCAGAATCCCAGGAAATTCAGCAGGAGTCTTGCCCCTGCAATAGCACCATGAAAGGAATCTGTTTCATTTGCTGTTTATCAAAGGGTGTTTGAAGCATGGTGCTTATTTTCAGCACCTGGCACATTTCAGTGTTTTCCCCTGTGTTTTATGGTCGTTTAGGTATTTAAAAATAACAGGGATGGGGGAGCTTTACAGAGAACCAGCTCATGGTCCAGGATGAGGAGGAGCACTGAACTTCTATTTTCAATACCCCAAACTTAAACTGTACAGCAGCATTTCATGAATAAATATATTTGAGGGGTGAAAACTGTAGCTGTCATTTGTGGCCTGTAAAAAAGTATTTCTCTAAATGCCATGGGCTGACAGCCCAGCTTTAATTGCAGCTGAGGAGAGGGAATCTCCAGAGCTGGAATTCTGCCAGTTTCCCAAATTATCTGTGTAGCAACAGCTTAATAATGTCAGTGTTGTGTGGGACAGTAGGACCCCCTGATGTGCAGGAGCTTGATTGGAGCTGTTCCACCCTGCCTGCCAAAGTGGTGAGACCTGAAAACGCCCAGTGCCCTCCTTGCCAAGGTGTCACAATTCATTGCACGTCCCATTTCTTTCCATAGGCTTACAGCACTGGTTGTGTGGGCAGGCATGTGGCTACACAAACAGGGTCTGTAGGGCCACGTCCTCCCAAAGTTAAGTCTCATTTCAGGGGAAAACACAGTTTGGGACATGCAGCACTATTCCACCTCCTGCCCCACAGGGAGGATGCTCCTAAAATCCCTGGTGGATGTGCTCCCAGGAAAGGGCCCCTTGGGAGCACTGCCTCCTTCTCTGGCTCATTTCAGTGGGTTTGTTTAGGCCAACAACACTATGGGAATATATTTTTAGCACAGAAATCTGTGAATGCCATCAGATCAAAATTCTAAACCCACCAGTATTTCCCTTCCCTGCCCCCCAGGTCAGATGTCCCATTCATATCCTGCAGGCAGGGCAAGGCTGATTACGTAGTTTACAATTTCTAACATATTCTATATTATAAAGCAGATTATTTTTGTTTTCATTCTTTCAAGGGAGGCACAATCAATATCAAATTGATACTGGTGCATGGGAAGCTCCAGCTGAACCTGAGGAAGAACTTTTCTGTGTAGTGACTGAGCACTGAACAGTTTGCCCAGAAAGGGTGTGGAGTCTCTCTCACTGGAGATATTCCCGAACTGTCTGGACACAGTCCTGTGCAATGTGCTCTACGATGATGCTTGAGCAGGAATATTGGACCAGATGACCCCACTGTGGTCCTGTCCAACCTGACCCATCCTGTGATTCTGTAAAATGCCACTGGAGTTGTTTAGAATTTTAACTTCCCTGTTAGATTTTAATGTAATGAAATCTTTCCATGGTTTTTCTTCAATAACTTCCATCGGGTCACAACAGAGAAACCTTTCTGATGGTGTAAAGCTTGTGAACTTGTTTACATGCAATCTGTGTGTCAGGTCAGATGTGGCTGGACACTGTGTGTTCCTTCAGGCCCCTCAGTTTCCCGTTGTATCTGAAACCCACCCTGGCTCCAGTGACACCCTGGGGCTACTTCAGGCTTTGGGAAAAGGTGCATGTCCCTTCTGACCTGACAAAAATAGTTCATCTGTCACTAATTACTGCAGCCATGTGCTAAGGCCGTTCTTTTTCACAACTGGAAAATGTCATCGGAGGTCTATTTATTTACTTAACTGCAGCCAGGCAATGGAATGGCACTTTTATTTGCTCAGCAGTGCTAAACTTGAAAAGCCCAGTGCTCTCTTGCTTAAGCATCAATCTTTAATTATAGCTCTTCAACCCACATGCAAGACATATGTGTACCCTTTGGGCACTCTTGGTTTCAGGTTGAGACCAGTAATAAATCAGCTTTTTGGGCTGTTTGAGGATTAAGTGTTGAACAATGGATTGATTAGCATGATCATTCTGACCCTTGGGCAGTGCAAGTTGAGTTTTATAATACAATTCCTATTCATGCTGCAGCTTCTCTGGGCAGGGAACAGGGAGACTGTTGCAACTACTGGGCTGTTGGAAGATGGAGCTATATTTAGCTTGAGTTTGGCTTTAAATACCCTAGTTTAAGAAGGGTAAGTTACTAGAGGAGTGAGTGTTTTGTGAAGCAGGGAGTTTTCTTACCCTGATATTGCTAAACAGTATTTCAGTAAACACCAATTACTGGGCTCTGTGCAGTGGTGTGAAGGCAGATCCCCAGCCTGTGAAATGGTCCCTGGTGGCCTCAGCACTTGATCCCTGACCCAGGCTGTCCTTCCCACTGCAGTATTGATATCAGCAGCCAAATGTGAATTTCTGGGGTTAGAGGTGGCCATCTCCAGGCAGAGCTCCCTGCTCTGACTGGCTCTGATGGCAATTGTATGGAAAAGGAAGCTGGGACGTTTCTTTCAGTATACTTGCATCAATGCCAACCCTTTTAATACACCCTGCTGCTCATTAGTAGTATCTTTGGCCCACACCCTTGCTCTTAGAGTGTTTATCTTCCAGAAATGCCCCACTGATGTCAATATTTTATCCTGATTTTTGTGTTATAAAGGACCAGAACTGGGCTTGGGGTGCCCCTGGTCTGTTTAAATCCCATCAGATCCCTCACCCTGCTCTGTGCCTTTCTGATGTTTCTGCAGTAAATGATCCATTTTTTTTCCTGGGTAATGACAGTTCCTCATGCAATCCTTGTTTGTGTCGTGCTGCAGCTGAAAATCTCCCACATTGCTGAGACGGTTGGCTTGGGAGCTCTGGGATAGCCTGGATTTCTTCTGCATCATTACAAAGTGTTATCTTAATCCCTGCTCACTGCAGAGAGCCCGGGGGATTCATCTGGGCAGCTGGAGAGGTGCAGCAGAAATCCCCTGGTTATCTGCTGTGCCTCAAGCGCAGCCACTGCAGGGCAGAGGAGGGATAGGGCAGTGGAACAGAGGATTTTGACTTCTTTATCAATAAGCTGTAAGGCTCCTGGAGTATAATGTGTGTCAGGCTCTGTCAAAAGATCTATTGAAGACAAGACTTGAAGGCTGACTTTGAAGTGTGCTGATTAGCACTAAAATTCCCTTTAAAATGAGCTGCCAAGCCCTAAGTGTCTTGAAAATGTCTGCTTTAGGGAAAAGGCTCACTGATACTTTTTTTAAGCTTTTATATTTTAAACCAGAAGTAACTGCTGAGATTAACCAGAGCCTTCTCTTCTCTTCTCTTATGTGATCAAACCACCTTTCAAGCTGCTTTTGATAGATTGACCTGTCTTTTCCCTTTCAGAAGAGGACTTGTAATATTGAATTTGTATTGATTTCCAGTTCTGGAAGCAGACAGAAGAATTAATTTAGTACACAAATGCACCCGTCAGGTTACAAGCTGGGTTAAAGTAATAGGAGTTTGGGTCTTCTTCCTGTAATGAATGTGTGTGAAAACCTGCAAGGAAAAAGGAGCTCTCCCAGGTGATCTGGAGTGCTGCAGTTGTTTAGCAGCTGCAGAAGGCAGCCTCTGTGGAGAATGCTTCACTGTGGAGTGTTTATGAAGAGTAAACACACGAAATGTGTTTCTCCCAGAGAATATATGATTCCTTTTTTCTAAAGGAATGCTTCCTGTTTTGCTGGTTAAAATCTTAAATTAGAATCATGGAATGGTTTGAATTGGAAGGGATCTTGCAGATCATTTAATTCCAACTCTGCTGTGGGCAGGGACACCTTCCACTATCCCAGGTTGCTCCCAGCCCCATCCAACCTGGCCTTGAACACTTCCAGGGATGGAGCAGCCACAGCTTCTCTGGGCAACCTGTGCCAGGGCCTCACCAGCCTCACAGTAAAAACCTTCTTCCTAAGATCCAATCTAAATTTCTTCTCTTTCCTTTTTTACCCCTTACTCCTTGTCCTACCACTGCAGTTCCTGAAAAAGAGGTCTCCACACAACGTTCTCTTCTTGCAGAATTACTGTTAGTTAATAATTTTGTGTTGTTCTGGTTGTGTTGCTTTTGGTGAAGGGTGACTCAAAGACACCAGTTCTATGAGTTTTGAGGAAGCTTTTGCCTCTGAAGTATCCTGGTGAGGGTCAGTCTGTCTCAGGTTGCACATCTCAGCTTTTAGATGAAGTTTATGCTTTTGTTTTCTCTAGCAACGTGTCTCTCAGTGTAGTAACTTTTTTTTTTTTTAAAGTAAGGAGTTCTAAAGGTAGAAAGTTGTAGATTTATTTTTTGGCTTTATCACGAGACTTAACCATGTGTAGGTATGCACATGTATCAAACTACACTGCACAGCCTTTGTGCAGTTAAAATACAGCTCTACATGCAGTATCAATGGAGGCAGTCCCTGGAATAATTTATTTTTGTTAACATCTTTGTAAGGCTTTGGATATGTAGAGCCATTTAAAATAAACCACTGAACCAATTAAGCGAAATGCTTTTGATAGGATTAAAATTTCCCAATTTGTGGCCAGCAGCAAAGATGTGGTATCCCTTAGAGCTGGTATGGCTGGGGCCCCAGAGCAATGCAATTGTTTGTTGCCTGCAATCATCTAAGGAAGATGAGGAAAAACAAATTAATTTCTTTTTTTTTGGTTGTCAAAGATACAGGCAGTAGCTTCTCAGAGAGACTGAGGTAAAGGCAAAATTTTCTTTCCCTAAAGGCAGATTGAAGGATTTTAAGAATGGAAATGATGTGGAAGAATATGGAAATATGAAAACGATATGGAATAGAATAAAATAAAATTCTTTTTCCTTACAAAGAAGTAATAACTTTTGGTTAGAAAAACCTGAATGTTTTAGAGATTTGTCCTTCTACTATCAGCAAAAAAGGAATTTTCTAGGGGGAGCCGAAGGATGCTTCATCCCATCCAAAATAGTCCACTGAAAGAACTGGAAGCAGTTTTATATTAAGAAGTCAGTGAAAACAATTTTTTTTGTATCTTTTGACAGTGTTGAATTTGAGAGGAAAATCTGGTTTTGAGTCCTTGTTCGATATTTCCTGGCTGTGGTGTGGACCCAGCACTGGCTGTCTCTACCCTTTTGTTTCCTGCTTCTGTCACTGCAGGAACTTTGTGGTAGACTTGCAGATGGGCTGTGGTTTTAGGTTCTTCTCAGTTCTCAGCTTGTTGTCTCAGTCTACTCAGTGCAGAACTAAAAAACATCTCTGAAACACATTTTTTTTTCTCAGTCTGAGCTGAACACCTTTGGAAATAGGTGGCCTGACTCTCTGTCACGTGGAGAACACCGTGTGTCCTTCAGTCTTGTGCACTCCCGTGTGAAGCCAAAGAGGAGCCTGGGACAGGGTGAGCATCCCCGTGGTCAGGGAGCAGCACCCAGGTAAAACTTTGGGCTCCTTGCATGACCTGGATAAAAGCATTTTTTAAAAGTCAAAGTCATCTTGCTCAGCACATTCACACTTTTTTTCCCCAACAAGACAGACTCTGAAGGTGCAAATATAATGGAATCTGTCATTTTAATGTCATAGATTTTCACCCTCTCATCAGTGTGAGCACAGGCCCATGGGGAATTTGCAGTATGAGCTCTGAGCTCTCCATCCTGTGAAGAACCTCATTTATCAACCAGAGCCAGCTGCACAAAGCAAATCCAAAAGGCAGTGTTTTTTCAAACCATAAAATTACATATTCGAAGGAATAATACCCACAAACAAAATAACTTGTTCTCTTTATTGACCAAATCCTAAACCAAATAACAGATTTTTCCACCCCTGAGACTGTGGCATAATCTTAAGTATTTTTTCCAGATATTAACAGTTTTGAAGATGAATTAGAGATCTACATAGTCTCAGGTCTTATGGATGTTCTCACAGAATTCTGTAAGAAAAATACAGAGTTTTTTTGTATTGGAGTGTGTAAAACAATTCTCCATCACACTGAGCCCAACTGCTTGCAGGGGTAGTGTAGCAGAAAACATGCATGAGATTATTAAATACAGCCCATTTTCAATAATTTTTAATCACTTCCTGTCTCACTGTGTGCAGGGAAATAATCCATGCTCACTGCTAAGCATCTCCTACGCTACCCAAATATATCACGAGTAATATATATATCAGCAAGCACCAGCCCTTTCTGTGATTCCATGATGCTGTTGGTAGGAAAAATGTTGTAAATTCAACCATGTCTTACTGGGAACTTTCAGAAACTTCAGATACCTGCATTTGGCTTTGTATTTTCTGTAAATATTGACCTAACTTTTTAGAGCAAAGGCGATGAGGTGAAGACCTCAAGTCACTCAAGCAAAAATTCATCGAGTCTTCAACCTGCACCTTGCCGTCCTCTCCCAGGGACTCTCAAACAGGTTATTGCCTTTTCCCATAGGGGAATTTTGAGGAAATGGAGTAATTTGCAAATGGAAGCATTTGCAGCTGAGTGGTTTCCTCAGCTTCTGTCCCTCCCTGAGCTCTGTGACAGACTGTGCAGCATTCCATGAGCAAAATGCAATTGCCCTGGAAAAAAATCCATGTCTGTCTTTTCCTCCTGGAGGGCTGAGCCAGGAAATGCTCCAGAGCATCACTGCATTGTTCCCCCACGGGCAGGTGTGAAACACATGAGTATCTGCTGGGACCATGGGTGGTGTCCGAGATGGGCAGGGAGAAGGAAGAGAAAGGAAATTCAGGATCATCTGCACAAGAAATTACATGGCCAGCACACGTGGATTTGTTAATTTTTGGTGTGGCTATTGTCCAGGATGAGTCATGAGTCTTCTTTCTGTATCCTTCTGTATCTTTCTGTATCCTGATTAAAATTTCTAAAAATGACAGAACAATGAGTGGATAAAACTGAAATTCTATTCTCAATTTCATTGCGTCCATATTTTGTGGAAGAAGTTGGGGTTCTTTCAAATTTGGGAACATTTTGATAAACATTTTATAGAGACAGTAAGTCAGCATTCTTCCTGTGAAAGCTTTCATTTCCAGATTTACTTGCTACCAGAACCTGACTTGTGTACAGCTGTACCACAGACTGTAAATGCAACAGGAATAACAAATGTCACCTCCAGTTCTGCTTCCTGTGTTATGGGCAAGCATGAGCAGATGTTAGGCAGAATAATGGAAACATCTTTTTGTCTTGACAAGTTAGTGCACAGTTTCACCTTTGCACATGTACAATGGCTACATCAGCTGAACATTTTATGCTGTTGGAATTTGTTTTCATTAGAAATGTGAGGTGATGTGACTTTTCCTATTATTGTCTGATTTCTCTTTAGGGGAAAATGTCAGTGTGACCTGATTAAATTAACATTCTTGAGGCAATTTCTGGCTGTGAACTTTTCCCAGAAAAAAAAAAAATCACCTATATGTGCTGATCATCTTGAACTTTAGCATGAATTAGGGATGCACTAATTTTGCTGGCAAATTGTTAACTAAGAAAAACCCTAAATTATGCCTTGCAAAGCTGTTAAAAGCCAGTGACAAAGGTATAGACAAACATCTCTTTCTTTTAAGGTTCTCTATTATGACTTGTGAACAGTAACCTTAGAAATATTTTAGTTATATTTCAGGATTCCAAAAATCTCAAGAAGATTGAATGGATGGTATAATAGATACAGAAAACTACTAGTGAAATAATTTTAAAATTGATTTGGGGTCTAAGGAGAAAACATTGCTGTAAAATATCTGGGACTCTTTCAACAAATTCTCTGGCAATAAGAAAGAAAAACTTACTATATATTTCTGCTTAAAAGTAGTCATTTCAGATTTACAATCTGAAGTAAGAAACAAGGATTATAATGTCATAAAATGTTTAGAAAAAAACAATAGTGCACAATCTCAACCTCATGTAGTTGGCAGACCATAGATTTTAGCCAGAAAACCTTTCCAAGCTTGAAGAGACCCTGATTTTACTGGGAGTTTAGAGGACCATAATGTAGTAATGAATTAAAATAAAATTATAAGGCATCTCAGCTGTGTACACGAAGGCAGGTGGACGTGTTTCCAGGGATGCACTGGAGGCTGCAGCTCTCAGGGCTATTGTGTAGCTGCCAGGCAGAGAGTTAAACACATTTCCTGGTAGAAATGGTTTAGTGGCTGATCTGTGTTTGCTTGTGACCGAGCAAAAGTAAATAGTTTTTCTTTTCACGGCATAGAAGGACCAGGGACCTCATAAAAGCAAGGATCAGAATAGTTTAGTAAAGTACCTATGAATATTCACTGTTGTATGAATGCCTATCTCCTATATAATGGTTTGAATTCCCTTAAACTGCTTGAGAATGAAGGAAAAGCACTGAATGCTTCACTCACACCTGTATTTTTTTCAAGAGTTAGTTTCCAAAGTAGGTCTATACTTTTGTTAAAATCACTCAGAAAAAAAAAATGCTGGAGAGGAGTAGAAAACTTTTCTGTTTTCACTGCTAAAAGAAATTGCCAATGTGCTTTTTCAGTTTGATCTGTGCTTCCTGGTTTTGGTCAGGTTGAAATAATGAAGGCATTTAATCATGGCTTCTCTCTTTTTCACTGCAGAAATTAATGACACAACATTTTTTCCTGGAGAAAAGCTCGGGGACCTTGGAAATATGCACTGCCCCAGCTCCTACCAGCACAATTGTGTGCAAATGTGCAGCTTATATATATTTTATGTGGATGCCCTTGAATAATCTAAGCATGGTCAGCAGTGGCTGGTTAGTGTGATGCCCTGTCATGATATGCCTGAGTCTTTTTTTGAACATCTTTCCTTCAATAGAAAGGTGTTAATAATTTACCAGTCCTCAAGGGATTGCTCTCAAAGTTGTGAAAATTCCCACAATCATTCCAGTAATTATCTTTTATCCTTCTGGGCCTTCCAGGGAACATTATTTTCAAATGGGGCGTTTGCAGTTCTAATGAAGTTATTTATAAAATAATTTTCTGCTTCTTGGATAGACTTTTTTTGAAGTTCCAGTTCGTGTTATAAGGTCCAGCCTCTGACTGGGAGCTCCCAGAATCCCAGCAGAGATCCTAACATGGGTGTGTCACCTTTTAGAGGGAGACACTGCAAACAGCAAGGGATTTAAAATAAACAAATAGATCCTTTCTGAACACTTGCAATGGCTGAGGTGAAGGCTTATCCACCATCATGGGTTTGCATGCTTTCAAATCTTTTATTCCTTTAGGAAGTAAATGTTTTTAGAGGATAACACTTTAGGTTGCACATTTTTGACTGGAACTTACTCAGCTGCCACGTGGGACATTAGGCTCCTATAATGTGAAGGCTCTAAAATTAATCCGCTGAGTGTAGAGGGCTCTTATTTACACAGCATTTTCTCCATCCAGCTGATGGTATCATTTATACTGCAATAAGAACATCATGAAAGAGGGGTTTAGAAAGAAAATTTGGTCTGTTCTCCTTGACCTTTCCAAGACTGAGCCAGGCTCATCTGCTTACCATGGTCATGAGTTCCATCCCCACCTCTCGGTGCTGGGGTCACTCAGTGCTCCACCTCTCCTTTGGTCTCTGTCTCTCAGTCAATATTATATGTTAGGAGTATCTTAAGTGTTTTCAGTGCCTCATTTGATTTTATTCACCTAGTAATTCTTACTCTATTCATTTTATCATCTCCCAGTTACTCTACTTTGGTCTCAAAATAGCACCTATCTTGTTCAAAATATACTATCATGGTAAATTATTTAAATGCATGCTGAATTTACTTATATTAAACATATACTTAATATCTTATCTATATAATCAGAAAATAGATTCTCTACTTATTTGCATGTTGAAGTAATTAACCCCCCACCTTGAGCCATAGTTTGATTTATATAAAAGCTTTTTGGATTTAATGATTGCTCACAATCTGAGGACAACAGCATTAGCTTTGGAACACTTGGTATAGTGTGAACAAGAATTAGTCATTAAGAAGTGATTCTTTTGCTTGTGGAGGAAAAATACAAATAATACAATGCCTGTTTCAAGAATTAGGCAACATTTTTTTTGTTGTTATCAGGACATATTTTGTATAGAAGCAGAGGTACTCTTGTTTCCTCTCATATTAATGATTAAAAAGCCGCTAAACCCCAATTTGTCCTTATTCAGAACACTTAGACAGTCTTTTTTTTTTTTTTTTAAATACTACAAAGGTTCTTGGTACTGCTTCCTTTACTAAGAAGTGAAGAAGTAGCCTTTTTATTAGAAATTCATTGATAGAATCATAGACTCATTAAATTGGAAAAGACCTTTAAGATTATCAAGGTCAGCCATCAACCCAGCACAATGACTAGTCGAAAAAAGAGATTTTATTTGCAGGTCTTGCTTTAACTCCCTTTAACACCCTGTGTAATATTACTGTTGGGTGGCACAGAAATGCCACTCAGGATTATTGGAGGACATTATTTTAATTGCTATCTTAAAAAAGAACTTAGAAAAAAAAGTCTAGTCTCTTACTGACTTTAATATTTAAAAGGACAAAGTGCCCATAAACCCCATAGACTGAAAATTAAAATACCAATATTGTCTCAGAAACTGGGATACTACATTTTTAGGTCCTTATATTCACATCTAACTGTTACAGAGACAAAAATTATCCTTAGTGCAAAGGCAAATATTGTTTTTTACTGATTTAAGCCGCCTGGAATACACCAGGTGTGTACCTGTCCCCGATGCCCATCAGGAGAAGATTAAACCAACACATGCAGGCTGAATTGGCAGTAGGAGAATTGCCAGGGTCACAGCAGCTCTTTGGCCCTGGTGGTGGCCAGGATTTCCGTTCTGTGAAGAAATTCTGGTCTCCAAAATGATGTAGCTATCCAAGCCCCCTTTTGGGAACAGTTCCTGGCCCAGGGTTGGGATTTCTTGGTTGGGTGCTGGTTTGGGTTGGTCAGAAATGTGGCCATACATTCAGCTTAAGTGTAGGTGACAGATTCAGTGCCAGGGAAGGATTTCCCAGCAGTAAAGTGGCCAATGAAATCTGAGTCACCCTGAAGTCTGAAATAAATGGAAACGGGGTGAGATAATGTCCCAAGGATGAGGTAGGTACTTAGGAAATAGTGTGAGGAACTGCTCTTATGTTTTGTCCTGGGCTCAACTTATCTTGACATGAAAGACTCTTCCCATCATGGTCTCAACACAACCCTTGTTCCACTGATGTCAAAAAGCTGGATGGTCTCCTAAGTTTTATCACAAAAATCTTTCAAAACCACAGGAAGGATGAGTCCCTCAGGTATGGTGTATATATATACATATATATAAAATATAAACCCACACTGTGGGTGTAGTGTCTCACACCTATTAGTAACACATTCAAGTGAGAAAATGGAATATTTCTTTTGTACTATTTTCCAGGGAAAAAAAAAAATTTTTAAAGTAGTAGCCTTCTGCTGTGATTATATATAAATATATATATTTATATATTTTTTTAAATTAACTACACCTTTAGTTTTTAATTGATCCTCTAGAAATGAATCAATGATGAAAGCAAACTGGTATTTCACATCTCTGAGCACATCTCTAATGCCTTCTAGGTGACTTGAGAAACTTACAATTTTTCTTTGTGGCATTGAAAGTAATTCTGTTTAGGACTGGGTTTTTTTGGTGGTAAAATTGTTCACTTGATGGTAGATCCTTCTCACCACTGTGCAGCCTGCAGAGACTTCTCTGCCCGCACACTTGCTCTTACCCAGCTGGGACAATCCGTGTTGGCAGCAGAGTATGGACAGGACCTGGAACAGGCACAAAAGTCTCCAAAACACCTCACGGCTCCTTGGTTTTCCTTCCAAGTAAATGGAGCACAGTAAACAGACTCCAGCCTGACACTTGTGGGACTGGGAAGGTGAGGAGACTGGTCCAAGGACTAAAAAGTGTAACATGCACAGGGAAGCGACAGTGCCTGGGAAGGGAGCAGGGAGAGAGGGGAAAAGGCAAGTGATAGACAAGGATAAGGTGTTGAACTGCACAGGGAGCTGAAAAGAGGAGATGCCCCTACCCTGAAACTCTAAAGGGGATTTTGGGGATTGTTTCATCACAGAAGATGCAGTTTGAATGAATGAGGATATATTTTTAGAAACTCTTCCTCTTTCTTTTATTCCTTTGAGCGTCTTTCATCTTCCAAACCATTTTACTTCAAGACTTTTCTCTCTTGCTTTTACCAGTTAGAAAATGTTTGGTTTTTTTTTTCCCCTATCTTCTACTGCTTTGCTGCTGCACATTCTTCATTTATGTTCCTTTTCCTTTCTTTTGCAACCACTCTTTCTCTTCTCTTCAGGAGGTTCTGTTTTATAGAATGGAGTTTGTGTTTTCTCTTGTTCGCTGTGCCTGAAGAGTACCCAGAGTAAAGAAAGACTTGAAAGTATAATTTACACATGTAGTTGCCATTGGACATCTCAGCTGGTGGCCTCAGCTGAGTCATCCTTGTGTTAAACTGCCTGATCTGACAGCTGCAGCTCCTTGATCACTGCTCCTTGTTGGAGGTCATGCAGGCACAATCGAACCTTTTCTTTGTGGTGAATAAATCAGTGACTCAGGGGAGACTCATGTGAGATCCTGGGAATCAGGTACATAGCACAAAACTTTGCTTTCAAATTAACATGTATGATATGGGATAAAAACAGAGGTGGATAAAAAATATTCCCTCTGTTTCTTCCCCCTCTTTCTCTGAGGAGAATGGAGCTTATAAAAGCCTGGAGCCATAGGAAAAGATACGATATTGCTTCAAGGATATGGGGTCCAACAAAAAATCCAACTTTTCATGGAATCATGAAATAATTTAGGTTGGAAAAGCCTGTGAATATCATCAGGTCCAACCATTAACCCAGAACTGCAACCTACCACTAAACCAGGTCCCTCAGTGACGAATCTACACGCCTCTTAAATACCTCCAGGGNGAGAGAGAAAAAAAATAAACCCACAACAAAACAACACCAAAAAAACCCAAAAGACCCCCACAACAACCACCTGGTTCATTTCACACCTCCTGCCAGGTTCTGCAAACAATTTATTTTGTTTTAGGATGTGATACCAAGACAGTCTCAATTCTCTCTGCCATTGACTCAAAAGAGTGTAGTCAGACCAGGCTGCCAGTATGTCCAGAAACTGAATAAACAGGAGCTGAAATGAGAACCACAAAGTTAAAATGATTCTTATCGCCAAAGGATGGTGTTGGAGCAGTGGTGACTGCACAAGCAGAGCCTTATTTCTCCCAATGAGGAGAAATGGTTTCGATGGAATCTTATCAAAACTACTTGCTAAACCAACTGGCATAAGCTGGATTAGTTTAACAAAAGTTACACAAATATGAGGGAAGTTTGCAGCTGAAAGAATGGCAGGTACAAACTCAATCACATCTCTCTAGACAAAGATGGACAGGGAAGGGATTTGCTGTCAAAGAAGGGATTTGCTGCTCCAAACTGTGAATTTGGTGATTGCCCTCGCTTTGCCTATGGTTCTGTGTCTCCTTTATCTACATTTTTTTGCTGTTTTTTCAAAGCATTAAAAGAGATATGATTAGAGATTTCCGTTAGTTTCTGGTTTTGAGGGAATCAAGAAGTTCAAAAGTTATTGGGGAAAACTCAGGCAGTGTACTTGTGTAGTCCTTGTTCCCCTAAAAAACTGAGAAGCAAGTAAACTGCCTAACTTTCATTCAATTTCCACAATTAGTATGTATTTTCAGGGATGAAGAAATTAAAAATGAGTTTTTAGGAAGTATCTAATATCAGAAATTTTAATTTCAATTTTTAAATCAAACTACATTTTTCCCTTTCTCTGTAACCAGTTTCCTCTTTTGAATGATTTCGTGATAAAAGTGGTTTCTGTTTTGGGTTTGTTTTTTTGTTTTATGTTTTTTGGTTTTTTCCCCCTCATGCTTAAAGATAAAAAGCTTAAAGATAAAAAGACAGGTATTTAAATTTTGATGTTTAACATTTCACCAACTCCCATTAGGTGTGATGGATTTTAGCCTGTACATATAACTATCTTCATATGCCATAGCATAAAGTCTGGAATTCTGCTCACCTGCGCTTTTTTGGCTGTTTCTTTGCTTTGTGCCATCCCTGTCCCTCCTCTCGGGAGCTGGGGACCACTGGCTGAAAGCAGAGGATCCCAAGGTATCCTCACTACTGGAGAGAGGCCTTTTTTGAAGTGAGATGTACACAGATGGCCTGAGAGAAGTGTCAGCAGGTGGCCTAGTTTGAAGTTGTCTTTGGCAAGTTCTGCACACCCAGAGGACAGAATTATTGGCTTGATTGATCACACAGATTTTATATGCCTTAGTAAGAGAAATACATTGCTCCATGCAGGCGTGCTAAAGGAGACATTGCCTACGTTTGCAGTGGAGGTTGGTGCAAGGTGTTTTGGAGAGATGTGTGAGGAAAAGTTAGAGTTAGGGCTAATTTTAGACTAAGTTCTCCAGTTCTAGAAAAGGTGGCATTTTTAGAGGGCAATTCGCTCGACTCCTCTCAGCTGTGCATTCTGAGTGAGGCGAAATGGCCTCTGTGATTACATATTTAAGAAGGCAGGAAAAAAGCCTGCCTGTTGGGGTGAGAATGCGGGAGAGGAGCAGCTCAGCAGACACCAAGGTCAGGGCAGAAGGAGGGGCAGGAGCTGCTGCAGGCGCTGGAGCTGAGATCCCCCTGCAGCCCCTGGTGCAGCCCATGGAGAGGCAGCTGTGCCCCTGCAGCCCATGGGGGTCCATGAGGGAGCAGAGATCCCCCTGCAGCCATGGAGCCATGTTGTCATCCCCACAGCAGAGCGGGGCATGCCCAAAGCAGGCTGTGACCCTGCAGGAAGCCTCTGACCCTGCAGGAAACCTGTGCTGGCTGGAGAAGGGTCCTGACAGGACATGTAGCCCCACAGAGAGAGAAGACCAAGCTGGAGCAGGATTTCTGGCAGGATTTGTGAACCCACAGGGAGAACGCCACTGGAGCAGCCCATTCCTGAGGGACTGCAGCCTGTGGGAGGGATCCACATTTGAGCAGTTCATGCAGAACTCCAGTCCGTGGGAAGGACTCACACTGAAGCAGTTCATCCTGGGATCTGGATCCCAGGGAGAGGAAGCCCACACTGGAGCAGGGGAAGAATGTGAGGTGTCCTCCCTCTGAGAAGGAAGGAGCAGCAGAAACACCATGTGATGAACCAACCACAGCCCCCTTCCCTGTCCCCCTGCACCACTGAGGGGAGGAGGGCCAGAACATCCACGGTGAAGTTGAGCCCTGGAAAAAGGGAGGGGTGGGGGAAAAATGTTTTGAGACTTTATTTTGGTTTTCATTACCCTACACATTTGCTGAGCGAGGTATCTCCCTTTCAGAGGGAGGGGCACTGTGGAGAAGGTTTAAAGGGTGAGGGCAGTAGAGCTCCTCCAGTGTCATTCCAACAGGGAAGTCCTGGGCACATGCACAATTGCTCCACTTGGCAAATCCAGTGATACCCAGTTGCAGTAGTGATATTTAAAATATCATTCAAAATGGCGTGAGTACACCCAGCAGAGTCCATGGCTCAGTTAACATGTTCTGGCAGACAGAAGATGACCCCCCAGGACAGGATGGCACCCGCCTCACTGAGCTCTTCTGTGCCTCAAGATTTGCACTGGCATTGTGTTAATTGACTGTGTCACATGCTGCAGTGTATGAACTGGAGGTTTGCACAGCCTGGCCCTCTAATGAGTCCTGGCATCTAGTTCTTAATGAGATGATAAAAGTGATAGGAACCGTTTTGTTGGACACATCCAGAAGGATGAAGCCCTTGCACTCAAATCCCCTTCTTTCATTCCATTTCATGTAGCCAAGATGAAATTGCATAAGCAGAGAAGGGAGTTAATTTTTATCTCAGTTGATCAGTGTGACATTAAGCATCAAGCCACAATTATTATTTTTTTAATAACCATTTGAGTAACTACACCGAACATTTCAAACACCCTGCCCTTGGCACATGACCACGTTTGCTCTGCACTGATGTTCTTTGTGCTGCACCAGGATTACCCCACAGTGCTGTGGAGTGAGCATGGAGCTTCGCTGTGCTTCATGTTGGGTGTTGAAAAGACACCTTGCAGTGCTGTGGTGTATCAGTAATAGAAATGCTGCCATTCTGATTTATTCTTTATTTGCTGTTGCATTAAATCAATAATTTTTTAAAAAGCTGCCTTAAAAATAGAAGAAGAATTGAATTAATGAACTGGTAGGCTGAAGGATATTTTTCCCTGTGCCTTTCTTTTTTCCTGTACATTTTTTTTCTAAAAAATCAATAAAGTATTCAGTTTTCTGTCCTTGCAAGCATGTTCAATATTGGCTTTTATTTCTCTGTTTCTCATGGTACATGCCATTTAGAGTCATCCAAGCTTGGGGAGACCAGCAGTTTCTTAGTTTTCTTCAGTCAGTGGAACACTTTCCAAACTGTAGATTTTTTTTCTCTGAGATTCCTGAAAAAATTGTTCAACAACTTGAGTCCTTGAGTCTCTCCATTTCACTAAGCCTGAATTAGTTCATGAGACAGTTCACAACATTCAGCTACATCCTCAGCCTGGCCTGGCACAATAAAAGTCTTCTATAACTACTCAGTTTTGCGGTTTGCCCAGGGCTATTTTTATACTATTTTTGCTAGTGAGCTTCTTTCCCAGCCATCTATGAACCCTTACTCTGCCAGGATTTGTACTAATATGGGGTTCTTTTCTGTGACTTTGCCATAAAAAGGACTGAATCTTACCAAATATGAGCAAGTCCAAGGTTTAAAGAACAAGGACTGTGATTAAAAAAACAACCCTCTCACACTTTTATTATTTTGCTGTTAAAATTTTAGTGCTTTGACTTTGCTGCTTGAGGAAGGAAAGGAAGTCAAGACCAGTTAGCAAAGTAAGTCAAGACCAGTTAAGATGGGAGCTAAAATGAGGACAACATTAGTGATCTGTTACTAACAATGGCAATGTCACCACCTGCAATAAACTGGGGAATAAACTCAGTTTCCTTCCATTGCTGCCTTTCATGAGTTGTTAGCTATGATTTCTGCAAACTCTTCCCTAGAGATAACTGACGTGCTCCAGAAGGACTTTGATTTATAGTTTACATCTACTGGTTTTTAAGTCCAGAGCAACTATCAAAGTCCTCTTTAAAGAAACTAGTGTTTGGAGAAGAACCATGTTCCTGCTATCTTCTGGTGCCACAGGCTCTGGGTGATGCTCTAAATTACACTCATCTCTTCCTTCTTTTCCACCATTCTTTACCCTTTCCCAGTCCTGGCCATCCTGAGTTATGCTGCTCTCTTTAACCCTCACTAAATGCTGATGTTTATTGCTCTGCTCCATGTGGATGTGAAAACCTGGAGGTGAAAAGGGACACCGGGTATCACCTGTCCCCAGGACTTACACCTACAAAGCAGGGAGATACCTTGGTCTCTTCCCAAGGCTTGCGGGGTTGAAGCACATGGGTGGTTTTGGAGGGCTCAGAGCTTCACATCCCAAGAGCTTTCCTGGTGTCTGCAGCTGTTTTGGCACACAGTGACAGTTTGGAAGACTGAAGTTCTTACCTAGAGTGAATTTCCTCTTTGGAATATCATGTACTTTTCACCTTTCTCTGCCGGGGTTCTTCACCCCTTAAATAAAACATGGCATTAATGATGAGCATGTTCTGCAGAGCAGCCTCAAACCAACTGAGCGTAAAGTTCTGTGTTCCTTTTAACCCTGCAGGGAACTGGCCTCAAGTCACTTGCCACACTGGGTCTTTGAGGGTGTAGCCTGGATTTTGGGTCAGTTAGAAAGTCCCTTTCTGGAGATTCATGATTCCTCCCTTTACATGCAGTGCTTTTGTGCTGAAGTACTGGTGTGTGCCAAGGGTGAACACACTGGAGCCAGTCTGTACCCAAAAACTGGGCTGCTCCCAGTTCCTTCATTAGGAAAGGAGAAAACAAGTGGCTGTTCTTTTTTATGTAACCATCAGAGAGTGGTATCCAGCCTCACTGGGAGACTCTGCCCTGGATAAGAGAAATATCCATATTCTGGAAATCATTTGCTGCCTCTTATCTTCTTTTACCATTTTAGGAGAGAATCCTGTTTTTGTCTTTTACTGCTAGAATACAATCCTTCCACCTCTGGCAAGCACAGGAAGACACAGATGAAATCATGATTTTTTTTTTTTAATAAAACAAAAAAAGTGTCATCATCTCTATTTATCTTTAATTCTCAAATGTCAAGTGAAGTCGTTTATTAAAATCTTTCAGTGACTTCTGCAGCCTCTTAATTCCTAGCCCCTGGCAGAAAGGTGATAGGGTAAGTGTCAGGTTACGAAGCATCGAAAAATGTTCCTTGCAATGTTCTTTCTGTATCTAGGACTGAATTCAGTTTGCTGTGTTACCTAGGAAGGTGATTCTTGACCAGAGCTGATGAAAGAGAACTGACTCTGAGATTCAGCTGTACAGACTCAGAAATCTGCCTCAATGAAGAAAATCGAGGATCAATCCCTCTGTTTCATCTTTGTAAACTTCTTTTGCAGGCTTCAGATTTTATTTTGCTGCAGTGGGGATTGAAAGTCAGGTCTCCAGTTAATGTAAAAATTTACTGAGTTCGGAGTAGTGATGATGATTTACACACACATCTTTTGACCATCCTGCCCAGCCTTATAAGTGCCTGGTGGTGCTGGTGAAGAAAAGTGAAATGCAATACTGAAAGATGCTTTTATTACCTCTGTTAAAGCACCTTTTAGGACTGCAGATCTTTTACGTCTCTTACCAGAAAAGTAAGAATAACTTGATGAGAAAAAGCACCTTCAAGTTTAAAAGCACCCTCTGTTCCGTGTCGGGGGTGATGCACAGGATTCCAGCTGTGCTGGCAGGAGGCACCCAGCAGCTTGTGACATGTGGTGTGACAGACCTTGCCTGGGTCTGGCATACAGCCCTTCCTCTGCCTGGTGCCCTCCCGGGATCCCTCTGAGGAGTCCCTGCACTTTGGGAAGCTGCCTGGCACGGACAGAGGGGCAGGATGCTCCAGAGAGGGAATTTCATGGGGTGAGATGGATGAGCGACAGCAGCACCGCTGGGGACAGTGAGAGAGGGAGGAACAGCGCAGAAGCCAGAGTCTGGGAGTCCGAGATGGGAAGTGCGAGAAGGAGGGAGATTGCCTCGTACTGAAGAATGGAATGATTTTTCCCCTCTCCCTCTTGAACTCTAAAACTTGAAACACCAAGAGCCCTGTGGATTTATGCTTTTACAGATCGCTGTGGTCCAGACTTTGAAATAAAAGCAGCTGTGGAGCTCTAGGGGGATGCTCTATACAGAGTTCATAAATAAGGTAAGTCCTGTTTCTCCTGTTCTTGTAAGATGCTGAAAGAGTGGGTATTTACATGCACAAGAATATGCAGGTGCAAATTAGGATGCACAGATACACACGTGGGTACTTACACTACTTATTTTCACTGATTTCTTAATTTGGGTCCATTTTCATATTCTCTCATACTTAGTTTTTCACAGAATCCTTTTGATTGTATTCTGTTTTTCTTCTGTTTCCTGTGGAATAAAATGTTTCATCATAGGAATGAAGGTGTTAGGGTGCAGCCTTCTGAAATGTATCTGAGAAATTTAAAAAAAAATCTGGAAGTTTTAATATTGCATGGTTTCATTTATTCTTTTCTCTCCTCCACCCCTTTTGAAGGTATTGGAGTCTCCAGGCATGTGTGATGTAACCAGGGATAATTTCATGATGTAACAGGACTGGGCAGTCTAATGGCATTTTGATAAATATTGTCCTTTTCGGACTGATGTTTGCATCAGTCCGGCATTGCCTTTATTATAGAATGAATTTGGAAGAGAACTGATCACTTGTGTCTTTGGGAAATACCAGGAGCCTAAACAGTGATTGATTTGATACTGATTATCTGATTGGCATTGATTTAATGCTGATTACTGGTTAATTTAAAAGTAAGAAATTAAAATTACTATCCCAAAATACTCCCTTACAACAAGAGAAAAAGTATTTGCAGAAACTTTTTTCCCAGAGAGAAGGGAACTGCCTGGAGTTGTACAGCTATAGGTCAGCACAGGGTTGTGATGGTACTTTGCACCAAAGAAAATACATTTCTTTGTGCTTAGCAGAACTCTAAGCTTCATTTAATAATAAAATAGCGCTGAAGTACTCACCTGAGAATCAGGGATCAGTATATCCTCGTATTTGCATGCATTTGGAGGATGTTTCTTTGCTGAGCTGGATGCAGACACCCACTCTGTGTGCCTGCCTGCACCCTAGTTTGCAGTGCTGAACTTCCACAATAGTAAACAGGCAGCAAAAGGACAATTTTAGTATCAGGGTCAGCCTGTAACAAGAGGAGAGAGATCCAGCAGAAAGTTGTATTCCCAGCCCTGACTCGTTACGTGACTGCACATAGATGACTAAGCCGCTCTAATTAAGTTTATGAGCTGGAAAATAGTTGTGCATTTAGTTACCCCAAGCCTTATGTTTTACATGAGAAAGGATCAGATGAGATTTCATGTGTTGGTCTGCCAGGAAGCCACTTGTTCTTCCCTGCGACAGGGTCAGGCATTTGTGTGTCTGCAGGATATCTGTGGACAAATGGGCAGTGATGTTGAAGCAGAGGGACAGGATTTCCTCTGCAATAGGAAACTTCCATAAAAAAGTGCCCCATGAGCCTAAACCAAATTTCAGGTTCTGTATCTTGCGATTTATCTGGCATTGCCTTTCTGTCCTTCAGCTGATCTTGTTTTCATGGCTTTTCCTTGTTGCTTGTTCTCCGGTGAAGCTACACTTGGGGTTTTCTTGGTTAAAACACCACTTGCTGGGTTACTAAGACTATTTTTTGTTACTCTCTAAATGATCCTTGGCTGTGACTGCTTTTCATTTTCTCCTAGACAGTCTCTGCTGATTATGTAGGTCCCACATTTGAGCAGCACATGCTTTTTTCACAAGTCAACCTCAGGGAAGCAGGCGTGTGAAATGCTGTGCTGTCACTACCATAGAAAGATTCAATAAAACCTTTACAGTCTCTTCAGATCCTGTGAAATTTCTGCCTCTGTTTTCTTTAGGTTTGTTTTGGCTCAGGTCTATAGAGACAGCCAGGTTCTTGCTGCAAGATTAGGAGAGGGGCACAGCCAGATATTTGCCACGTTACTTTGCTGCAGCAGCTTCACAGAGTTGATCTGGTCACTACCAGGACTCCCAGGAAAAATATTCCAAGATAATATGGCCCTGTCTGCCCCAGACAAGAGCAGGGGTGGGTGCCCTGAGATTCGTGATCAAGATGAGCTCAAACATGGATGTAAGGGAATTCTGATGTGTCAGAAGGATCCCTGGGAATGCCGTGGGAACACAGACCTTTTTCTCCCAATAGGCTGGCTACCAACACTGAGGAGCTTTGCAAAGAGTGATCAGATCTTGCTGCGGGGTTGTTGTCCACGATGCTTTGTAGTTAGGTTGGGTTTATGGACTAAAGCCCAAGCAGAAGGAAATATCTACAGTTGTTTGTCGAACATTTACCTTTACATGATTCTTAGTTTTAATTTCCCAAATTGAGTTGTTTTCAGAGCTTCTTAAATGCCTTCTATTCACCAGAAAAAATAATGTTTGTTTTTGAATTCAGGTACTTATGAATTTATCTTATTGATTTCCTCTCACCTTCCTGCACTTAGACCTCTTGCAATTCAGGCATATTTTGTGGTATATTATCATGGTGAATTGAAAATTTTTTTTGAGTCATTAAAAGTACTTTTGTTGCCCAGTTCTTGCCAAGTCAATATTCTCCTGCCCTTCTCCATGTGTGTAACCTGTTCAAGGCACTTGAATTTCCCTTCATTGAGCACATCCCTGGTCATAATCCATTTTGCATTAGCAAGACTTTTCTCAAGGCTGAATTCAGCAGATAATTGGATCTGTACTGATTACACCCCTAAAATACTGAAATGAATTCCTAATATTATTCTTCCCCCAAAGGATCTACCTATATCAGATATTAAGGATTTGGGAGGAAAATGAGTCTCTTTGACCTAATGATGTAAGTCGTTTAAGACGTGTGTGATCTCAAGTTTCTTTCTTGAGATCATTCTGAAAATTTCTGAAAATTTTGATTAACCTCAGGAAAAATTTATCTCACAAAAATTTACCTCAGGAGGCCATGACATTTCCATTATTAGGAATAGTCTGGACACTCATCTGTAACAACAAAGTTGGGATTTAACCTGCTTTGAAATCAGATAAGGGCTGAAGGAAATATTCCACTATTTACATGCCCCAGCACCTTCAGATTCTGTTCCTGGACAAAAATATATATCTGTCCATTCCCAGGGACATCAGCAGGCCAGAGAGCATTATTTATTGTTTTATTGAGCTAAGGGAAAACAAACCCACAAATAAATCGTATAATTGGGATGACTTCAAGCTTGTGGATGTTGTTACGTGTCTTCTGGATATTGAGGATTAACTGTATAAATTTTGAAAACAATAATGCTTGTGGTTTTTCACATCAAACATTGAGAACATAACAGGCTGCTGAGGCAGATCTGAAATTTCAGTTTTGATATCTTTATCGTAAATAAATCAGTTTTCTTCTGAAGATGTTGTCCTAGGGGAAAAAACCCCCATAGTTTCCGATCTCAGAGTATACCTGCAAAATCTTAGTCTGTCATAGCTAAGAGGTTCATTTGTACCTCATTGTACCTCCCCATCCCTCAAGACAGCTTGTGGTTTATAATAATTTTCCAAACCAGCAGAACATATTATTCTTGCTTGGATCACTGACTTGGGAGCCATTGCACCAGAACACATTAGTCCATTGGCCCACCTTCCCCTGTAGATGCAGATTCCCTGTTTTCGTTTGGGGGGGAAGAGGTTTAGCAATTTGCTGAAAATTGCACATCAAATAGAAGAAGGGATGAGACTTGGCAGGACCCATGGGGTTGCTCTGTGCTTGGTCCTCCAGACATTTCTGCTCCCTCAGAAGGGTAGGGGGCTGTAAGAATTTCCTTCAGAAGATGGGAAAACAGGTAGACTAGGATGGAAAAGATGGGCAGTAGCAGAGTCTTGGTGTCCGATGAAATATAAATGGACAAAACCCCAGCCAGGACAGGTTGTGCGAGTGGTTTAGAGCTGCTGAGGCAGCAGTTACCCTGAAGTTCCCACCTTCTCCTGGTGATGTTGTAGAGGAATATGGGACCTAAAGGCCTCACAGGCTGGAGTTTGTTTGGGGCATAAAAAATCTTGTGCTGTGTCTGCTGTGATCCAGCCACTGAGGGGTCCGGAAACCCCTGAAACCAAATGTCAGTGGCAGATAAATAATGGAAATAAATGGACAGGAGCAGGGTTAGATTGGCTATCAGGAAGGAATTCTTTACTGTGAGGGTGGGGAGGCCCTGGCACAGGTTGGTGGCTGCCCCATCCCTGGAAGTGTTCAAGGCCAGGTTGGATGGGGCTTGGAGCAACCTGGCCTAGTGGAAGTTGTCCATGCCCATGGCAGGAGGTTGGAACGAGATGGTCTCTAAAGTCGCTTCCAATCCAAACCATTCTATGATTCTGTGATTCTGTGATAAATTCCAGGTAACAGTCAGGTCCTTTCGGTTGCTGTCATTCAACTCCTGCAAAATAGCATGCTTTTGGCAACTCTGAGTGAAAGTTCCTGGATTTCCCTAAACCTTAGGAAAAGCATCAGGTGCTTTGTAGCAACAATCAAGATTTTCTCCCCCCTCCTTCTGTGCCCTTCCTACAGGAGGAAGAGGTCAGGAAGGTAACCATTATTACTTGGTTGACTTATATCCTGAAAGAGGTGGGCATGGCATGTCCTGGCCTTCCTCGGGGCCTGGGCAAGCCATGAACACGTTGAAACACCCCCAGTGAGAGATGAGGAGAGAGCAGGGAGCTAAACTGATGTAGGGCTGGCAAGGCTGCACTGATTAGGCCAAACAAGAAACCTCAAATCACTTTTTTTTTCTTTAATCTCAGAAGTTTTGAGGCTTGATATTGATATTTTATGGTGTCTGAGTCAGGAGTTTGTATCTCCTGAGGTTGGCTATAGTGGAACAGTTCCATTTTAAATAATATATTATTTAAAAGTGGAATTCTTTGTATTAATTAAAGATGAGTGTCTGCAGCACTGATATAAGCATGACTCCATTTCTAATAATCAGAGAGAGTTGGTTTCTTTTGTTGTGGTTTTAAATCTGTTTTCACGGGCACTGGGGGCCTTCCAGCACAGAATGTGCTGGAAGGAGGGTCAGTAGATGGGCTGGATGGCAGCCTGTGGTGCAGTGCTCTCTGCTCCCAGCTTTGGACACGGGAGGCGTACCCATGTGGAATCCTTTGGTCTTCTGCGGCAGCAAAACGAAAACCAAACCAGTCCTTGATAACTGGATTACCTCCCAGTGCTTGTCCAAGTGTGCCTACCACACTGCACGAAGCACTTATGTCACAAAGTATCTATTGAGAGCCTGGCTTTTGATCTATGGTTATTAACCAGAATCAAGGAATCAATTATCAACAGGCTTGTCTTATCATTCACTCTTTTATTTTTCTTTTTCTGTTTTCTTTTCAGTGCTTGAAAAGTGTACAGCCTTGGTAAAATGAAGGTCCTGAACAGCAGCTGTTTTGCTCTGCAGATCCACTGCTGTGGGTCTGCACTGCCTAGGAAAGGAAAAGTGGCTGCAGACACTGTGACAAACAATCCTCAGGGGGAAGGAAGCACCTAACACTCACATAACCACTTGAGAACTTATTTTCACATTTAAAAAAAATCATTGCATGTTTTTCAAATCCCGGTAATAGTTTTACTTCATAGTCTTGAGACTGGAATGAAATAGAAGCACCCAACCAGGGCTTTATTTGAAATACCTGAGTGGTGTTTAGCCTGAGATGGAGACCACAGACACTGAGGGTAGTGAGGAACTGGTTGCCAGAGAAGCTGTGGCTGCCCCATCCTTGCAAGTGTTCAAGGCCAGGCTGGATGGGGCTTGGAGTACCCTGGTCTGGTGGAAGGTGCCCCTGTCATGGCAGGGGGGTTGGAATGGAATAATCTTTGAAGGTCCCTTCCAACCCAAGCCATTCTACAGTTCTGTGATCTGAGTGTAGCTTTTCTCTCACCCCTGCCCTTCCAGTGCTCCTGTGGGATGTTGCATTAGGTTGTTTGGGCAGATCCTCTGTGACAGGTAGACATGAAGCGTTTTCTTGGTATCAACAGACCAAACGTTGTTGTTCCAAAAGCTCTATGTTTCTCTTTTGTGGGAGAAACATGAGGCATACCAAATTTACTATTTTATATCACAATTAGCACAAAAGCAGCAGCGGGATGTGATGTGATGTCATGAGCACAGTGCACACCTGATATGTAGAAAATGTTAAACTTTTATTTTATTGCATTCAAAGTGATGTTTCCTATTCAACAGGTGGGAGTGAATCCACTGTAAAATAACCAGCAGCCTGGTGGTTAAACAAGCCTACGAAGGACAAAAGAGAGATTTCCAGTCCATAGCTGGAATCTTCAGGATTTAGCCCTAAAGGGAGATTAAACAAAGCCCATTTTTCTTAAAAGAATCTCTTCTACTACACTAGGAGATTTAAAAAAAAAAAAAAAAAGAAAAAGGATGGTACTCTGCAGCTGTTTTGAAATAAGTTTTCTGATCATTATTATTTGTGTTTCTAAACAGAGTGCCTAGTTGGACTATTGGGAAATCCTTGGCTAAGGATGTGCGTGGTAGACGTGAGTTTTGACAGTCACCAGGGTCTGTGTCACCAGTGCAGCAGCCAGGATGGTGTGTCAGGGTGAGGAAATGCCCACTGGGACCTTTGTCTGTGCTTCCATGGCCCCAGTCTATGAAAGGAGCTCCCCAAAATACCCAGGGGAAGTTTAGGATCAAAATGACACTTGACAGTGTGAGCTGGGACCCAGCAGACACTGAGAGCTGAGTTTGCTGTGGAGACACTGAGAAATGGATGTCATTGGACAAATTAAAGGAAGAGATAATTACCTTTTTTCCTCCTAAAAAGATAATACTTGCTGGCACTAATTTATCCTTTTAGCTTTTGTCTTTTACTGACTCAGATAAAATTATTCCTAGTTTTACTGTTTTTAACATATCATGAGAGAGCAGAAAATTATTTTCTTAATTAACACAATTGATAGTGTTATCGCTTTAGCTGTATTAATCTTTCAAAATGAGCCCTACTGACTCGTTCTATGGACATCTTTTGTTTCACTCTGCCATTTATCCCTTGGTAAATTAATCTGCTTTTACAAATAATTGCAACTCTTGTCTGTGGGCCATGACTTTGGAAATTATGTTTGATTTCTTGTGCTCTCTTGTCAAGTACATTAAAGCATCCCTGCCACAGTAACTTCCACAGAGGATTTCGGCAGCATCTGAGAATAGTTCAGTTTCTGGGATTCCTATGGCACTCACTACACACTACTGTTTCCCTCACTAAGTAACTTTTGTCATTGAGCTACAACATGCTTTTAGTTTTTTCAGATTTTTTTTAAATGGTTGGCATTAATATTTCCTTCACTTGCCAGCATATTTACAAAAATGCATTCCCCACTTCATACCAGTTTGGCTGTTGTACATAAATTGAGTACATCCGGTTTTGGCTGGCTAATATAAGCACAGCGATTGTTTTCTTACCAATTTAGGTTAATTGCTAATTTAGATTTCTCATTAAGTTAGGTTCTTACTAACTTAGATTAAGGACTTCAGACTTTGCCACTATGTACCCCTATTTGTCTAAGCCCCATATAAAAGCACACAATAATTTGAACCTGGGTTGGTACACCTCCTGTTTGTAGCTTCCCGAAATATTTTAGGCGTTCACACGAACTGGCAAGCAATGAGGATTGGTACTAGCATGGATCACTGGTGTTTCTATTAAAATAATATTTTCTAGTCCCTTTTGCTGACTTGTTAAGTTTTAGGAGCTGTGGATCAGAAGATTTATGACCTTTATGAAGAATTTAATACTGTGATACCTTATAAAACACTTGTATAAATAAAACCAACAGAGTTGGCAGTTCAAATCTTGGTTCCTGAAATAATTCACTTGTGAAAATGCACATCCCCTACATTTGCTGGGCTTTGCCTTCTAGAATGAAAGTTATTCCTTTCCATATGTTTTCACCCAGTATTTAGATACTAGATTCTGATTAGCATTATGAATTTTCTTGATTTGGAATTATGAGAGGACTGTTAATTGCATCCTTTTTTGTTTTATGCATTCTAAAAGTGAGGTTGATTCTGGAATAAAGCTTCATTTTGGGGGACACAATTAATTCCTGTCTAATCAGGACTATGAATTTCTTTTAAAGTCATAATCAAGTGTTAGCCTCCTGCTTTATATGTCACTGTAACACTTTTTGTGTAAATCAAGTGGAGTTGGTTTTTATACCTGGAACTTATTCTTAATTCACTAGACATGATTTAAAATAATAAGGAAAGTTTGCATACCTACTTGGAACTTAGACATTAATTTCCTTTTCTTTTTGCTGAAAATTTTCAAGAAATAATGTGCTCTCTCTGTGTAAAGCTGAGATAAAATGTTTCTTTTTCAGCAACCGGAGAGGATAGTCTGTCACAACATTAATGTTTTCAAACAGGTAAACAACTTATATTAAAAGAAGCAGCAAAATTTTCCATGTCTAGGTGGACTGGAGAGGGCTCCCTCCTGTCCCAAGGCTGTGATTTGTCTGGCACACCTGCACCTTTGCTTTAAGGCAGATTAAAAATCCCAGTGTCTGGACTTCTGGATGGGTTTAGCATACACAGAAGTTGAAATTTCCTATTTAAAGCTCCTTTTTTATATGCTTATAAGTAGCGAAATATTGTCCTGAGCCACCTGATACTGACTTGAGTGGGAGATTCTACTTTGGCTCAAAAGAGGAACATGCCCTTAAACACTTTGATATTTGTGTCAGCCCCAAACTGTGCTGACAGGTCCCAGATGTTCTTTTCCATTTGCATCACTTCAGCCACCCACAGGGTTCAAATGCTGCAGCCACAGAGGAGCTGTGGGACTATGCAAGATGGGGAATAGAAAAGCATCAGGATCCTTTAAAAGAACAGGTGGAATCTGGATCAAGACTTGTGGCTATGGTAGGATGGACAGGATGATCCTGATTATTTCCCAGATTTATGCTTTAGGCCATCCTTTTATACCAGATGGTCTTTTTAGCTGTCCAGGCAGTTGTACCAGAGTACCTGATCCAAACCTAAATGGTTGCTCTGCTGTCTGGATCTGTGAATGAAAAAAAAAAAAATTAAAAATAATTAATTAATAAGCCTTTTTTTAAATTAAAAGAAAGAAAGAAAAACAATGAAGCTGCTGAACTTTAAATAGTTAATGCTGCTTGGAGCCATATGCCTGAGTGACCTTTTGTTCTCTCCCATGTCTAGAGTAGCAGTGTGCCTTCATGATTCACTCCCCTTCATTAAAATCTTTTTTTTTTTTCCTCCACAAAGCTGGAAGTACAGTAGGGAGAGGGTTGTGAGTTCCTTGGGTGTACGTGGGGGTACCTGGCCACACAGGTTTGTTATTGCCAAGACTGTCTGTCTTCAACATGCAGAAGAGAGGGCAAATGGGTAAAATAATGAAAAATTTTTTTTCTTCTCATTTAGTCTGCCTCCAAGGTGGACTTTCGAGGGGAAAAATTTAGATCTTCGCAGCTTGTCCCAGGTCCCCCAGCAAAAGATACCGAAGCCCTGAGTCAAGTGCTAAGTTCATGAGTGCCACTCCTGCCCCACCAAGCATTGGCAAGAGGAACTGGGGTGTCTGAATGCCCTCAATAGCTCCTGGCTGGGTGGTTTCAAACACACAGCCATGTTTTTGTCTTATGCAGGAATTCTTCACTTTACTTCTTCAGTTGTCTGGGAGGGATAACTTCCATGGGTGTTTGCCAGATGTCCAGTTTCCCATATCAGGGTTCACTTTATTTATATTAGCACATTTGACCTCAATAACCCATTTCCACACAAAAGAAAATGGAAAGGAAACCCAACAAGCCTTCCTATATGAGTCTATTATTTAATACTCCTGCTGCTTCATGATTCCAACAGCAATTGTTCTTTATAACTGTGGCCATGAGAAGTTATTTGCATTGGAACACAACACCTAAGGAACTCTAATGAGAATTTATGGACCTAATTTTTCACTTATCTGTAAAATTTGTAGGGCTGCCATCTGCAGACATAGTGCCCCTTAGGATACAAAGAAATTTCTGGGACTGTTTCGCTGATGATTCCCAGTTTCTTGGCACTGTGAGTGTATAGATAAAGACAAGTAGCACAGACTCAGCTCCAGCTTTCCTCGAGTCCTGCCACTGGTCATGAGAGTGAAGAAATCAGCCTCTGCCCCTCCTCTTCCCTTCATGGGGAAGTTGAAGACCCCAGTGAGGTCTCCCCTCAGTCTCCTCCTGGCTGAACAGACCAAGTGCCCTTAGCTGCTCCTCACAAGGTTTCCCCTCCAGACCTTTCCCCACACTCGTGGCCTCCTCTGGACACTCTCCAACAGCTTGATGTGTTTCTCATATTGTGGTGCCACGTGAATAATGATGTTCTTGGATAAAGTAAGTCATGAAGTAAATCATGGCAGGATGCTTTATGCAATTTTGAATTGTATCCTGAAATGCCCTGGGAAGTGTCAGAGCAGAACTGAAGATGGGAAGATGCATCCTGTGCATGAGCAAAAAAATCTTCACGTTTTCTAACAGCCGATGTGAGCTATTGCAAACTCTGTTCTTTTGTTTTTCAGGCGCTTAACTGGACATGAGTGGGATGGCATCAGATCGCAGCAATTCCTCCCAGGAAGAATACATCCCACACTATCTCCAAAAGGAAGACCCCTTTGCATCAAAGCTTTCTAGAGAAGCTGATATCATAGCTGGCTTTTATTTGACCATAATTGGTAATGATTTTATAAGTGGTCTTTGAAATATGACTGTGCCACTGCATGCTTGCAGCTCTCAGAAAGGAGGCAGAAACTGCTGTTCATTAGATGTGTAATTACATATTTTTTCATACTAGAAAGAAAAATATAGGAGGGAGGGGAGAGAATGTGTTAGAAATATGGTGTCAACAGTTAATGTCAACAGATAAGGCTGCTGCAGGTGGCCAAAAGTGACTAGCAGTAGATGTTCCAGCAAAAAGTGAAGAAATACTCTTTTAAAAAAAAAATAACTGACAGGCTGCTACCCTGAAGTTTAATTTTCCCAGGGCAGAATAGGGTTTTCCTCACTATAGCATGTGGATTTTATGGCCTGTTTTCAAAGCCTCTCTCATGAGCCTACACAGCAGTAAGCACCCTCAGATGTGCTCATGTGACCCTTGCTCAGCTCTTGGCGTCATCTGTCCCCTGTTACACATTATACTGAGCAATATTTTCTGCCTAGCACCCTCCTCATCCTTTTGTGTTGGAGTCCTTTATCAGGTTCAAAGAGACCTTGCAAGCAGAATAAATAAAATTATCTATTGGTTAGTGCACACCCATGATAGTTGGGACTGATTTCTCTTTAAAGTTTTCACATGTCACAAAGTTATCATTCAGAAGGAAAACGCTGGTCTCCATTTCTTCTTGGGATAAACTGGTCCTTCTTGATGATTTGCTTTCTTTACTTTATGGAGGAGGGCAGAGTTATGTCTTTTTGTGTCCGTATTTGCCTCAACACCTGAGGGAATGGCATGAAGCTGAGTCGGGCAGGTTTAGGTTGGATGTCAGAAAAAGGACCTTCACCCAGAGGGCCCCCCAGGGCAGTGGTCACAGCTCCAAGCCTGACAGAACTCAAGAAGTGTTTGAGCAAAGCTCTCAGGCACATGGTGAGATTGATTCTTGGGATTGTCCTCCGCAGGGCCAGGAGCTGGACTTCAGTGATCCTTGTGGTTCCTTTGCAACTCAGGATATTCTATTCTATTCTATTCTATTCTATTCTATTCTATTCTATTCTATTCTATTCTATTCTATTCCATTCCACTCTTCTTTATCTATTTTAAGTTCCTTTATGCTTTATGGTCTTAGTTAATGTAGTGCCTCACAGCTCAGCAGCTGTTTTCTCAGTAAAGCTGAGCTAAGGACACAGAATTGTTCTACAAAACCTGGCCTCCAGGTGTCAGAAGACAAGGCTGGATACAGAGTGTACAGTGATTTTTTTGATATTTATTGCAGTTTTGATTCATTGTCTTGTTCAACCAGTTCTGCACAAAGATCTGTCAGTTAGTCCTACCTTTGTGTTTCTCATTCACTGCTTTACATCCCTCCCTTCTACTCTCTTTTACTGCCTTTCCACTGACTGATCTAAGTAATGTAATCTTTTCCATAGGTAGCAGAGTTTTTATTTTTATTTCCCTTCTATTTATGTTTCTGCTTATTTCTCATTTCTCCTCTGCTTGTGTCTTTATTGAAAAAATAATTCAGAGCAGCAGAGGTGACAGGTGAAGCTGTATCTCAGCGCTGTTCTTGGTATTCATACACTTTTTTGTAGGTATCCTCACTTTTTATACATATGTATTTTACTTCTGCTCTGCAGACAGAGGTCTTCACTGAACTGTCCAAAACAACCCCCACTTTGGGTCTTTTTTCACTTGGTTAAGCAACCTTAGCTTTAATCCCAGGAAATATGTCTGATGGATAAATAACACTGTGTTGCCTTGTTATATTCGCTGTATTTACTGTAGATTTATCCTGTTCCAAAAATTACCCCTGTCAGGTGTGAAACATCTTGAACAACACAGAGAGAATCAAATTAAGGCAAGGAACAGGAATCAGAAATTTCCGGTGAAAAGCCAAAAGCCAACTGTAAAGGCACAGACTTTTGTGAGCAGTGTCAGGAAACTGAAATTCTAATTTTAAAAGGTCTCATAATAATTTTGATATTGGAGTTGTGAACTCATTGTACCCAGTGGCCTGAGCCAGGGTAGTTCAGGCCACAGCTGTGCTGTACCTGTACATTATCTGTACACATAATATCCTACATTTAGCTCTGAGTTTAACCTTATTCATAAGCTGTTTGTTTTGCATTGCATTTTACTTGGTTAATTAGTTTGCCCTTGTGGGCATTACAAACTTCACTAGCAGCTTTCATTAGAGCCAGTTATGGTCTTCACGCACCCATATAAAGGCTGTATTTGCATCTTCCTTGGACTTGGATCTATAGAATAAGGATATTAGGAAAAACTTCTTAGTCGGAAGAATGGTTCAGGATTGGAATGGGCAGCCCAGGAATGGTTGGAATCATCAGCCCTGGAAGTGTTCAGAAAATGAGTGGAGGTGGCACTTCATTATATGGTTTGGTGGGCATGATGGTGTTCAGTCAAAGATTGTACTTGATAATCTTGGAGGTCTTTTCCAACCTTAATGATTTTATGGTTCCATGTCTGTGTTATTTTATTGTAATTTGCGATTCAGACTAAACCTGTCACATTTTCCACTGAACTTTCCCTACTCCTTTGCAGATCCCTTCCAAGAAATTGTGGCCCCTCCTGAGGATGGACTGTGTGGACAGGGAGGGACAGCAGGGAGAGGGAAGCAGGAGGTGGGAAGCCAGGACTGCTTTTGTGCATCTTTTTGCACTTGAGCTGTGTAAGGTGCAAGTGAGTTTAAAATTTCTTTCAAAAATGGGAAGGAGATGAAGAATGAGTGAACGAGGCTGGATCTTATCAGGAAACGTGGCAGAGCTTTTAGGGTCAGACTGGTTGTACAGCTGAAGTACTGCAGTTTGCAAGAGAAAAATATTTTTTTTTTTGTCTTTGAAAAAACCCAGGAGTCTTGACTGGTCTGTGCTAAATTCTCTGTGAGCTCATGATCTTTTGTCCTGAATAGTTCATTTCCATGTGTAGCTTTCTAATTGTCTAGGGAAAAAAAAAAATCAGAGTATGCACATGGTTATAAGGATCCAGTTCTATTGTCTTTGCCACCCTGCCTGGCTGTACAGTGAATCAATCAAGGCAGTGATGAAAAAGCTGGTGGGGGAGGTGGCAAGCTCCTGAGCAGGGACCTGCTGGCTGTCAGCTCCTCTGAAACCCCTTAGCAAGTCGCTATTGATTCCCAAACTGTTGCTGCACACTTCCTCAGCATGTTATGAAACAGCTTAATTGAAAACAAAATCCTGAACTTTTTTTTTTTTAATTTTATTTTCTCTGATGTTTTAGCGCTGCTGTCAGGTTGGAGAAGTGGAAGCTTATTTCTTCAGCTGGCTACTTGCAAACACTTTCCCCTCTGGCTGCAGTTTGTGTATCTCAGCCTGGCTCTCTCTCTGCAGGTGTCACTTTTTTACTTATCACATCCTTGGCTCTTTGTTTGTATATACGTAACAGTGCCACAGTGCCATGGGAAGTTCTCCTGGAAAAGAGCCTCTATTTTATATCTGAAGAATTTTTTCATGTTTCTAACCTACCAGAGCTGGGGGCCTCCTCCAGCAAAGGGCTTCAGCTGACTCCTGAGAAAGTCATTTAACAGCGGGAGAAAGGGAGCATTAGATGCCTCATCTAAGGAGATTATAAAGTTTGGATCACTACGGAGTTAAAAAAAATTCAGATAAGCAATTGTCAGATGCAGGCATAGGCAAAAGGCAACACAAATTATCAGTGGATCCCTTCCAGGCACTGGGCTGGGGCTCTCTGAAACATTGATATTAATGATGAGCAGTGGCTTCAGAGCAACTTGGCAACTTCAGAGCTGCTTGGCTGATAGAGATGTCTCTCTAGACTGCCAGTAAGTTGAAAAAGATTCAGGAAAATGTCAGATGCTTTCAAAAGGTATTTCAAACTGGATGCTGGCATTCTAGTTATCCTAAATCTCACTGGAGAGAAAAATGGCATTAAGAGAGAAAAAGATTAAAATATATGAAAACTGCTCGCAGCATTGAGATTCATTCACTCAGCTGCAAGGAAGAAAATTATTCATATTAATACCTCTATCTGCTTATAATTTAGCTTAAGTTTGCAGAGCCATGAGAGTAGGTTGTTCTTAAAATTTAATTCACCAAGGGTAAATCAAATATGATGAGAAAACCTAAGATCAATAATAAGCCAGCTTCTGTCCTTCTGTTTATTTTTAAAAACAATATAGAAAGCAATACTGTCAGTATAAAAATAAAAAGAGTTTCTAATAAGTGTCACATTTAATACTGAAAAATTCAAAATCAAAGTATTTTTCTCCTAAGTTTGGTAAACTTTTGGTTCCACAGTCACTCACATTTCTTGATATATAGTTTGGTTTTAGTCTGTGGGAGCCATTTCTCTTGCTGCCTCATGGATGTTCCCAGGTTGGGTTTCTTGGTTTTGTGAGGACAAGGCACCCTTGCAAGGGGATCATTCCTTTGATGGACCAGAGTAAATAATAAAATACCCATTTAAATACTGGATTATTTATTACTGAATTACCAAATTAATCAGTAAATAATTAAATACACATTTAATTACTGAGCTTCAATTCCTGAGGTCTGGCCTGCCAGAAGACTCTGATGAAAATTATGTGGTATTCAAAGGTACAATATTTGGAGAGGGCAGCGTTGCTGGGAGACTGGTGGGCTCCTGGGATGTTCTGGAAACAGAGCCCCGTGTACAAGACAGGACAAAGGGTGACTTTGATTCCTCATCAACAGAGGAAAGTTGTGTTGTTTATGACTTTTTTTGTAGTAGTATGACAAGTTGGCCTCAGCTGGTAGCCAAGCACCCAGGACAACCCTCACAGTGGGACAGGGAGGAAATAGGCAGAGAAAAAGCAATGGAGATGAAGACAGGGCAGAGATAAAGACAGGAAGATCCATTCCCAGTTACTGCAGTGGTCAAACAGGCTCCTTGAGGGGCATAGATTCAGAACCATGAATCACAGAATGATTTGGGTTGGATAGACCTTAAAGATCATCTTGTTCCAACTCTCGTCACATGGTTCCAACCCCCAAAACTTAACATTTAATTACTGATTTAAGTAATGAGAAACAAAGGTGTCAAACCTAAAATACTTATGGAAAACACCTTTCATCACTCTTTCCTGGGCTGAGCTTCTCTCCAACATTTCCTTCATTGCTGTTGTATGTCCCTTTGGTGAGGCAATGACAGCACAGGCACTCTTTGCTCTTCACTCTTTTCTTCTGCATTTCCCTCCTTCTCACGTGTCTCCCCAGTCTGGTGTGAGACTCAACGGACTGTGGTCCTGCTGGGTTTTTCACCACTGAGTGTGACTCTTGCTCCATGAATGGGATGTTGTGTGCTGTCCTGTGTTTCCACAGCAAAGCTCTCACTCTGACCTTAAACTCTTTCAAATATGAATTAATGAAGACACATTTTCTTTAAGGGAACTGGAAACCCTACATTTTTTTGTACTGGTGTGATTAATTACATGGCAGATGAACCACTGGGTCCTTGGGTGGTGATATGAAAAAAAAGATGTCAACCAATATGAGAATTATCCCTGCTCATGAACTGAGTTCCACTTGGAAGTTAAAATCAGATTAATCAGTTCTGTTCTATAATTTTTCTTTCTTATGATAGAAATTAGTTTTAATGTAAGATTAAAGACTTGATATTAATATTCTAATTTAAGTAATATTAGAAATTTATCCCTCAACATCTGATGATTTATTTAATAAAGTTAGGGTTGGTCAGACTGTGGTCCCTGTGATTACAGAAAGCTGAATTTCATTCTTGTGGCTGTGTAAGTGTTTGAGTGAAAACTGGGTTGGTCAGAGCAGAGGGATTCTGGGGTTTCTGTGGTGAGCAGTCCATCGATGGCTGTGCAGGCTCAGGTGGTGAAGGCAATGCCTACTGCAGAGGGGAAAACAGCATTTGTTGTGGGAGGGACGTGTCTGCAGTCAAGGTCTCTATGAGCTGAACAATGACAATGAGGGGATCACGTTTCAGAGTAAAATGCCCAGCTTTAGGACCATGGATTCAGACTGAAAACATCAGGGAATTTCACAAAGAAGATGGGATATTGCTGGTTTTGAGGAGGATTCTAATTTGAATGTTTTATTTTCTGTTATTACAGGGATCCTTTCAACTCTGGGAAATGGGTATGTTATTTTTATGTCCTCAAAGCGAAAAAAGAAGCTGAGACCTGCTGAGATAATGACTGTTAATTTAGCAGTGTGTGATCTGGGCATTTCAGGTAATTTCATGTTTTTATTTTCCGTCGCTTTTACTGTCTCACCATTCTGTCTGGCAGCAGCAAGAGACATTCCTCTGGAAGTCATGGGAGCACCACATGCCTTTTCCTACCAATATTTCTGCTCTATTATTTGCATGTAAATAACAGGGGAGGATGGAAAACAACATTCCTGAACAACTTGATGGGAAGAAATGAACAGTATAGAGGAAAAATTAGGGTTGATTTTATCAAACAGGCAGAGCTCCCGTTCACCCCAGCACTGGGCAGGTCTCCAGAGGCAGCTCCCATGTGCACCCTGGCTCAATTACCACAAAATATCTTGGTATTACAGGTGCAGAAAATTATGTTTTCTTGCAGTAGGGTGAAATAGAAAGGATCTAAGTGCCTCAAAAATACACGTTTAGCCAAATAACTGGAAAATGCCAGTGGCCATTGGCCCATCAAAGCTGATAGTTTTGTCTCTAGTGACTGTCTTCCTTTGTCTCTGGATCAGAAAAAATAAGCATTTGTGTCAATCTGTAGAGTATGAGCAACAACAGCCAGCTGGGAGGATTTTTATTTCAACCCCACAGTCTGGATGTCCTGGCATGGGAGGAGGGTGCTTTGGAGAGGTTTATGCAGAGCTGCAGAGATGGTTGTTTTGGCTCTTGACATGAGACTGATTCAGCTGCTCACAGGAAAATACAGGGAAAGGGCTGGATGTCCTTTAGAAAAGGATATTATGGATGGCAGGGAATCCAGTGGGTATCAGAACCCAGCTGACTATGGGATCTCCCCAGTGCCATACAAATGGAATTATATTCCCATGCTTGCAGAGTCCTCTGTCCCCTGTGTGCTGTGTGCACTGAGACCTCTGCCCTCAGCTCCAGTGCACCCTTTTTGCCAACCTTGTCTCTGCAGATGCTTTTGTTCTCATCTAAATGCCCAAAATATCACTGAACCATATAAAATAATGGCTCCCAGCCTCCCCAGACTGACTCTTGTTTGAACTCGCACAGCACAAGGCCGAGGAGCTGCTCATCCCTACACGTTCCAGTGGCTGTGGTCAGTAAACTTGGATTTCTGAAGGAAATACTAATTCAGTAGAAGAAAGATGGTATAAGTATCACTGCTACCACACAGAGAAATCTCAACGATTTCTTTGGCATTTCTGCCATGGAGACACTATTTCCATTTCACAACACTTAGAAGTTAAGGAAAAAAACCCCAGACTGGCTTTTTCCTCTGCTGTGATATTCCCATTTTCTTTGTGTTTTAAGAATCTGTCTTATAAGGCTCCTGTTTGACTCCTATGACAGTCACTCCAGTGAAAGGGAATGTTTCAAGAGAATTTGCCCAGCTTTATATTTTGAATGTTGCCCAGAGAAGCTGTGTCTGCCCCATCCCTGGAAGTGTACAAGGCCAGATTGGACAAGGCTTGGAGCAACCTGGGATAGTGGAAGGTGTCCCTGCCCACAGCAGGGAGTGGAATGAGATGTTCTTTAAGATCTCTTCCAATCCAAAATATTCTGTGATTCTATGATTTGATGAATTTTAACAGGTATCTATCTCCTAACCATAAAAACTCTATGTCCTAACCATTCAAATCACAGCTCGTTTGGGACCCCCCTTAGTGTGAGAGCTGCTAATTTCTCTGTTAAGGTGTGCTACCAACTCACCACTTGGTCACCTTGCTTTCTTCCCTGGGGAATCTCAGTCTATCTGTGTGTTTAAATTTCGGAATTAAAAATAGTGATTGGCAGAGCCATGCATGGTTTTTCCGCCTTGTCTAATTTTTTTTTTTTTTAATTAGTGGAAGGTGCTAAGTTGGGAAATGTGATGTATTCTGTGTGCTGAACAAACTGATGGTAGGATTTTTTTCTGCAAAATCTTCATATTTCACACACTCGTCTTAACAACTTTTTGAAGAAAAGAGTTTTGCTTCCTGCAGATTTCCACAGGGTGGCACCAGTCCCTTGTTCAAAGCCGCCTCAGGCTCTTTTCGCACAGACACCGTGCTCTGGGCTGCTCCGAGTCCTGCTGCTGAAGAGAAATTTGATTTTGTGCAAAGAAAAGTGTTGGCCTTTAAAGGCTTTTGGCCATTTATATGGCCAAATTTGCTGAGTATTAGCACAAATCCTAGACCTTGCCATGTTTATTGTTTTTCTTGAAATCCTAATCACTGAGGTCAGCTTTTGCTTGAAAAATTAAAAATGCGTTTATTCAGCTTGGGGAAAAGCACACCAGAGAAAAGCACAGGCAGAACTTTCCTTACAGACTTAGGCTGAAGGAACTTAATTCAAAAATACCTTTTAAAAAAATACATCTGATTTTGAAGGGTTTTTCAATCCTGATGCTTTTGGCATAGAAGATGGAGCAAAGGTAATTTTCTGCAAGATTCGGTTTTGGTAGAAATGCTTTTATTTTCTGTTAAGAATGAAAAGAGAATGCATGGTTTTGCATCAGTTCAATGTGAAATGGAACGTTTTTAGGAAAAATCCAAAATATTTTCCTACAGATCACTACAACAAAATAGAGATTTTTGTCTTGGCTTCTATGAATAGCTTACCTTGGTGGGGAATACAGTTTGCAAGATCATTTTGCCCTCTTCATAAATTCACTGAACTTCTATGATGTTATTGACACTGTGGTTCAGCCAGGGAAACCAGCCTAGGGCAGCTGAGATGTTTTCAAATCCTTGAAGTTGTCTGGCTGCTCCTGTGCAGGAAGGAATACAGTCACAGTTATGCCATGATTACTTTTTGCCTTTTCTTTTATATACTTTTTATATACCCTTTTATATAGCTTTTATGTATCCTCAGTGCTTTTAGCATGCATACTTGTAATTCCTTAAGTTTGATAATTTAGCATAGTCCTAATATTCCCTTAAACCAGGAGACCAAACATCCTGGGGGCCTCGCAGTTGGAGGCCAGAAAGCCCTACGCTGTTCTGAGAAACCAAGGTCCTCTCTAGAACACATCCTGTAGACTAAGATAGGCCCATCCAGAGGGGAATTCCTCGGGATGGGGGGTTCATTCAAGCCTCTCACTGGGGAATCTTTGATAGATATGCTAATTTGCAAGGCCTATAAATTGTATACACGATCTATCGTGTGTGTGCATTTCGGCTCATTCCACCTTGGCAAAGTGGTGCACCATAAGGATCCTTATTAAATACCGAGGTAAAACCCCCTTTTCCCTTAACTGTGTTTGGCTCTTAATTTTAAGACCAGGGAAAGGCAACAACAGGAATGTGGAGTTCAATATTTAATGTTGTTTGAATGTTGCAGTTGGAATGTTCAGGCTGGGAGAATTTAAGATCAGGCTGGAAAGTAGAACTGAAGTGTTTGGAAAACATATGTCCCTAGATTATAAACTTTTGAATTTTCTGTTCCTTTAAAGTTGATTTTTTTTTCTTTGCCTAAATTAAGACCAAGAAATAGGTAATAATTAGGAGAAAGAGGAGATTTCCAACTAGAAAATTACAATTTTCAAACATTCTCTTTCTCACAATACTTAAAAAGAATATGAATAATGTAAACCTGCTTTAGGGTGGGAACAGAACAACATTTGACCGAACTTCACTTCTTCCATAATGCAGCACTCACTTACATGAGGAGGAGTGAGCTAAAGTGCCACTAAGAGACACCCCTCAAAAATAATTATTCATTTCCCATTTTTTTGGGGAAGCAGGTGTGTGCAGGTGACTTGCTAGGAGGCACCAAAGAAATGTGTGGCATGGAGAGGAGCTGAAACCACTTCTGCAGCTCGAGTCCATGCTGTGACTATATCTTTCCTTCCCACCTGTCACTTTACCTCACTATGTATCCTACTGCTGGGCCTTGACAGGTTTGCAAAAGTCCTTTTTGAAGGCAAATTCCTTTATCTTGTGCTTGAAGACACTCAGTTGGCTATAGGGATGTAGACTAAGTAGATCTGTGCTTGTTTCAAGCTCAGACTTGCTGTCACTCATCCTGTTTCTGTACTGACATGTTTGCATGTGGACTTAACACATACTCTGAAGTTTTCAATTTGGGAAGAGCCTGCTCCTGACTGGTTCCAGAGTTCTGGTTTAACACTGGTTCCTGTGGTCTATAGTAAAGCACCTATTTCCGGCCCTCCTGCAGGCTTGGCTCATCCTACCACATCACTGGTGCCACAGGATCCAGCTACAGCTGTCTTAGGGTCAGTCCTGCGCATGGAGGGCACACAAGTCATAGAATCACAGAACACTTTGGGTTGGAAGACACCATAAAGACCATCTTGTTCCAACCCCTTGCCATGGGCAGGGACACCTTCCAGTTGACCAGGTTGCTCCAAGCTTCATCCCACCTGGCCTTGAACACTTCCAGAGATGGAACATCCACAGCTTCTCTGGGCAACCCATGACAGTGCCTCACCATCCTCACAGTAAGGATTTTCTTCCTAATATCCCATCTAAATTTACCCTCCTTCAGTGTAAAGTCATCACTTCTACTGTGCCTGAAGCCCTTTCTCCACGTTGCAGAGCACTTTTATTGGTGTTAGTTTTGTGCAAAGGAGAGGGGTTGCCTTTTTGGTAAAAGGAGATTTTCTCAATGATGGACTTTACCAGTGGGCTGACATTGTCCTCTCCTTTTGAAGTTGTAGGTAAACCCTTCAGCATCATCTCCTTCTTTTCCCACCGCTGGATGTTTGGATGGATAGGCTGCCGCTGGTATGGATGGGCTGGTTTCTTCTTTGGCTGTGGGAGCCTTATCACCATGACAGCTGTCAGCCTGGACAGATACCTGAAAATCTGCCACTTGTCCTATGGTAAGACTATGTATATATCTACATATAGTTAATTGTATTATCTGTGACTGCAGAGAAGCTATATTAAGTGCTATAGTTTACTACACTGATATCGTAACTAGCCTTTTCAGAATGCTTTTCTTAATAGAGGGGAGTACACAGATGAGGGAAACATGTTTGCATGATCCGAGAAATCCCAGTTAAATTCATTTTGCTGGACATACCACCCTCACTGTTGTCCCTCTGCTGCCTGCTGAAGCCATGAGTTTTTGTAACCCCTCATAGATAAATCACTTTATTTCTGTCAAGGCCTATTAGTATTAACAGATGCAAGTACTGTTACAAGACCATCTTGCAGGGTCTTATAGACCAACACATAGAAATATTCCTTATTAGACGCCTGAATTCCTCTGACATCTGTGGCAAGCTATTTAAAACACCTAAGAGATTTGGAAGGGCAGTAAGTTATAATGTGAAATCGTCTCTCAAATATGGAAATGGAACCCGAGAGGATGAAACGACTTTAGCAGTGTAAGGTGTTACCAACATATCCATCAATATCTTGTACCTCTGGAATATGATGTATTATATGCTTCATTCTTTCCAGTTAACTGATATTGTCACAGTTTAGAAAAGAAATTCTTCTGGCATTGTAAGGGACTAAATTCCCATCCAAATACAGAGAATGCTCAAAGTGACTTCACAAGTAAGAAATACCTTGCCCATTTGACTTGAGGGACCCAAGAGATTTCTTTATGATGACATATAATATCGATCATGTTAAGTTGTAAGGAATGTTTGCAGCTAGGAAGTGTAAGCTGGTCTGTGCAAGCAGGTAAAAGCCGTGGTACTGTGCTAAGATGTGCTATCATAGATCCTGGTATGTCCATAATTTTTTCCCTAAATAGAAGTACAGGGGAGGTCTCCTTAGCTGAGTTTTAGGTACACCAGTAATATTAAGCAGGATTTCAGTTCTTTCTATAGAAATCTTCTCAAAATAATTCAGTGGTAACCCAAATCATAAACAATTTTTCACAGACTTGGTGAGCTGAAGTGAATATTTCATGGCTGGCTGCATTCATGCCACCAGCTGCTGTGTTTAACATGACATCTTACTTCATGGGAGAGAAAATGCTTCAAAACCTTTAGTCTCAAGGGCTCTGCTCATGGTGGTCCATACAAAATGATGGAGAACAATAATCAAACATTTATCATGCTCAGTCTAGGTGGTTAAAAAAATGTTTCTCTTTTAATACTTATGCTATTGTTGCTTTGTTTTTCCACCCCTGAACACAACAAACCACCTTTCAGTCTCTCAGCCGTCATACATGAATATATCATTTTTCAGGCAATGTTTGTTTTCCCTCCAGTGACCTGGACAGGTAAAATCAGCTGGGAAGGGATGCTGGACACATCCAAATTACAGGTGTTTCTTTGCTTTGGTTTTGTTTTAAGTCACTCTGAAACCCTGAAGAAATCTCCTTAATGTTAGCGTGAAGTGAGTGAAAACACCTCTGTGAGTCAGAGACTGCAAACGAGTTGGAGCTTCCAAGATGGAAGGAGATGTTATGACACTATATTCCAAGTTTTTGCAAAAACCAAAGATTCAAATTTGTTACTCCTATCTGAGTTGAACACAGATGATGAGGAAAACTCTGCAAACAGAAACTTTTTCTAGATGAATTAGAGCTGTATGCAAGATGAGCAGAAGGACAGTATTCTGATCTTCAGGAATTCTATTGGCATTTAATTAACAAAAAACGGGCAAGGATACATGAAAACAGCTATTACAGATATTTCTGACAGGACACACATGGTGATTTTCTGTACTGGAAAAAATGACAAACTAAAATTAAATCTTAGATATTTTATTTCCTTTGTAAAGCCTTGTTTTTCAGTCACAGAGTTTGAACTTTAGTCAGGTAATACAGGAGAGAAAGAATAGGAAAAAACCTAAGTTACATTAAATAATTGAAGTTACTGGACACAATTCCCATCACTGTTGCTGAGCTGGTAGTTTGGATTGCTTTAGTCTGGACTCTTCTCACTTGCAACTCATCACAACTTAAAGCAAAGATCTGAAATAAGGACACGTGGAGCCCTCAATGTGAGTGTGCCTTTGTCTTCATGAGGCACAAGGTGAGCTCAGGGTCACTGTGGATACCTGGGTAGAGCCAAGATGAACATGACAGAGTTGTTGTCAAACAGTCAAGCAAACTCGTATTTAAAAGAATCATAGAAAGGTTTGGGTTGGAGGGGACCTCAAAGACCATCCATTTCCAAAGTCCCCACAGGACAGCTTCCACTAGACCAGTTTGCTCACGGCCACATCCCCCCTGGCCTTGGACACTTGCGCGTGACACGACATATTCCATCTGCCAAATACACCTGGCAAATGAACTTGTAACTCTTGAATTTTCTTCCAGGTACCTGGCTTAAGAGACATCATGCATTTATCTGCCTGGCAATAATCTGGGCCTATGCTACGTTCTGGGCTACAGTGCCTTTTGCTGGGGTGGGGAGCTATGCCCCCGAGCCCTTTGGGACCTCCTGCACTCTGGACTGGTGGCTGGCACAGGCTTCGGTGGCTGGACAGGCTTTTGTTCTGAGCATCCTTTTCTTCTGCCTCCTGTTCCCAACTGCAGTCATTGTGTTTTCCTATGTCAAAATAATTTTAAAAGTCAAATCATCCACCAAAGAAGTCGCTCACTACGATACCAGGATTCAAAACAGCCACATACTTGAAATGAAGCTGACCAAGGTAGGTAGGAACGTTTTCCTCAGTTTGCTGTGTTGGATCATATGAGCAGGTTTGGAGACAATAACACAATGCTCTGAAGGTGTTTTTGTAGCTTTCTCCTCTGTTACTGACAAGATGGGAAAAAACCAGAAGTGGAAACATAATTCTGTGATTAGGGCACTTGAGTTCCTGAGATCATGATTCACTCTCAAGCTCTGCCACAGCACTCCCCTGTGACCTTACAAGTCCTATCATCTCCCTGTGGCCCTGCTCCCCACCATAAAAGAACCTTTTGCTTTCAGAAACAGTTGTAAAGACTAATTTAAGCAGTTTGATGTGCACAGGAATTATAACAGAAAACAGATAGAGAGCAGATTATTGTAGCAGGGAAATAGAGCTTTCAGACTGTTTACATTCCTCTGTTAATGAAGATATAAACCAAAACTGGTCCTGTGACACTGCAATTGTTTTTATGCAAATAATTTATCAGTTAGGCTCAGCCATGAGCTGTTAATAAAAATGCTGAAGTGCTAAAATTAATTTTCCATTTCAGACCATATCCTGTTTTCTGACTGAATCTATTTTCTGTTTGGCAATGGTGACAGCCATGATCCTTGATACTGGTTATTGTGCCAGGAAATCTCTCAAAATAAAGGCTTGCATTGAACAAAACCAGATTCCTTATCTGTAAAAGATTCACCAGCCCCTGCAAGCTATGCCAAGAGCAAGACAAGCAGCAAGTTTTGCTTGGCTGATCAAATTTTATTACAGTTTTTGAAAGTTGAACTGAAAGTTATATAACATAGAGCAATAAGGGACATTATGTCTAAACATATCTGAAAATCTCAGCTACGTACCTGTTCAGCCAGTGCTGCCAGTACAGCTGGTACGACTGCACCTGCCTTTCAAAAGGATGTTTCCAATTGTTACACTTTTTTGGTGGTTATTCAGCAAATTTCCTTTGAAGAGCAATGGAAACTTTTGATTTGAGGTTGCAGATTCTTTTTTATTTTTTGCATGTGGGAGGATCATGTAAAACTTCAATGTGCTCTGAGTTGCAACACCAGTAATTTTCCCTCCTGTCTGATCTACACGGGGGAGCATAATGTTGGGATAAATATAAATATGGAAAATTAGTCTCCATTTTAACCCATTTGACTCTCCAGTAAAATTTATAACAAACAGGATTCATTTGAGATCCTTGGCTCATCTGCACTGTTCCTTCAGTGACAGACAACAAAAAGAACAGGCTACAGGAAAGGTTATACAGTGTCCAAACTCCTTGTGCTTTCTGGTGATTTTTTTCTTTTTTTTGTAATCTAATCCTGTTAATTGCCTTATTCCAAATGAGTGCACATGTGCTGCTGCCAGTCTGGATGCAGCAATAACCTGTCAATGGCAGCAGTATAAAGGCAGATGTTTTTCAGGATGTATTATGGCATGGCATCATTTGAAGTGATATCAGGCTGTGACTGAGTGCAGACAGGCTGGTTCAGGTAAAGTATACAAATCACATATTTTGGCCCCAAACAGTTTTTCTTTGGTATTTATACTAACCTTTCTTATGGTTACATTTCCTCACATTATAAGGAAGTCACTTACTAATTTACCAGGAACTCATTTATCAGAACTAAAATATTTAGCATAAATTTGCTTTTTAAAGTATCTACATATTCTAATAGAGTGCAAATCCATGATATGGGTTAGGAGAAACAAATCTAGCCATTTTACTAGCATTTTCACTCTCAGTTAAATTCCAAATTTTCAAAATAACTTTTTTCAAAAACCTTTGCAGTTCTCCTATTATCTGTATATTTTCCTAAAAAAGAGATTCTGTGTTTTGAAAGTAACCCCCTCCTTAAATCATTTGAATTCAACATCAAGCTATTATTATTTTCTGAAATCTCATTTAGTTTTCTCATATTTAGCTAGACTTTATTTTTAAAGGTCTGATAGCAGACTCATTAACTGCACTGTGTCAGGCAGATTTTGTTTGTATCGTAAATTTATATGAAGACGCAAGTTATCATTTTTCTTTTCCATTCAGTGGAATGCAATTCCCTTGCATGCTGCCCAGCTCTTGCTGCTCTGCCTGTGTCTGACTCTTCTGGATTAACCTCATTGTCTCTTTTCTGCTCTCACAAGGTGGCAATGTTGATCTGCGCAGGGTTCCTCATTGCCTGGATCCCGTACGCCGTCGTCTCAGTCTGGTCAGCCTTTGGACGGCCAGATTCGGTCCCCATCCAGTTCTCAGTGATACCAACACTGCTTGCAAAGTCAGCAGCCATGTACAACCCCATCATTTACCAGGTCATTGATTGCAAGTTTGCCTGCTGCCGGTCAGGAGGGCTGAAGGCCAAGAGCTCTTTGAAGAAATCGAGGTAATTTCTTGTTTGGGGAGTAGGATCCCTTTAAGAACATGATGTTCTAAAAAGTACCAAACTAAGGTTTACCAAGAATCACAGCTCACTGAATCTTATTTTTTGGGTTTGACCATGACCATTTTGGTTTGGGATTTTTCTTGCCATGGGAATTTTTAAGTGACTCTAGGTGTATAAAGAGAAGCAAGGAGGCAGCCCTTACTCTAAGATCCAGCCCCAACTCCATTGATATAGTTTGGAAAAAAGTCCCACTGGTTTTAGTGGGTTTTGGATCAGTCCTGTCTTCCTCATGCCTTTCTTTCACATCATCATATGAGTTTCCTCCAGAAGGTGTTAATGACCTCTATTGTCAGTGAAGCAAATGGAAGAGAATTGTGTTAATTCATTCCACAATTAATCTGTTAATACTATTTCAGCCACAGAATCACACAAGGTTTCACCCAGCCCCTCACGCTTAATGCAAGCTGGCTTCCCTAGGCCTGTGCAGTGAACAAAATGATCTGGAGGAATTACTTCCCAGAAGTAGGACCTTAATTCTCAGTTTGGTGTGAACATAATGACCATTGTGCCTTCTCCTCCCCACAGGACGTACACCTTATCTGCACACAGGGACTCGGCAGCAATGAACGAAACCCAGCTGGAAGCATGAGGGCTCGTCTCACATACAGCAAATGAAAACCTGATGACAAACAACCCTACTGGCTCAAGTTCCTCTTTCTGTACATGAATTAAAACATGGTGACAGGTTTATTTTACTCCCTATTCCTATGTACAATGTACAGTTCTTTCCATCCTGACCAAAATATTGTGGTAGAGTTGGGCAAATATTTTAAGTACTCAGAGGAAGAAGAAACAGGGAAAATTTTTTTTATTAAAAATGTTCCTTCACATCAGATGCTTTAAAATGCCCTTTTTTTGTTCTTCTTAGCAGTAACAGAAACGATAGTATGGATGATATTTCCCCTCCGGGGAAGGAAAGTATTCATAAAGACCAGTTTTAGTTTACCAAAGCTAATCTCCCTAAATTCCTGCTGCAGTCACTGGAGACCTGGAGCACGAGAGAAAGCATTCCTTAGAGGACAAATCTGAGTTGGAGCTTCACTTATCAGGGCTCTGAATTACACTGTGGGGAATCATTAGCTGACTGGATTCCCCTGGTGAACATCTTTCCAAATCTTGAGGCTACAAGCTGTCTTAAACCCACTTTGACTTCAGTCCTTCAGTATTCAGAAATACTTTGATTTTAGTCACGGCAAAGTCAGAGGTGCCACACATACACAGGATCGCTTTACAAGATATAGAATAACAAATCCTTACTCAGTGGTGAATGAGAGGGGAAAGGTCTCTTGCTCAAAACTGTAGATTCATTTAGGAGTTATGAACAACTTTGTAATAAAAAAGCAGAACTGAAATGAAGTAAGCCCAAGCCAAACTGAGCAAACCAATATTTCACACATTTTTATCATTCTCTGGCCAAAATTACAATGAAATGTGATGCCAATAAGCAGAAAGATTTGACTTCTTGATCGATAACTGATTGTTTCACCTTGTATTTTACTCATCAAAAATTTTTATGAGATTGCTTCATGAGATATAAAATAGCAAAACCTTCCTCAATCTAAGCCATGAAACCAGATTCAAAACTGGTGTGTTTGTGAGAAGGGTCACAGCACTGGTACCAGAGGAGCCTTTCCAAAGTGCAGCTGCAGAGTAGTTTTTAAACACTAAGTCCTGGAAAGATGAGGATTAGTAACTATTTAGGAGAATGAAGTTCTGTAAGTTCCTAATGCATTCAATAGAAAAACAATGTGCCTTGAGATGATCTGCAGAGTAAGGCAACCAAAATAGTTGTGTTGGATAAGAGCCATAATTACTCCTATTAGCTCCTTTTGCTTTTTTTGGATTTATCATAAGGTAGAGGCATCAGTACAGATCAAAAATTAGCATTTCAGTAAAAGCAGATTTTTAATGTTTAAAATAATGATTTTGATGTTTCTATGTCATTTTTTCAGAAAGGATGTGATTCCATTAAAAATAAGTTAATTGCAAATCAAAGAGTCTCCCACACAGATTTCTGCTGACTGTTAAAAACAAAGAAATTTACAAGGGCAGAGATTTCTTCTGAGTTGCTCCTTTAAGGAAAGAAAGCATTAGTGAAAGAATTTCAATTACTTTCCTGTTTAATATTTCCCATTTAACATTAATTTAGTCTATTTTTATTTCAGAATTGTGTTTTACCTGCCACACTGAACTGAACTTCTTTTGTAGCTGATCCATGGTGATGTTAATATTGCTTTATACAATAATATCAAAAAGGTTTAATCTGATATTTGTTGGCATGTCCCAGCACTCTCATTCTGCAGTTGCTATTTTCTCAAATGATATTCAGACCACATAGCAGAAGTAGAATTTTGTTGAATTTCCTAAGCTAGGTAGAGGAAAGTATTGCTTCCTCCTCTGCAATGTTTTAACAACAGAAGTTTGAATAAATACTAAGAGAACTTGCAGAGGTACAAAGAGCTGCTCTGTTACCTATACATTGTTTTGTGCTAATTTTCCCCCAGAATTTGAGTTCTTTCATTTCTATAGACCTTTCAGCATAAGACAAACTTATTTTTTAACTCTGGTTGCAAATTGTGCCCACAAATTGATCCAGACCAGAAGGCATCTTTTACAATATTTGCAGATGTGGTTATGAAGACATTAACAGCTTTGCCTGCATCTTCCTGCAGCTTTTATTATTTTCTTCATCCAGGCAAACTTTTGTTTGTATCTATCAGTGTTTATCATAACTGAGATGCGATGTAAATCAGATGTATATCAGGTGCCCTATAAATGAGATTAGCTGGAGCAACACTGTTGGTAAAATTGTAGGAATTGTTCACTATTCAGGCCAGATTTAGGGGAGATCAACTCACAGTTTGTGCATGAACCTTTCCTCTAATTTAAATTGGGGAAGCTTTTCTCTTTATTTGTTAAAACTATATACTTTCCTCAGAATTGCTGCTGGGTCATCCCAGAAGTGGATACACACTTGTGGTAGGGCTGAATTTTATATTTCAAAAGAGTGTAAGATATTTTTGGATTCCACTATAGCGAAGGTACTAGATACATATGCTACCTGAAGAGTTCAGAGGTTTAATAAACTCTAAATATGAACTTCTAGAATAATGATAAACATATTTCATATGACTTAAAGATATTTATTTTAATATTATTTAAATTTTTTTATTTTTTATTCGGTGCCATAATTATTTTTGTCTGAAAATGCAGTTTTGCCATGACTGAACAGTATCTTGCTCTAGAAGAAACTTTAGGACTCCAGCTTGTGCAGGAATTAGAGACAAGTTTATGCTGAGCATGTGTTCCAGTGAAAGATGTTCCCCTGAATTAAGCAGGACATGCACATTCCAGCATGCAGTGCTTAATTTAAATGCAGAATCTGAACCTAGGAGCAAATGGATCTCATTGGACAATGGACAAAAAAGAGCTGGAGCACTCTCTTTGTTCACCTGTATATAAAGCAGCTCATACAATTTGTGCTCTGTTTGGGATCCCAGTGGTAGAGGAGTGAGTGGTCTTATTATGGATTCGAATTTTCAAGGTCAGCTTTGAATTGATTGGAAGGTTGTAGCCAGATGGTTCTAAAGATAATACTTTCCCACTGAAAGGGACAGAGTTTCTTCCTCTCCCTTTGTTGAGGCTGATAATTGATTATTATATTAAACTGAGATATGTAACCTTGGTCTGAGGTCATCAAAAGACAGTGAATCTCTCACTTTGCTGTTCTAGAAATCTAAATGTTTTGCAAATTTCAAACTTATGCTATTTTGTGCTCTGGGCTCTGTCAAAGCACCAGCAGTATAAAACCTACTCAGTGTGATGAATGAGTAAGGAATACGACTCTGAAGGAAGATTTCTTTATTGCATTTTCAATATTTCATCCTCCTTGTTATATTAAGAAATTTCCTCTTTTTATGTATAAACATTAAACTAAATGTTTTTCAATGAAAATACTGCCATCAAGAATAATAGCTATAAATGAGGATCTTTTATTATGAAACCTTCGTGTGCATTCAGACTGAGCTGCCAAGAAGCAAAATTCTATTTGAATTCACTGTCCATGACTTGAAGGAAGTAATTGACACAGGCTAAGACTCTGCTTAGATAATGAGCTGACCTGGACAGTAAGAGACTAATGAGAGCAATACTCTATTTTGAAGTGATAGTGAAATTATGCAAAGCATGTAGATATGGAAATTTTTTATTTGTCATTTTCAGTCATAGATGAAGAATGACTATAAACCACTTCTGCAAACTTGGAAATCTGTTGACAATGAAGAAATATCAAGATTTAAAATGCCTGAAGAGACTCTTGAAATAGAAGATTTAAACAAACTTTTATGACAGAAGTTGAAAAAATAAAGTACTAAAAATGTAAGTTATGGTTGTGAGATTTTAGAAGAGAGTAGAGAGCATTTGTCCATGCAGGTGAATGCAACTGCAGCAAATTTTATTTCTAGACCTATAATAAAAATGAAAAGAACCCAACCTAGCAAGTAATTTGTTAAAAATATTTATCACCCACAGCACAAGACTGCTGACAGCAGAAGATTTTTGGCATTGTGGCATCAAAAGCAAAAGAGAAAATTGATATGTCTTCATACAAAGAGAACATGATTGATGAATGACGGGCACAATGATAGTGAATTGGATTCCTTGGTGGAACTTTTCTCTTGGCTGACAATGTCTTTTGGAGGTTGTCCCACCACCACTGTGCAGGGTGATCTTAGTCATGAGAATAAGCCTGAACAGCTGCTAAATGACCAGGCACTTATTTCTCCTGGAATTCTACATTATTCATTTTGTGTTTGTGTTTCTACCTCTTCTTCCCACTAGGGAACTTTCAGATACATCAGTCTGCATCCCTCAGGAAAGCTGCTTTGGCATCTTTTCAGTCACATTTCCCAGCTCAGGATGTCCCCAGATGAGTTTTGCCCTGGGAAAGAAGCTCTTAAAAAATGATGTTCACCATAACACCAGTTTCTCTTCTTCCTTCCTCCCAAGGAAGATTTTGTTGGTTCCCTCCGCATCTGTACTTTCCCTAGTTTCACAAACCTTTGCAGTTCTCTGGCCCCAAGGAGGAACATTTAACTGCCTGAACTAGATTTCCTGGAGAGCTGCTGATGAGCACCACCAATATTATCATCATTTTCTTAAGCTCTTGTGCATCCCACACTGACCTTTTTCTTATCTACATGCTTTGCTTTTCAGGATGGCTCGTACTGTCCTTCACTTGGAATACGGTGCACATGGTGAGGGCTGTTTTTGTAGCTGCTTGGAATGAGCTTCACTTCTGCAGTTACGCCTATTTCACTTTGTAGCTGGGGGAGTGGTCTTGGACCTGTAAGCCAGAGCAAAACCTTTTGAAACACAAGGCTTAGTTACAGATTGTCATGCTTTTGTTACTTCTGAACTTTAGGGCTGCTTTAAGTTCAGCCATGAACTTAACCAGCTGTGAATAACGAGCCTTTTCCAATACTAACTGCAGTTTTTTTGTGTCAGTTGGGTAGAAAATAAAACCCATCTGGTTTGTTAGAGATCTCTTCTGAGAGACACATTCAGTATCAAATCAGGTGACCGCAACAAATGAATGAAAGTTCGAAAGGTTTCCCGAGTCAGTAAGATGGTCTTTGGTCTGTATTTTGGATGTAGCACCTAAAGGGAGTTTTGGGAGTAGATCTCTTAAACTCTGTGTAATATAGCCAATAAATTTGTGAAATATCAAGTAAACATTGTGCTGACCAAAACGTGATGTTGCACAGAGCATATTTCATATGTAGATGGTGGATACATGTCTGGTACAAAATACATTTTAAATGATAGTGTTTACATTGCATCAAGCATAATCTTACATTAGTGAAAACATGAATGATTTAGGAAATAGAAATAGTGTAGAAAATAGGTACAAAAATAGAGATGGAAAGACCTTTTTTGGGTTCTAAAAGGGGCTACACAGAGGGTCAGCATCCTAAAATCTGAGGCTGGTGTGGAAGTCTTGCTCTTTCTGCACAAATCTTGCAAAACCTATCAAGGAAGGGATTTTATCTTAGGGTTTTGCATTCATGAAGGGAGTCTGCAACACTGAAAAGTGTTTCCCTGGAGCATCTGAAGAGTCTCGTTTCTGAATTACAAACCATTTTCTCAGATTGAGAGGTGGAGAACCTGCCTATGTGCCTGCAGTTCTGGTCCCCAAAGCTAAGGGAAGCTTTAGAGAAAGTGTAACAGGGACGAGAAAAAAAAAATGATAATGTATAAGTGACAGAAACTAAGGTGAGACGGTGACAGGGTTAAGCAAAGTAGTCTGAAAGAGGAAAGGTCTGAGAGTAAATGATATCAGTCTATAAATAACTTTGAGGCAATAATAATGTAAATGAAGGAAGGGATTTATTTGCAGTCTCAGAAGGTGATAGAATGAGAAATCAAAGCTGGAAGCTAAGGCAGGAAAAACTGGATTAGGACTTTCTAAACTACAGGAACATTCAAGCTTTGGAAGAGTTCTCAAGGAGAGAAGATGGGGCATGATCTACCAGATATTCAAGAACAGATTATTTAATCTACTGACAAAAATTGTTAACAAGTGGCAGTATTTCTAAACAGCCATTTTTAGTCCTGATATCTAGATTTCTGAGCATTTTCCTAATTTAAACACTAGTAGTATCTCCCTTTAGAATCTGCCATTGCTGCTGAAGCAATAAGTGCTGACCTTGCTGTGCAGACAGCTGGATTGTTTACACTGGAACTGGCTTCAAAAGACTCCTCACATAGTGAAACTTCCCTTCTAATGAAGTGGTTTCCAAATCCAAAGTTGGTGCAATGCAGAGGCATGTGCAGCTACTGAGTTAAACTTTATTATGAAAGAAGTAGCTTTGCTTTCACAGTTATTAGATGAGCTTTTCGGAGAGGTATCATTCTGCAACACTTGCAGTTCAAGCTGAAATAAAGTGCTGTAATTACTGCCAGGAAGAATTTGTTGGAATGAAATATTTTCAGCTGTGCTGTTGAGCTTTTGAGAATACGATAATAAATCTGGAATCCCAGAGTCATTAAATTAAAGTACACCAAACAACCACAGGGAAATTACATGAGACTATTACCTTCAGAAAAACATATATTAGTGGTTTGTGATCTACATTTTCATTCTTAGGAATTATATTTGTAATAGAGTTAAATTTACAAAGATACCAATAGACTTTTAGTGATGCTGACCCAAATTAACTGAAATATGATTGTTATCTCAAAGCTTAGGTGTATTAATTGTATAGAAATCTATTTCTACTGCTGAAGGTGTGTCCTATTAAGAAATAATTTCAAGTGTAATTTTTTGTATATGTGCTGTATTTATTGTTTCAGTTTGTTTGCAGTAGGATTGTAATCACATTTAATGTCCTGATACTGGTCTATGCTTAATATTGTAGAACAAGAAATCACAGACGTATTAGATAGATTTCTGTTCTGTTTAGAGGATCAGACTCCTTCCTGCTGAAAATAGGTGCACAACTGCTTGGAAGTCCATGGTCTACATCTCTTTCCAGTTTCTAATGTAAAAAAAGGATCTTGCGTTTCCTTTGCCTTGCTCATCTCCCACCACAGCAGCCTCAGCAGCCTTGTTGGAACGGCACCTGGTTAACACCCACAACAGGGAGTCCAGGTCTGTAGGGAAAAGGGAAAGGAGGCAGAAGAGTGGGCTTCTTTCTCAGTTAAAGATGAGATAAACCAGGAGCAACCCCACCAAAATCAGGGTCCTGCTCTGAGACTGTGATAGAAATAAAAGGAGACAATGTCTTTTCAGTTTTATGGGACCCAAGAAATGTCAGATGTACTGACCACTGTTTGGGAGCTGGTTCTCCAACTGATGTAAACATCTAGACCTGGAGTTAAGAGGGTCCTTTTTTGCCAAGGAGACCTCCTGACTGCATTAAAGATTTAACTTGGCCGGTAGCACAAAGGTGAGGAAGGCTGAAGGCCACTTTGTTCCTGGCTTTGAGTGATTTTGGCTTCCTCCATGTTCTTCATTATAGTCCTTAAGAGATGCACTTGACCTTCCCAATGACCCACTGGAGTACACACCTGAAGTGTCAGCCATAGCATGCTGGTGTTGTAAACAACACTCAAAGCTGTAAGAAACTAATACAAAACTTCCTAGAATATTTATTCCTGAATTTTTTCATCCTGTTGGAGCTCAAAGTGTAATGGAGGATCTGAGTATGGTGATTAATGAACCTCAGAGGTCAGAGCAGTGGGAGAGTTCATTGACTACTACGATTTTGTAACTCACAGTATAAAATTCAATTGTTTGTGTCCATCAATGTTTCCAACAAGTTGTATGTCGGTGCAATGTCCTGGAACTGCAATCACCAATGTAAGAGAAAATTTATGGAGCGAGCCTGTAAATAACTGTGTAAGTTCTCAAGTGATGTTGCTGAGTTAATATGTTGTTAATATATAACACTGTGTTATGAAGCAGTAAAGAACCTCACTTACTGGCTGCACTTAACATTGGGGAACACTTTACTGTCACTGTGTTGGAACAACAGTGGTGATTATCATTTTTCTCTGCCATTTTTATTCCCCTAAACACACAACCAGATAGATGACATCACGGGCAGACTTTATTTGCTGAACTTTGTTATCTGAATGTGCTTTCAAATAAAGCAAGAGAATGGATCAATGCTGTTACCTGTGGTTTTGTCTTGGGTTTTGATCACCAAATTGCATGTTTTCATGTCAAGGCTGCTTTTGGTGACATTTAACTGCAATCCATAACCTGCATGTGTCTGCAGTAAAATGCTTTGTCCTGACTGAGGGTAGGTTTATATTGGATATTAGGAAGAAATTCTTCCCTCTGAGGGTGGTGAGGCCCTGGCACAGGTTACCCAGAGAAGCTGTGGCTGCCCCTGGATCCCTGAAAGTGTTCAAGGCCAGGTTAGATGGAGCTCTGAACAACCTGGCCTAGTGGAAGATGACCGTGCCCATGGCAGGGGGTGGAACTGGATGATCTTTAAGATCCCTTCCAATCCAAGCCATTCTACGATTCTATGACTTGAGTGGCTGCAAAAAGAGTGTGGTGACCATTTCAGTCTGATAAGAAACAAGCAAAACCTCCTCTTGAGAAGTTATTTGAAGATATTCTGATTAAAATGATACTTTAAATACAGAAAAAAACACTGTCACCACCTATTTTCTCCCTGACCCCAAAAGACAGTTGACAGTTCTGGCTAAAGGATCCTACAAATCAAGATTTGGAAGTTGCCGTGGTTTGGGCATCCTGACCCAGGGGAGCGTTACCTGGACAGGCTTTTAACATGCTCTTGCCTGAGAGGACATCAAAGTGAGATGGTCTCCTTCTTAGTAGTAGCTTTGTCCTGTTCTTTAAGTCATCTGAGGAGAACTGGAAACTGGGCAGAGGGATTCATCTTCCTCTGTTCATGTGACAACAGGTGCACAGTGGAAAACCCTGCCAGGCAGTGCTGGCAGCAGGTACAAAGATACAGGCAGGTGGAGGCTTTTCCTCCCAGACTCATCCTCTCCCCCTCAGCAGTAATCTGTCTGTAAATCTGACCAGCCAAGACTCAGAAACTCCAGATTTCACCCATACAAACCTGAATTCTGGGTGGTATTGACTGGACTTCGCAGTGTTTCAATCCCATTTTACTCTACCCACACAGCGAGCTCAGCTACAGCAAAAAACTTGTTAGGAAGAAATGGGATTGAGCTGGGAAATAGTGCCAGGCTGCTGCCAGGGGTCCTGGCACACCACATCTGCACCAGTCATGCACAGCTCCAACACACTGTCCCAGGAAATGGCAGAAGAGGGAAAGAACTGGTTAAGGACAGCAAAACCTTGTTAAAAAACGTGGAACAGCTTCTGTACAATGTCAGGTTAAATAGACCCATCTTGGAAGAGGGGGAATCTGATGGGCTATAGTAAGGGCCACAAGTAGCTGGGAAAAGATGAAAGGAGCATATTTACAGGATTTTTTCATGAAGCAGGAGTTGGAAGGCACCAAATAAAATGTCCCAGTGTAAAACATCAGGCATGAGGCAAAGGGAAGGACAGGCTTTGTCCTGGCAGCACATCATTAAGTGGTGAGGGAGCATTCATCCAGCAGCGGAATTTGGGCCGCGGGCTGACTGTGCCGAGGCGCTTCATGATCACACAAAGGCAAAGGCACAAAGTGACTTTTCTGCAGGAGCCACAGGAGTTCTTCCTGGCAGGGTCTTGTCCCACAGAGGTGACATAAAGAGCGTTACCTGAAAAAGCGTTCAAGGATGCTCAAACAGACTGGTTTTAATGAACCCAGGGAGGGATGGTCCTGCCCACATCCTATGGGTCCAGCAAAACAAAGCACTTTGATTTCATTAAGGCAGGTTTAGATCCAGTGACAGGCACTGAAGAAGGCGTTTTGTCTTTCTTTGAAGGTCGTGCTTATAAATGGCTTAAAAATAGTTCTCTGAGTGAATCAGGTGTTATTTCTATTAGCTTTCTTCAAAGCCAGAATAAAAGAACAGATCTTTTTTCCCTTTTTTTCATAGAAATTACTCTGATATCCTGAAAAAGAAACTGGTTTTTTAAAATAAATTAGGAGCAAATATTTATTTTTAGATCAGTAGGAAAACTATAGGATCAGAGGGAGCACCATAACAGATGCACTCTCCATGGAGATTTGGAGATTAGCAAGGAGCTTTCTGCTTATGGTAAGCTTTTTCTGGAGTTGAAGCTGAAAATAAAAGAAGAATTAAATGAGGATTTAAAAAAAAGAAGTGGTTCTGGTGCATCTAACACCTACATGTGGGTGTTAAAACAGCCAGGGTTTGCATTTAGAAATGAAACAGGGGTTTGAATCCCAATACGAATTACTGGTTTTGCTGTTATATTAAACTAAGACTTGTTCTATATCCAATTTTGATTTTCAGATATAAAATACTGTGAACCATGAGTACTTCTATGATGTGGTGCTGGAACAGCCCTAAGCCTCACTGAGTCAGTTTGGGCTACCCCTGAGATTTTAAAAGCCCAGCTTGGCTATAGCTGCTCTCCCCGAGGGTGCAGGGCTGTGGTTTGTGGGGATCTGGCTGGGCCAGAAACAGGTTCATAAAATTGTTGTGCAACAAGAAAACAAATTTGTATGACCCACTTCTAGTTTTACTGCCATTTTTCCAGGCGTTCAGCATGTAGAAAGGATGGCAGTGTGGTGAATGCAAGTTTTCTCCTACAGACCTAATGTTCAAAGCAGGTGGATATTCACCTTGTGGAAGGCAATTTCCTTTTAGGATGTGTCAGAGTGGTCAACAACAATTAAGTTTTGTGTTAGATGTTTTCCCCTCAATTCTTTCTCTTTAGTTTTAACAGTCAAAAAGAACAAAAATGAAATTGGAAAGTGGAATGACTCAATTGGACAAAGTTTGAAATGGGTTACTCACTGATTTAGTTCCTCTGGATCATTATATTTTATATCCTGACTTCTCTAACTTTGATTTCGTGCCGATGGATAGGGACAACTTTTGATTCCAGCTATACTGGTTAAAAATAACTTTTCAGAATTTTTTCCTTCTTAAAATATGACAGTCAGAAAGAAAACTGTGGTGGACTTAAAGGCTGCACATATCCAGTGGGAGTCAAATGTCAGACTTTAGTCTAAATACCTCACCTAAACAACAAGTGTAATAATGATGTTTTCCCCATTTTCTATTATGACTTTTGAAAGCTTTACTCGGGATCCAGCTGAGTGGTGTAGGGTGCACACAGAGCAAAGGGATGATGGAGGTCCAAGTGTCCTTTCCCTCCTACTGGGAAAAGGGATTTTAATCATGGTCTACTGTTATTTCAAAGTATCTTGATCACGTCTGTCTGATCACCATTAGTTTCTCTACTTTTCTCTGGTCCAATTGCTATTTAACTGTTTAGACAAAGTGAGTTGCCTATCTGAAGAGACTGAGAAGGAGAAATAGGGATGCATATCCATATATTTCCATTAAATATTTTTATGCAACAAGAGCTCTTGTCCAAGGAACTAGACTGTAACCTTGAAAGCTCCACCCCAAAAACCATACACAAACTTTTTTCATATGGATGTGAGGCTCTATTTCTACTTCTCTGAATGTTGTCTTTGCTGAATTCACTCTTAGGGAACAGTATCTTAAACTATGAAATCAGTTTTTGCTGGAATTATTTCCTAGAACAGTTCTTCCTTACCATGGTGAAAGAAAAGTCTTTTAGCAAGGGATTAATTCATTTAAACAGAGATGAATCTTGCAATACTTAGAATTTCTCCTGGAATAATTGTGTGGGTTTTGAAATCCCTTAGTGGAGTGCCTGGAAAGGTGTTTAGGGTTTTGTATAAATCAATAGCCACAGGATGTAGTTTTGTGCCTATCTCAGGAACCCACATGAACTACTACTATATGAAGAAGAAAATCAGCAGGAAAAAGAAAGAAGAACAAAGAGGGGGAAAAAGAAGAAGAAAATTATACTCTAGGTGAAAGCAGTTTGCTGCTCTGTCCACATGTACAGCAAGGTAGATTTGTGGATAACAGAAAAAAATTTAAAGTCTTGATGATTATTGAAAGGAAGTGGAATAAAGGCTAAAAACATGAATGACAGAGATGAAACCACCAGCTCTAAATAAGAGAGTTTGAAGTTTTGTAGCTTTGAAGTTTTCTATTCCTGTTCCCTTCTCATCCAATTCATAATCTTCCAGAGGTGCGAAACATGCACTGGATTTTAGTCATGTGGAGTTTTGCATAGAACTTGACAGGAGTTAGTGCTCTAATGAATCATAGTCATCTTTGAGCAGACAGTGAGCCATGTTTCATTGGAAAAGAGAGTGAGAAAATGATGATGGCCACTTCCATGATGTGTGGAGCAAGACTTGAGGCTTAAAAGAGCAAAATAAAATTGCTTATCCACTGGTCACACCAAGCTCTCCTTCATGGTCTGCCAGTGGGGCATGACTGCATGTACAGGAGGTGCACACTCACTACCTGCCTCTTTCCTCTGATGCCCCACTGCTGGGGCACTGCACGAACAGAGAAACCTGGATATGGTCTGGCTGAACTCTGTTGAGCAGAAATAGAAGCACACCAAGCTGGCTTAACATCTGTTTTATTCTTGCCTTGTGCATAGAAGGGTGGGACAGCTTCGTGTCATTGCAAACTCTTCCAAGGTCATGGTAAATCTCAAAGACAGGCAAGCAAAAATGTCTGCAGGACACTAATGTTCTGGCTGTACTCCAACACCCCCATTTTTTTTATTGGCTGTCTCCTCAGGGAACTGCCTTTATTGCAAAGGTTCCTCTCTGTTTCAGTGCCAGTTTGACTTGTCTCTATAGCTAGGTTGGGCAATAGTCCACTGGCTGTGTTGTTGGGTACCTGCGCAGATTCCTATCACTCATTTCTCTTCCATCTGTATAAAGAGACTGGGTTAAGGCAAACAACCCTCTAGGGGTGCTGCTGGGATTGATGCCAGAAAGGGCTGCATGGCACTGAGGCATGGCATAGCATAATAAAAGTCATGTTGATCATCAGAAACTTCACCCACTTTTGGTGCCAGAGCCTGTTGCTTCCAGAGATTATGCTTCAGGATTTGAAAGAACAGAGGGAAGAAATCAGCCTGTGGTGCTATTTACAGAAAAGCTGTATCTCACCAAGGAATGACAGCAAGAGAAAGGTTTGCACCTGAATGGCTGAATAGAAAGAGACATCATCAAGTAACAGATTTGTTTCCACACAGGTGGGCATATAGGGACCTGTATTAAGGTCTGTCATAGCCCTGCTGGGAATATATCTTCAGTCTGCCACATTTATTGCTGCTAACATCAGTGGCAGGGACGCTTTCAGGGAGGTATTAAGCTCTGCTTTTGATATATGGATGCACCATTCTGTGGAAATACAATGGACATGTAACTGTGGTTAAACCCTTTGAAGAAAAAGGGTTTAGTGGGCAGCTGACGAATCATTCAGGTTTGGTATGGGGAGTGCTTTCACAGAGGGTGCATTGAGATAAGAAGAGAAGCCATAAATTCTTGTAGTCAAACATGGCCTTTTCAGGAGGTTTTGCCTTGTTTTTCTCTAGCTTCACTTTCATTTTTCCCTTCTCTGGAATATTCTCCCAGTTCTCATTTGTTGTAATATCTCATTCATTTTCTTATTCCCTGATCGGACACAAACCAGGATAATGTTTTTATTACATTATAGTCTCATTTTTGAAATGTTGCTGTCAGCCTGGTTTTTGTAAATAGCTTATATGCTTTACCTAAATATTGCAAGCCTGTTAATGTCAGTAAGTAACATTTTTCTGGCTTAGGCAAATGCTGAAAGATATACCAATGGGAAAAAATGTTTCAGACAAATAAAAAGTGATAGAAGATATCTTATGAAGAGCTGTTCATTAGATTTTCAGTCTTGAAGACTTAGAGGAGGAAAAAAAAAAGAAGATGCGGTTCATCTTCAAAGAAATTGGTTTATTATATTTGTTTACCTTCCTGTAAAGTTCCTTTACTTATTGAAAGATGGCAGCTGGATGCAAAGGAAGTTGTGGGGCAGCTAGGGAAGGACAGGGTGTTCTGTTTCCAAATATCAAATGAGCCTTGTGCTCCTGCAAGGTCAGGTTCAGCTCAAGTTAGGAATGCTGTGATACCTCTGATAGATTTGTATTAATAAAAGGATACTTGGCAAAGCAGTGTTTCTGCAAGAGAAAAATCTAGACTTCCAAGCCTATGAAAGTGCTTAAGAATGGAAAGTTATTGTCTGGAGAAAAATCCCTTTGCTAGTCACAACTTAATTTCCTTTCTCCTGCGCTGTTAATAGGGACTCTGTGTAGGCCAGCAGCAGAGGAAGCATAAATAAACTTCGAGGAATAGCACAATGAAAACTATGTTCATTCAAGCACTGATATTAAAAAGTATTCCCAGCTAGATGGGATCAAAGCTGAGTTGGAATACCCACCTTTAAAGAGCCTGTGATTACTAACAGTAGCCCCTTTAGGATGCTAGCTAGAAATATCCAAATGAAGTGACACCAGTTCCCAGCTGATGTTTTCAGGGTCTCCATGAAGATGCCACTTCTGCTTTTGGGGGTTTTGCTGTGATACCCACAAAGCCAGAAAAATCTCCCATGCTTTTGGGACTTCCAGAGTTGGACCACTACTGATAGAGGAGGCCACGGACACATGTCCTGGGCACACCAACCCCCTTCAGCCAGTCTGAGCTGCCTCCTTGCTCTGGGGTGGGGAGACACCCACAGACACCAGCAGGTTAAGCAATGGCAGCTGGCTCCTAACTTTAGGACAGGGTGGCAACAATCACCTTTTTCCAGGAGTAGCTGAGTGTGAGCACTTTTCCTCCATCCCAGAAAAAAAAAGTCACTGTGTCCAGTTATAGAGTCTGGCAGATGTTTCAGAGAAGACTGTGTTTGCAGTGTACAAATAGAGCGCATAAATAATAAATATAATCAATAATAAAAACTAGGATAATCTGTTTTAAGCACAACTCTTGACTAAGGGTTGAAACAAATTATGGTGGGAAGGGATGGATTCCCCATTCCTTGATGTCTTTAGCTCAGACCTGAAATTTTTGTATGAGGAAAAAATTTTTTGCTACAGAGCATCAAGAAGGGAAATAATGAGTTTTAAATGCTTTTTGTTAGGAGTAGTAATGAGAAAGCTTTCCAGGTTTCAGAAACTGGAGATTATGATTAGGAACGTAAGAGGTTTTCTGCCTTCTCCTCTAACTCAGTATCTCAAAAAAAGTCAAAAAAAACCCCCTGGAAATCAGTTAGGTGGGAAAAGCCTCCTAGAAACAGCAACAATAAAACTAATGATACAAGTAGAACAATGTAATTATCTGGAAAATAGAAATGCATATGGATCAGGCCAGCTGAATGGAATATAGCCTAGCATGCAGCAGAAATGAGATAAAGACATTCCTGAGGCCATGCACATTATTTTAGACAGACAGAGAGTCAAAGAATTTACCACAAAGCCTGAGAGAAAACAAGAGAACAGCATTTTTCAAGGAGTGAGTGTGATGGTGCTTCTGCCTGTTACCAATGCAAAAAAACTAAAAGGAAAAAACCAGTTCTCCTGATGTGTAATACCTGGTTCCTCGAACAGAAATGTTGATGGATGGAGACTCTTCAAAATGTTGGGATATTTTTTTTTCAATTTTTTTCTGCTACTGAGTTTAATAAATCATCATTATTCATCGCTGCTTCTTTTGTGCAAAATCCTTGAAATTAACCTGTTGGTGTGACTATTCAACAGCTAGTGTATCCATACAGCCTTCAGCTCCACTTTTAATGATGCAGCAATGGCAAATGTGCAGCTTATATAGAATGTTAAATTGCTGTAAGTACTTATTTTCAGTAACTCACATTCTCACATGTTCTAAGTTTTCTGTCTAAAGCTGAATCCTGGAAAGAAACAACTGATCGCAGAGCCCAAGCCTGCCTAACTTAAGACCTTCCATTTATCTTAGAAAAAACCTGGGTGTGTAAGACATGAAGAACTGGAATTCTTTGTTGACTTCTTGAATTTATATTCAGTAATATTCAAGATGAGTTCTAGCAGGCAGTTTGGATATAAACACTTTACCTATTAAGAATTATAATAGTGAGATATTCCTATTGTAGAATTGTGTGATGTTTTAGCCGGCACAGCTGTTAGACTGCCTTGCATGACAGGATAGACAGGCAATTTGGGGGAAAGAGGTTTGCCAGGTCTGAGACAAAAATAGATAACAACTAGAATATGGCAATGCTGGCTTGGATGGAATGAAAATTCAGGACTGAATAAGAAAAATCTCTTTGGTTTTGGTGGATTTTTCAAAGACAATTTTTACAATCTTCTGAGATCAGCCCAATTTCTAATGCCAGGCAGTGATTGCGCTGTCAAAGGAAGCTGAATGGTTTTCATCTCGAACCCCGAATTCCAGACAATATGTACTTTTCAACCCAAATATTTAGCATTAAAAAGGAAGAACTAACTGAATTATGCTTTTAGTAAGAACTTGGAAAGGCCAACTGAAAAGAAAAAGGAAAGAAAATAAAAGAATTCTTTCAAGTTGCGGAACATTACTTAGTTTCCTTTTCCTTTGTGTCGGTAGTATTCCCTTCAGAAATTCCCAATGGGCCTGTGATTTGAAGACACACACTCTGCCGTTGGCTGCAAACTAATACATGGGATACACCCAGACTGACCCAGAGATGGGATAAAAGGAAATTTTCCATTCCATTACCCTTTATCCTGGCTCTTTAAAAGGTAGCACTGTTGACAATGTGCCAAATGTAGCACATAATGAACCTTATGAATCACAGTCATTGTTCCTTGGGGGTAGAGGCACAGTACAGAGGTTATTGTATATATTAACTAGTTCAGTGATCCAGGTCTTAATTAGGAAGGAAAAGACTTGAATGATCATTTGGATGTGTGTCTTTTCATATACATATGAAAGAGCTTACTGATCCTTCAAGCATTAAAGATGTTGTACACATGGTAGATCCAGCTGTGGTAGATCCAGCTCTCCCCCTGGGAAAGCCAATGAGAATTTAACATTGATCTCAGTAAGAGCAACGAGGAAGACAAAGAGGAACACAGGAGATGAACTTCTATCATGTCCATCTGTACTCAGCACTGGTGAGGCAGCAGCTCAAGTACTGTGGCCAGTCCTTGGCCTCCTGTCACAGACTGAAATAGTTCATGCCTCAAACATCAATATAAAGTTTTAAAGAAACTACAACCACAGAAACCTCTCTGAAGAGCTTTTGGACTGTAAGTCAAACTACTAAGATTAGATAAAGAAAAAACCCATTCTTTCATCAGGTTCAGGCCTGGGGAGAAACAAACAAGTAAACAAAGAAAAGAATGTGAGCCAAACCCAGCAGCTGTGCTAAGATTCATCCCTGACTGAGTTTGGGGTGGGGAAGAGCACAGCTCGCTGAAGCCAGGTACACAGACTGCTCACCCCAGCCGAGGGGGGAGGAGGAGGTCTCGGGTGCATGGTGTAACCTCTGGTGAGAGGCAATAAACATCCGTCCTCCCAGTACACAAGCTGGCCAATCTCTGGGACCCCCAACCCCACAGGGTGCATCCACGGGACATTCACGTGAGAGGCTTTGCCCCACAGGACTGCAGGAGATGGAGCAGACCCAGAGACTGTGTAAGAGACTGCCCCCTCCCCAGGGGGACATGCCCGGGCATGCCCGCCTAGCCTGAGCACATAAACCCATCGAATTCTATGCTCCTCTGAGGGGACTTTCACCACCAAGACCAGCTGGAGAGGATCAACAGAACATCACTGGGAACTACGGATGGTGATATTTTCCTTATTCTGTCCCTATCATTCTTTCTGTCCCCCCCACCTATTTTCTACTTCTTTCTCTCTTTCTCTCTCTCTCTTTCTCTCATATATACTATATAATAAAACTCATATTATTGTCACTGGCATATGGTCTCGTTTGCACCTTAACTGGGGCAGAGGAATTTCTAAAGAACCTTAATAATAATAATAATTGGATCATAACACCTCCCACTTCAAGAAAGACATTGAGGGGCTGGAGAGAATACAGGGAAGGGCAAGTGAGCTTGGGAAGGGTCTGGTGCACAAGCAGTCAGGTAGTGTAGATTTTAAGTTTTAATACTTTATTTTAATATTGTAGACCTGCTCAGATTGTGCCAGTTGACTTCTGCAACAGAAAATGGTCCCTAACACTATTTAATCTTTGTACAGATGGAGCTTTTCTGCTCAAAAAATTAGGCACTGGGTGAAGGAGACTTTTTTCCTTCCGTGTCTTCTGTGACTATTCACAATGCCTATACATGGAACTACATACATATATAGAGTATAAATCTGCATCAACAAGCCTTTGTGTGGAACAGGAAGGGATTTTTACATTATTAGACAAGGCTTTTTCTATTTTTATTTCCCACTGAAAAATTTTGATCACGATTAAAAGGAAAAATAAAAAGACCCATAAAGGCTTTCATATGTGTTGCTTTCTATTTTAGGAAAAATTAAAAGAATGAAAAAACCAGAATCTCACATTATCATCTTCTTAAATATTCAGTGTATGTGACCAACTTCATTTAGAAAAAGTCATGGAAACTCTACTCTGTTTCTGACATTCCAGTTTTAATTGGATCAAGATCAGCTAAATGGTATCAACAAACTGTGGTATATCCAACAAATAATATCTCAATGATAGCAAACATAGAATAATTCCAAGTTATACAAAAATCTTTCCTATACTCCATTTTGATGTTGTACACAAAAGTGCTTTTTGCGACTTGAGAGTTCTGAGATTGCAGTTGATCCATTGACATACAGGCCATGTGGCAAGGGAAGGAGAGCTCCAAACCCCTTCCAGAGAGGTCCTCTCCGTGGCACAAGAGCTGAGGAGAGAAATCCAATAAAGTGTCAGTGGAGGTTAATGCACAAGCTATATGTGTGTAGCTATTTCTTTATTTTCAACTGAGTCAGCTTTGGAGACCACAGAATCACACAGAATCACGGAGTCTTTTAAGTTCGAAAAGACCTTCAAGATTAAGTCCTACCTTTGACTGATCACCATCTTGACAACTTAGTGCCACATCTAGTCATTTATTGAACACCTCCAGGGATGGTGATTCTACCAGTTCCTTGGGCAGTCCATTTCAATGTTAAACAACTCTTTACATCAAGAAATTCCTCCTGATGTCCATCCTGACACTCCCTTGGCACAGCTTGAGGCCATGTCCTCTCATTCTGTCACTTGTTGCTTGGGACAAGAGACCACCTGGCTACACCCTCGTTTCAGGGAGCTGTAGAGAGTAATAAAGTGGAAGTCAGCTAGTCCAAACCTCAAATAGAGCTGTCTTCAAGGCCAGTCGGGTTTCACAGGGCAGTTCCATGTCCAGCTGAGCTTGAGTGTCTCCAAAGGTGGAGTTCCATGACTTCCCTGATCAACTTGTTTCCATATTTGACTACCCTTATGGTGAAACCATTTTTACCTTGTATCTCATCAAAATTTCCTTTGTAGTGTTTTATGCCCACTGTCACTTGTCCTCTCATTTTACTTCTCCGGAAAAAGCCTGGCTTTATCTGTATTCCGTAGCCCAAATTATATTATGGAAATCTCCTGTGAGACCTGCCATATGGCTTTCTTTTTAATAATCTGAATAAACCCTACTCCCTCATCTTATCTGTGGATGTCATGTGCATCTCCAGCTTCCTGAACATCTCAATGACCCTCAGCTGGAATCTCCTCAGTTTGGCAATTTGTACTGGGAAGGGAGGTATGTAATTACGTACTACACCACAAAATTTGGACCAAATGCATCACATTTTTATCCCTGAGCCCACTTCATACCGATCACAATGTGCAGCCATAGAATTCTCATTGTGCATGTGGTTCAGGCAATGGGCTCTGCTACTACAAAGAGAAAAATATGAAAATATTTTTCAGTCAGAGTTTGGACCACTGCAGAATGTCAGCAAGTTTAATCCCAGGTTATGAAAGGTATGCATGCTTTTTTCCTGTGAACAGAAAACTTGTGAAATTTAGCTTGAAGGTGATTTTTATGGAAAACCATAGGTAAATAAGTAAAACAATACGTAAAACAAAATGGTAAAAAAAAACCCCAATAGGTAAATAGGTAAAAATTACTCTGGTTTATCAACTGTGTAGCTCTACATACTGGGGCAGAAGGAGAAAGTGTGTTAGTAAAAAAACCCCAACAATCTGGAAAGAAGGTTCATCTTCAGAGGTAAAAAGTACAGAATAAAAGGAAAAATTGGCTCCTAGATAAACAATAGAAACAAAGAAATTAAGGTGTTAAGATAATTCCTTTGTTTTCTTAATGTGGAGCCATTTTCAAGGTGGAATCATGGGTAGTATGCTCTCAGGGAGAAGTGGTGTTTTCCATCCTAAATCATTCTTTTTGTAAAAACACTTAACATAAAATATTGTTGGTTGATTTACCAGTCACCTTCACACTTCACTACTTGAGAACGTTTTGTTTGTGCTTAACAAAGGCAAAGAGCTCTCTGCTGTTCGGGCTCCCTGCCTTAAATGTAAATATGAAGACATATGTTTGCTTTTGGTTTTGACCTTTCATGGTGGCTTCTGCAGCTGATGAATCTGAAATGACAAGAGGCTCTCTTCCCAGCTGATATTTCTGCGAAAACTTTCGCTAATTGTAAAACATGAAGGAAAACAGAGGAGCTGGCTGTAAAATTGCTGTACTCAATAACCTCAGTATGGGCCATTGACGTCAAAACAGGATGATCAATTCCTGGAACAAAGATTTAAAGACCCACTAGAGAAGAATCTCAATTTTTAAGAGTGCAGAAAGCTATTTCTTACTAACTCAGGACTGCTCTATATATACCAGGAGGAGAGTGCATATCTTGATTAGAAATTCATATTTATACATAATGCATAGCTGAAAAATGTGGATTTTAGGGTCCTTTGGAGATCCTAGAGAATTTAGTCATCACAGCAAAGCTGTGCTGAGCAATCTCATTGAACCGGTTTTTCATTTGCAACCCTTATTACTGAAGGCACTGTGATTTGGTGTGCTGGAAATGAATGCTCTGTATCAATTTTCCCAACATTTACTAATGCTGACACTAATAAATGCAGACTGCAGAGTACTGTATGAAGAGAGGATCCCATTTTGGAAGAACATACATTTCCATCAGTGTCTCAGCTGGCAGGGGAGTCTGGGCAGTGGCTGTGTCCCTCTGCTTGTCCCCTTGGCCTCATGTCCAATGCAGATTACGGATGCAGGATTGCAACCCCTGCAAAATCCTTCCTCACTTACCATGATGCAAAGTGACTGACTTATAAAACTTCAAATGATTCAGATATGACTCTCTTTGGGTACTGTCCCCCATCATTACACAGATGAGAACCGGTTCACTTGATTAGGGACCAATATAGGGAATTCATCACACCAAACTTTGTGTAGGGAAATCATCTCCTTTCAGACTCCTGCCTGGATGTTCATGGAGCTGCACCAGAGGTTAACTTCACACAAGCCATGGCACAGCTGCCTGAGGAGAAAATTCATCCCACCCTTTGAGAACTTCTGTTCCCCACAGACAGAAGTCTACTGGTTACAGTCACTGTGGAGATCCCAATAAAAATTCTCACTTTTATTCACAAATAATCAAAGAAAGTTGGTGGGCTCTTTGCAGAACAGTGTTCTGTTAGAGGTGAAAGCAAAGGCAAGAACATCAAACAGGCAACACAGGAAGTACCAATACTTAAGTACTATAAAAAATAGCTGAAATATGCTGAATTTCTAACATTATCTCACATTTTAGGGCTCCTGTTATTATCTTGTAGGTATTAATTTGGTAAGGATGTCAGAAAACTGATCTTCAGCATTGCAGCTATCATAAACTGTGGCCCAGACAATCTGGTATGACCACTGCTTAGAGCTGCTTTTACAGAGACAACGGATGGTAGGTGTTCCAAAGTGGGGTTAATGGACTGTTTGTGTCTGCAAAGAGCTGCCTTTCACGTAAGGCTGATCTTGTGTGTTTCAAATGATGTAAACAAGAGCAGAGAGAGGAAGGAAAAGTGAAACAAAAAATAGACAATGGGATTAACCTTTCTCTGAAAGGTCAAAAATGCCAGTGTGTCCAAGACTCCTAAAATAAACAGGTCCTTCTGAAAAATACATTTCTGTCTCAGGAGTCACTGGAGTGAATTTTCTCTCCCTGTGAAATGGAAAAAAGAAATAGGAATTCGAGGGGGTTTTTTTTGATTAACAGGTTCCCATTGGAAGGCTCAGTTTCTGGCATGGATTGTCAGTGACTGATTTTGGGGTAGCAAAAGAGCTATCTACAGCACAAGGACAACGAGATTGTTGATGAAATCAAGTGGTGGCAAATTTCACACCTTTGAACAGGATATTTTTTTTCAGATGATTTATGGTCTGTGGAATTCCTGCTCTCAGCAGTACTGTGTGGACAGTAGTGACCTTCAAAGAGGGAGAGAGTTATTGCAAGGATAACAAGAATGGCAAGAGAAACTCTAATAAATAAGAACAAAAACCCCCTTTGCCTTTGTTAGGGGTTTTAAACCTTGTCTTCCAGACATTTAATTTGTACCTTGTGGGCATTCACTCTTTCTTGATGGCACTGACAAGTCCCTCCAACAGGAAAAAGCTTATGTGGCATGCCTATGTTTTCAGTAGGACTTGATGAAGAATTTCACCTCACTCATGGAAATCCCGAGCTTGGATTCATCCCATCTCTTATAGAGCAAAGTTTGAAGCACAAACCTTGTCTCTGGTTTCTCTGGGCAGTCGGTGGAGGGAGATGAGGACAGCATAATTTCCCATGCACCAATGTAACAGTGATATAATCCCCTGGCACAGCTCTGCTGCTTTCAGAGCATCAGGCACATGCAGCAGAAAATGGGGAGGCTGTATTTGAAATTAATGCCAGGTTAATCATTTAGAGAGATGGCCCTGTTCTGTGTTTCATCCACATGCACTGACAACCACTTTCAGTGCAGGCCGGTGGGAATGGATGTGCACAGAGCAAGGAAATGCATTGTCACAGCACTTTGGAAATGCAGCTCAACCATTTTATTTCACATGACTGTCCCCCAAAGACAGAAAATACATGCACACTTATTTTCTGTATTTGACAAATCTTTAATTAGAAAATCAGTCTTTTCTTTATTATAAAATTTCACAGGCTGATAAATCTTGATAGGTTATATAGAGAATTTCTTTTTCATGAACCTAATATAAAAGTTAAAATAAATAAAAGCATTCATCAGATTCTCTCTCCCCCGTCCCACTATGTTCCCAATTACAAAAAAACTTATAGTCATCAATTTTTACTTAAAAAACATAGATGTATATTGCAGCCTTTTATGACTTGAAGGGATGATATTAACATTTGATGATTTATTAATAATTTTCTGTGACTGAATGGCAGGAGTGGAAACACAGCAAGCTGAGATCTTAACCCATACATGGAATTTTAATGTTCTAAACTCAGCAAAACAACAACCTGCAGGGGAGCACATAGCGAACTTGATATTATAACACCGTCTTTTTAAAAAGAAAACTCCAAGCGCTAATTAGCATGAAAACACTGAATCGATTACACAGTCGAGCTTGCAGTTTCACATTACAGATTTGGCACCCGGCTGCTGCTGACGTGGTGCAGGTGTGCTGTGCTGCCATGAGGTGTGGGCATGCCCATGGATCAGGAGGCTCCAGCTGAACGCGGCGGGGCTCCGTTCACACGGGACCGACACAAAGAGACTTTGATCGAAGGTGCAGGACTGAAACCTGGACATTTTTATAGAACTGCATCAAATGACGTGACCACTACTGAACTCACCTGTGCACTGACATGCGAGGGCACTTGGAAACGGCCCAAAGTTTGTTTACAGCATGTTTACAAAGCAGCTGCTTCCCTGGAAAGAAGAATCCAAGCGGTGGAATGAAATCTCATATGAAAAATGAATATACAGTATCTACATAGCCTTATGTTCCTCATTAAAATGATGAACAGTTTATCATTCATATCTAATTAATAGAACAGAGTCTAAAGTCTGGGATTTTGTATCTATTTTGCATAGTCCATTTAATACCCGGTATTTTCTCACTTGCATGGTTAGTGTCTAAGAGAAACAGTTAAATAAATACACAGTCATTTACATAATGTCACAGTTTATTTAAAGCATTTTGAAGCTGAAATGATGAAAAGAGGACTGGGTAAATTACTTGGCAAACTGCACATAATTTATTACTACACTGAGCAAGTATATTGCACTGTCTAAAATAGTCACTGTTAAATTACCAACTTTTAGACACTGTCTAGATAATTTTCCCTGATTTTACCCCCCTCCCCCCAAGTTACAAATATACATACAGTTTTAAGTCTGGATTGTAATGGAAGCCCTACTGAAAATAGTTAATTGTTGTCACGCCAAGGTTGGGATCAGCAATGAACATAGCAATAATGCAGCTCCTCTTGGTAGACACCCTTTTGCTGATTCCCCCATGCATATCCAGACCTCTTCTGAGGTGCATTTGTCAACACATTCTCAGATTGTTCTCTCAGCAGGCTTGTTCTAAAGCCCAGTGATGCTCATAAAAATATTCTTGATTCTAGGCTTCAGGCAAGTCTCAGAATGTGCCTTACTTGATCTTTGTAGTTTTCCTGTTATTCCCTGGGAATAAGTTTGCTGATATTCGGCTGTACCCATTGTTTCATCTGTTGGCTGTCATCAGAGAAGGTTTACTCCAAAAGAAATCCCTTCAGAATCACACTCACCTCACCTCACCTCACCTCTGCATCTATGCATGAACTAGAACATCTGATAGCTCATCTGTGCATGAACTAGAGCTCCCAAGCTTCCTTCCTCATCAGCAGAAAGAATTAGGTACTTTTAGGGCACAATTAATTTCTCCTGGGTTTTTTTTCACCTTTTTTATGACACAATGCATTGTGCCCAGGAAATGCCTGCTCCTGTCTTTTGCCCAAACATGGACTAGAAATGTCCCTATTTTGGCCAGAAAGATCCCAGGCTGTCATGTTGCAGTCTTGGTTCATACTTACATGCTTGTCTTGGAAGTTTTAAAACCAATCATGATTTACTTGTCATCACTAATCAAGGTCAGACAAAGTTTAACTGCAGAAGCCATGAGGTCATTTATCTCAAGCATACTGAAAAGTCTGATTTTGACACTTTTCAGGGAACAGCCACCCTGAAATTGCACAGAGGTTCCTAACCATGTGTTTTGCTGGAGGATTAATTTGTCTTAGCTTAGAAAACATAATTGGATCAGAGATTCTATCAAAAAAATAGAATGAAATTGAGTTATCTTTTATTTTTTTCACTAATCATCATCAAAAGAATCATCATTATGATGTGCAGGTGGTTTGGCTGAACACATGGATGCATTTCAAGCTCCTCCACATGTGTCAAAATGCTGAAGGTTTCATAACTGCAAGTACTGTACACTTAAAAAATGTAAGACAAATTTTACACATTCAAACTTCTGATGTTAATGAGACTGAAGTCTGGACTTCATTGAGCTGGTGCCCAATTTCGAACATGAAATTAAGTTCAGAAGGTAACTTTGTGTAACAAATGCAACACAGTCTCCCTTCCTATTTTATGTCCTGAAATTCAAAAACAATAAGGAAAAGTCGAAATGAAACAGCTCACAAACCATAGAATTATCTCCTCTTTGTCCTGAAAACATCATTAATAACTGAGTGGATCCCAGGAAAGATTTGGACTAAAAATATAAGATTGATATTACCCTGGGTATTATTTTAACATCTGTTCTTGTATTACTGCTCAGTCCATCTCTATAAAAGGCTGCAGTCACTAATGTTCCATACAAGTTATACCAACAGTTTTGGAAACAGCATTCTCTTGTCCCCCTACAAACTGATGCAAAACCCTGTAGAAGTCAAAGGGAGCATTTCCGACAGTTCCAGGAGGCTGTGGAACAGCCCTCAGTGCAAGGAAATGAAATACAGAACAAACCCAAGCAGGAGCCTCTATCCAAAAGGACTCAAGTCTCAAAAGCTGCCACAGAACAAATCCTCTCGTAAGCTTTTGCAGGATTCAAAACGTTTGGTGTTCATCCATTCCAGTGATGGCCATGGCACAAAGCATGCAAAGAGTGTCTCAAACAGCTCTTCAGCAAGCACCACACTGCCCCTAGGAGAGCATAATCTAAATGATTTCACTAAAATGCTCTACAATTTAATGCTCAGTGATAACTAACATTGGGAAATGCTGGAGCACAGAAGCAGAAAATGAGGAGTTTTCTGTTTGAAATGTACACAAGACATCACCCCTTGCAGTGCATGTGCTGAGAAAGCAGAACCTTTTGCTGATTCATACCATAAATTTTCATCCTCACAGACCATGAACTAAATTCTGGGTCATGAGCAAGTAAAATTTATCATTTGATTACAAACAGCTTTTAAAATATATATATATACACACACATATAAATTAATCATTTATTTACATTTGGCAATAAAACATGAGATTGCTCATCCATTATTTATCCCTGCAGTGGAAAACAAGAATAGGGATGCAAAATTTCACTGAAACTTTTCTTGCTTGTGCTGTACAATATTTTGTTCTGAACGAAAATCCCTGGAGTCCCCCCTCCCTTAAATTTTGAACCAGAGCAATAAGCAAAACTTCTGCACAGATGGGAAAACACATGGTACTCCTTGCCTGGGCTTTCAACCAGAGAAAAAACTGCATCTTGCTCCTTTATTTTTTATGTCCTTTTGGGTGTTTTTTGTTTGGTTTTTTTATTGTTGAGAATAATCTAATTCCACCTGCCACAAGAGAAAACCTAAGATAATTATGAAAGTAAGAGGAAGATGTGAGGGCTGAATCCCAGCTTACTTTTTGGCACAATAAATCCACTACAAAATTGTTACATTTTACCAACAGCGGAGCAATATTACATAGGTAAGATACTTAGGAATTTTTATAGGCAACTATTACCAGGACTTTCTCTTTTTTTTTTTTTTTTTTTNTTTTTTTTTTTTTTTTTTGACCTAAAACTGTGTGTCTTTTTCCACCTCCCCTCCTCAGAGCTGTAGCAACCTGGGTGCAATCTTTGAGTATTTTTGTTTCAAGACATCGTAGACAACAGAGCCCTGTGAGTTCTACCCTGTCCTTGTCCTTGGAAAGTGTCGTTTTATCAACACTTGCTTTTCTTAAAAATGGCATGAAAAGTTGGATTTTACTATTGGTTTTGACTATTTGGTAATTATTTTTATAATTAATTTTATTCCTAAATCCTGAAAGAGATGGATTTATAAATTATTCATTTTCGTATGTTTGAAATGGGATCAAGAATTTCAATATTTTTCCCTGAAAATATTACATTTCTGTTTGTTGAACTTAAATTCCTTCAGTCCTTGTCCTTGGGACATCAAACTATATTTCTCTGTCACGGCCTACTGTCTCCTCTTAGGCTTTAGAGTTTCAGCATCCTGACTGGTTCAAAGCTGGGCTGCCTCTCTTTCAATGCCAACACAATTCCCATGGGATTCAATGCTCCCATGGCCCCTTTCTTAGGCAGATTTACAGATCCCCCACCCTGGCAGCCCATGGGAGGTGCTGTTTGGCTGCAGAGCCTGATACACGGTGCAGAGATAGACCTTTTTGCGACAGCTCCTCAAGGTACAGAAAATCATCAGCAAATGGAGTCTGACATTGAGCTGATGCTGAGGAGTCAGTTTATGGCATGCGACTTGGGAAATCTTACCAGCTCATGGTTAACAGCCTCCAGGGGCACAGAAACTCCACTGCTGCCTTGAGAACCTGACAACAGCTCAACCAAGGAGTCTTCCCACTTTTGGCTACTCAGTTGCTTGACTCTTTTTTCAAAATTTACACAGAGAAACTTGATAGGTTTTGTTGCTGGGTGCAATGGGATGCTAGAATGGCTTGGGTTGGAAGGGACACGATGGTAAACTTCTCATACACAAAAAACTTAACTGTCAGCACCTCTTTACACTAAGAACCTTGGCCATGTGCAAACACACACACAAAATGTTTACACGCCCCTCTCAGGACGATAGATATCCACATTGCCAGCGGATAAATAACTGCATCCTTCTATGCAGAAAAAGAGTGTTCAACAGGTACCAAAGCAAACCTGCTGAGTCCAGGAGAAGCTTGTTTCAGAGTTAAGCAGAGTATTCACGTACTTACAGCCATGCAAAAGCTTTCACACGAAGGTAACACGCTGGGCAAGGTGTAAGAGCAGAGGGATATGCACACTGAGAAGGACATGAATATTTTTCAAGGAGACAAAATCTCTGACAGGACAAAATAATTCCGTGAACTTCAGTGCAATGCCTTACAGAACCTTCAAGAAGCTGCTCATGCAGATTAACACATTAACAATGCCCTCTTATTCTGTTCTTATCTACTGCATCTCCCTTCACCTCCTCAATACACTCTTCACTGCCTTATCTTGCATTTCACGCTTTCTTTCTCTCTCTCTTGTCAAGGAATTATGTTTCTAAGAATGTCAGTCTGTCAGCTACTAAGATGACATAAAAAGAAATTTCTGATATGCTGTTATCTAAAGCCTCAGATCTGGCTCCTCACACACCCTAGAATTTTTGAAATCTTTTGCTCCTACTGATCTTAGAGAAATTAATGGTGTCCGGACATAATAATCCAAGAGCAATACACAACATAACAAGTTTTCTCTCTGCCATTCCTGACGACACCATGAATGTATTTATTGTGGCATCAAGTTTCTCCATTCCATGTGGCCTGCACAGTTCCCTCATTTTTCAAAGGTTTTCATTTAGGATGCAGTAAAAATATATTCTTGACAGTGGCTTTTGGTGGAAAAATATTTTGTCTCTTCTGCCTGCTTTATCTAATTAAAAAAGTTCCCATTTTGCTTTGCTCTACTTAAACTTTATTGAGTTTTGGGTCATGGTGAAAAATTTGCTCCATTTCTTGGCTTACTCAGCTAAAAGGTACTCAGTGACTTGACAATCTTTGTTCTGCTTTTATTTATGTGGTTTTCAGCTCCTGACAAAAAGCGTTCAGGTACAGCTGTTCTCAAACTTCCAAACAGAAGGCAGAGGTACAAACCATATCAGGGCATGGTTTTATACCAAATCCCAAAGGCTGTAGTGAGCGAAGCCAAATCCCCAGGTCCAGATTGTGCCCACTTGGGAATGACCTAAAATGACAGTATGTGTATGAATAACTCCTCAGATAAGCAACTCTGTCATTTCAAGGTGTATCCAAAGATTATGGCTCATACTGAATGCTCTTAAATCAGCAATGAGATCTCTGAAAAAATTCCAGGTGACCGAGACACATCAGGGCAGTGAAGGCCACCTGCAGGACAGAGGGGAGGAGGGCGATGCGCTGCCTCAGTGTTCAAACCCCCTGTGTCTGTAGAGATTCTCTGCTTCCTTCACAACGCTGTATTGTCCCCTGCCTCTGCTCCACTTGCATCCAATCTGCACAGAACTGTCCAGCACATTTCCCAAAGCATTTTCTTTCTGAGCACTTAAACTGTGACATATAAGGGATTTAAATTTTGCTTGGATTTATCTTCCGGAATACAGACTTATTGTTTTTTAGGAGCTGATCACGCAAGTGGGTCAGCCTAGGGAGAGCTCAATACAATGTGACTGATTTCAGTGAGCCTCTGTCTGCATCTAGAGAACAGAATTGAGCTTTTCCTTCCTGTTGATGAAGGTAGAAGGTTGAGACATCAAAGGGATTCTGGAAGGATTTTAGGAAAAGCTGCTTTTAGTTGACTTTACCTGCATGAATAATGGACCCTATAACTTACATTATTAAAAATGAAGGACTTTTTAAAAGATTAATGCATTTTTAACTGGCTTTGCTTCCCATTTCATTCTGCAATATACTCTTCAAAAGCAGGGAAATTTATTTGCTCTATTTCAGTTCTATTTCTAGGCAATTTCGCATTTTTTGGGTTCTCCCATTAACACTAGGATGGCCAGGATATTCGATCACATCTAAACATTTTTGAGTCCTTGCTTAGATATCCCTTATTGGGTACAAAAGTGATGAAAGTACAAGCTCTGAAAAATGGCCTCCTTAAAGTTCTCTGTCTGGGGAGCTCCACTAACAAGGCAATCTCACAGCTTCTGTACAGCCAGGCTTTTCAAAGCCTTTGCAATGATAAAAGTACATTTCTACCAGATTTTAAAAAAATCCTAAGCACTGAGCCTCAATGGGAGCCAGGCACCATCTTTAGGAATCTCTTAAAAATTCTACCTTGTTTCTGGACTTTTGTAGACGTTGGCCACCTTGGGTCATTACTGCTTTGTGGAGGCAGTGTTTCAAGGGGGTTCTGTTACACTGGAACTTTTATTTTGGTTCAACCACATTTATTTTTAGCAAGTCAGCACATGAATCACATTTTTCAGGAACCAGCTGTCTAACTTCTTGTTAGATTTTATGAGCAGGAGATCCCTTACAGTTCTGCAGTCTTAAAAGAGCTATTCCTCTGGGAATTCCTCTGAAGAATTAAAAATAGAAAGTTGGCTGATTGAGAACATAAGTGCAAATTTATGCTGAGGAGCTATTTGTAACAGGATGGCCAAAATGATGTGGTAAAACTATTCAGAGAACTTGCTGTATAATGTCACAATGAAGTCTTAAGGAAAAACACCATTGTTTGAATGTCAGGGATTGAATTAAATGCTTGAAAAATGAGAGAAAAATAACATACAGAAATACACAAAATTTATGTGCTACTGAGCTGTCAGTTGCTACCAATTACATTCTCTTTAAACTGAGGATTTTCCATTATAGGGATGTCAGAAAAAGAGATGATGAGATAACCTTATTTGTATTCCATCCATGTACAAATTGATTTGGGTAAGAGTTTCAATGTTACAGTGCAGAAATGGATACATTTCTATTTAGAAAGGTGTCTGTCATCTCCGTGGCTGAATATGGATAGAGAATATGTGCCAGAGTAACTGCATTTTTATGATCACAGTTATAATCTTAATTTACAGCAAAGGTCAAAATGTTGCTGAGAGCATGAAGAAGGATTTCAGTGAACAACTAATTATTTTGCATGGTGGATGTAGCACAGTACTTGGTCTGAACTGCCTGTAAATATAAAAACTTAAATTTAGCTTCATTTGGAGCTCTCAGAGGTCAAACCCAGCTCTCCACTGATTTAAAAGCCAAGGGCAGTGTGGCTGAGCACAACCATCACTGATGACAGCACCTACCATTAGATCTGCTGCTGGTGCTGCCTTTCTTACTCCCAGTCATATTTCAGAACTTTCATTAGGAAGAAACTCGTGGCTGTGAGGGTGGTGAGGCATTAGATTGCTCAAAGAAGCTGCGGATGCCCCATCCCTGGAATGTTCAAGGCTGGGCTGGATGGGGCTTGGAGCAACCTGGCCCAGTGAAAGGTGTCCCTGCCCACGGCAGGGGAGTTGGAGCTAGGTGATATTTAAGGTCCCTGCCACCCAAACCAGTCTGTGACCCTGTGATATGCCTTGGGAGAAAGGGTAAAAGAAGGCTGAGAGAAGTAAATGAAATATGCAGCTCACCCCTGGAGACAGAACCTCTATCACAAGCCTGTTGGTGTTGTCCAGAGGGTGTGCGGTCCTTGTGGGAAAGGGTCACTTGATGAGTTTGGGGTGCTTGAACCTCTGAGTTGGAAGGACAGGTAAGAAGGATGTAGAAGACACCAGGAAAGTGAGATATAAAAATGAGGACTACAGCCAGAGTGGGAATGCAGTCCTGAAAATGCCTGTGGGAGGCTTCTTGGTTTGAATCCCAAGAGAAGAGTGGATTTTTTTTGAGCCAGAGAAACTGCTCCCTCCTGCCTGGAGGCTGTGCCTTTCACATGCCTCATAGGTGAAAGAGGAGGATGCTGAAGAAATCAGAATTCTTTATTGATTTCTCCTGCCAACAGAAATGACTGCAACCTCCAAAATATGGATAACTGCCAGGAAGGGAACAAAAAAAATTAAAGCTCTAAAAATAGATCTATTCCTATCTCAATATCTATTAACCTTTTTTTTTTTTTTTTGACTGGTGTTAGACATTATAAATGTAGGAGGGGAGTGAATTTTCCATTGCCTTCTGCTGTTACAGATTTACTAATACTCTGAGGGCTGTGGACTCCTTCAGAAATGCCCCCTTTTATGGTGTACTCTGAGAAAATGATTAGGACTGCAAAAGCCATTTGTTAAGAGATATTTGCAAGCATCTTTGAACGAAAATTCTGTATAACTCTGAAACTATTCTGAAAACACTGGAACCTGGAGATGTTTTCTAGGATAGAGTTCTGTATTGCCACAGGTGCACAGTTTATTGACTAGTCCTATAAAGCAGATGTTTAGCAGTATTTTTCAGAGCTGTTTTTCAAAGCCGTTTCTGCTTACCTCTGCTGACACCATTACCTTTCCAAAATCTCATGGTGCTTTGACCAAGAACTAAAGAAATCAGGTAAAATTTGAGCTGGTCCACATACACTCAAGGGATTACATTTTGTCAGCTACTTAGAAGAGACTGTGATCTGCACAGAACAACAGAAGAGAGAGATATGAGCCATATTTACCTTATCTGAAGATAGAAGAAATAATAGCCGTAGCTATATGATTGCTCATAAGTCATAAGCTTTGAATTTACAACCATATTACAATTCATTCATTATATTTGAGTGAATTTCTTTAGCAGAAAAACCACCTTAGATACAAATTTTCAAGTCTGTCTGAAAAACTGGTAAAACAGGCTACACCATCACGTGAGCTGAAAAGATGGCATGTTGCAGTGCCTGTGGCAGCAACTAAAGCACCCACACAAAGCATTGGTGGTCGGGCACCCAGGGCACTGGAGTCACGGCAAGTTCCCAGGTTCCCCTGGGAACTGTGTTTTGCATATTGTTTTGCTGTTGGTTTAAGATTCCCCCTTCCCCCCACAGTTTTATGTATCCCCTTATGTTTATGCATATCCCTTATGGAATATGTATGACTTCTGGAAAATTCGGCTGTATTTGGTACCCTATTTGTTAATTCAAATAGAACCCTCCCCTGAGTTATCCCCATTGGATGTTTTCCCCCGTCACCTCCCAGTTTACGGAACCCCATTGGTTGTAACCCTTTATTCCACCCTTTTTCACCCTCCTACAAAAATCCCTGCGCGGCTTTGTTCTTCGCTCTCCTGCTCTTCTGTTTCACCTGCAATAAAGGATTGGAAACCAAGCAGAGAGTCCCTCCCATGTCCTTTGCTTCTGCCAGCACTCCTTCTACATCGGCTTGCAGCCTGCTCCTTGCAAGGGAGCCAGCTCCGTCTGCTGCACTGCAGCCAGGTCCTGTCTGTAAGGACACCTCCTGCGGTCAGACGCCGCGCAGCCCCCGGGCAGCTCGTGGTCAGCGTCCGGCACTTTAACAAACAGAAGCATTTAGTCTTCTAACAAGAAGCCAAGAAGAAGCAACAGCATGGTTATGCTATGGCAGCTTCTTCACATCACTAAATTTAATTTTTAGCTTTGTGGCTTTTTTCCCTCAACCAAGAACAAAGCAAATCCCATTTGCAACTGGTCTTTATTCCTGCCTTAGAAGGAATTAAACACTCAGCTACTTACAGTTCAATAAAGTCTTCAAATCCTGCGTGAACTAAATGAACAAAGCTCATAAGCACGCTTTCTCTCCTACAGACACCACTGGGATGGGAACATGTGCTTGGAAAGCATGGGTGAAAGTGGGAATATTTGTGCTTGTAAAGCTGTTCCAGGCCATGGATACCAGGGTTAGTTGTAGAGGACCTGAGCAAAGGTACTGGTTTGATTTTGAAAATGGCATGGTTGTGCTGGTGTATGTTACTCACAGGGCAGCCTTGTTTCAATGCAGGAGGGACGAGATCAAGCTGACACAGCTCTGCATCTGTGCTTGCAAACTGCTTTGTCTCCTCACCATCACAGCATTACTCAGTGTAGAAAATCCCTCTGCAAGGATGTAGGTTGGCAAAGATTTGGAATTCAGTAAGTAAATTCCCTTGAACACTATAGGATGAATCCAAGTAAACTGTGATTCTGTGAATCAATGAATTCTTCTACTTTATGCCCTGATTTTGCTATTTACAACTTTTTCGAACTTTTATCAAAAGCCAAGGGATTGCAGCTAGAGTGATAAGCAGCAAACCCATCCAGCAAAGGGGATGTTTTGGGACCTTGGTGTCAAGCCTTGAACTGTTCAGAATTACTCCAGGGAAGTTTCAGTGCTGGAAAGCCCCTGAGAGCATTTGGAGCCTTCACATTCACAAAGTGGTGGGGAAAATCTGCTGTAGGCTGTGACACAGCATTGATTGCAAGCAGCAATGACTATGTGATGAGACTGAGTTCTTCTACTCGCTCCTGTGGCTCAAGGGAACCTTGAAATTCTCAGGGGAAGACTTTCCAGTCTGCACCAGTGATTATGCTTTCAAAATGCCACGGATTTGGACATAGAGGAGCAATGATGAGAGGAATATGTTGCCTTGGCTTCTTCCTTCCAGCCCCTCAGTACTTGCATATCTGGTTCTCCCAAATCACAGAGCAAGGGCATCTACGGGCTGAAAGCAAAGGGATTGTGCCCTGGATCCTGAACGCAGTATTTTTGTATTCCTTTGGAATCAGCTGGATGCTGAATGTCTTCAGCTGAAGAGTAGAAGAGATTGCAATGGCTCTGAATGAAAATGGCCAATGTCAGCACAGTATCACACAGTATCGCTCTATTCTAACTTCTAGAATAGAGATGACCTCCTTGTCTATCACAGAGCAAGAAGCATTATGGGATTCCAATTTAATGTGATAAAATGTCATCACAAACATGAAATTTTAAAGCCATCACTCAATAATTATAATTAGCCTATGGCAAACTGCTCTGAATACTAAAGCAACTATAAAAGGTGAAAATTGTCTTAATTAGCAAAGATGCAGAAAATGTGTGAGACTGACTCACGTCAGGGAAGGCTCCAATTAACCTGGCCCAGATTGAGATAATTAAGAGGGCAGCTCCAATTGTGTAAAGGATGAAAAACTTCTGGTGTGGTATGAAGTCTTGTATTTTTCCATCCCTGGGCCTGTTCTTCAGTGCTTACCTTCAGGCACATCATCTGTTTACATAAAATTGTTTCCTGAGCTGGCTGCTGAAAACCAGACCTAAATCCAGCAAGCCCTGAGGATACTCTGCAAACCCTTTTGGTTATTAACTCTTTCAGTGAGTATTATCTGTTCAGCAAGCTTTCTGCCTGGATGCTACACACACCTGTTCAAACTCTTGTTCAATACAGGGAAGTCTAGACCAGAAGGATTAATAAAATACATATCTCAGACTAATAAAAAAAAGCAAGAAACCATTTCTTTCTATATAGTGGAATTTTGTGGACACACCACTTCACAGAGGGTCTCTGATCATTGCATTGTAGCTGAAACACTGCTCAGCCTGGACCAATCCTACACCTAAAAAATTCCGTGGCTGCCTCTCACTTGAAGAAGTGAATGGTCTTTAAACAGTCAATGGTGGTTAAACTGCCAGTTGACAAGGGAAGATCATGACAGCTCCTTCAGGTCCAGATCACAGGAATTCTGTTCTGACCTGTCCTGCCCTGCTGATCACTGTACAAACCCAGGGTGGGTGCTGCAATGGGTGTGGGAGCCAAAGGTTCATTTAGTTTTAAGAGCAATAGCAAAGTTACTACTGATAATGAGGGCAGCAGGGATTTCTGCCTGGGCCATTCACTCAGGCATTGACTCAGCTGCTAATAAATATTTTCTTTGTATCCTATACTCTCAAACTCAGAAATTTCTGTGTGAGCTGTAGCCATATATCTGAGATATATGCTAGAAAAAGCACTAAGTAAAGGAGAAGCAGAGAAAAAGCCACCAGCACAACTGCATCATTCCCAAGTGAAATGTAAATTACAGCTAGAAATCCAAAAGTGGTCATGAATGAAATGGCAGAGTAAAATATACTCAAGCTTTTCTAGTCTCTGATATTTCTACAGGCACCACAGTCAGCCAAAACACAGCTCATTTCTTGGCAGGTGATGAGTTCTTACAGCACCAATGATACCTCTGGAACACTCCGTTTGCTGTGAGAAGCTGTGCCAATCTTTTGAGCTGATGAACAAATACTTTCCTTTTGTTGCACCATGAGCTCGTAGAAACTTCAGTCCTACCAACCACTGCATCCTGGGTCTGTCTGTGTGGTGCCACAAAGGTACCATCTGACCTTTACACTCTTCATGGGTTTCTGAGGTGCATGGGAGAGAATCAGCAACTCAGAACAGATCTAACATCCATCCATCAAAACACCACCAAAATCCAGTAGTGAGAGTCGGAGGGAGCTGTTTGCATCATAACAGCAATGAACATGGATTTTTTTTTTTGGAAGAACTAAAATTAAAATGTCAATCTGTATCTAAAAAACTACTTAATTGAAACTCTTATTAACTGTGATACTTTAACTTTAGTAGGTCCAAAGTTATGTATTTATGGGGTTTTTTTAATATTTAAATCCATGCTACTTATTTTATTTCTCTCATTAAATTGATCTGCATTTGCTTTTAGTTTAAAAAAAAATACAAATAAAATTAACTGGAACTATGCTATTATTGTTATTACTTTTAGAAAAGAACTGGCTAAAATTCTGGAATGAGAACTGCAGTTTTCAGTGCAAATTGAGCAGACCAGAAGTAAAATGCTACAGAAGTCCAGAATACAGGTTGGAACAACAGTCTTTATCACTGGAGGGCAGTATAAGTACCAATATAAGCTAAAATAGCAAAACCCCAGTATCTTAAATTGTGACTTTTTCTGCCAGAACAGTAATTGCTGCTTCTTTATAGTGGCCAGCTACAAACAAGAGACACTGCAGCCAGCAGGTCAGACCTGCCTCTGAAAGACAGATTTGTTGTCATTAATTTTAGTTCATTGTTGAAATTTTCCAGAACAAACCCAGGTTGCGGGGGAGAGAAACTACCCATGGCCAGACAACTCCTGGCAGTGAAATTTGCTTGCAAAACTCATATTAAACTTTTTTCCCCCTAATTTTAATAGAAAATATATTTGCCAAAGCCCTCATCATATTATGGCTACTACCAAACCTGCATGCAGTCTCAAGCCTTTGGGATCTCTCTCTTATAGCCAGACATAGACGATGCTGTTTCTAGGAGCTCAGCAGACTTAGGGCCTTGCTGGTTGAAATGAGACACTAATTGTTTTATTTGCAATATTCACAGAAAATTGGTCAAAGTTTTTTATGTCCTTGGCAATGAAGAGGAGAATTTCGTGCCACAGTTCTGAGCTACCTTTTCTTATTCATAACAATTTATGGAGTTTCTGGACTATTCCTTGGAAAACAGTGAAAAAACCCTTTTCATTCTCTAGAGTACTCCTGCAACTTTGGGTCAAATCTGCATCCTCCCTCATGAAAATGAAACCAGCACAGAATCAACATAAGCAAAAATGGCAGGACCTAGCTCAGGAGAGGAGAAATAGAATCATAGAATCATTGAATGGTTTGGGTCGGAGAGACCTTAAAAATTACCTAGTTCCACCCCCCCTGCCATGGGCAGGGACACCTTCCACTGGACCAGGTTGCTTCAAGCCCCATCCAGCCTGGCCTTCAACACTTCTGAAGCATCATTGGCTCTCTGCTTCATTCACCTTGGCAGGTGTCAACACCTTCTCCCAAGTAAAGCTGTGTTAATAGCTGTGATGTAATAGAGGAAAATTCTTTCCCCCCTTGAAATAAATCTGTTAGCAGAAGAATAGAGATTTTCTACTTTATACCCACCTGGTTAAATGAAACAAAAGTGGTTCAGGTTGGAAAGGACAACTGGAGGACATCTAGTCCAACCTCCCTCAATCAGGGTCCCTTAGAGCACATTACTCAGGATCATGTTCAGAAGATTTTGGAGCATCTCCAGAGAAGGAGATTCCAAAACATCTCTCTGGACAATCTGTTTCAATGCTCCGTAACCCTCACAGTAAATAGATTCTTCCTCACATTCAGGTGAAACTTTCTGTGTTCTGTTTTCTGCCTGCTTCCATTTAAAAGGAAATCAGGCATATAATCTTAATCCAGTATGTTCCCTCCTGATGGGGTGCCACAGACTAGGCCTTTTGGATACAGAGACTTGAAGGCAAAGCCCAAAGATTCCCATTTGCACTGGATGGAGGAAATGTGAGTGAATGTGTGAGCTATTTAATGTGCCGTTAGAAGCTCGCTGTTAACTCCAGGGTCTGAGGGATGCTCATGCACCTGCACTTTCAAGAGCAAGAGAAGAGGTAGCACAGAGGCAGAGGAAGACCTCCAAGCTATGGCACAGCTCTGGATGCAATGCGAGCAGATCCCCCGAGATGGTCAAGAAATCCTGGCAAGGATATCCTCATGCCTTTGCACCAGAAGGGCTTGAAATTCCAACTCTGCCACAGTGGGAAGAGGAGCTGAGAGCTGCAGGGGTTGTGAGGAGCGGGGAGAAGGCTGAACGAGAAAGCAAGAGAAATCTTGGTGAGAACGGCAGGACTCCTGTCAGCAGGAGTGTTTGGAGAGGAATGGAACTGGATTATGTTCTATGGAGACTATTATGTCGCCAGCTCCGCCTGGGAAATTGAAACATTTGGTTGCATTTCACACAGCTTCAGGGCACCTGTAAATTGCCTATCTGCAGATAATCAGTGAGGGACCATATGCCAGCTCAGGGCTGCCAATTCCCTGGCTCTGACCCACTCTTCCCAAGTCCTGAAATGCCCTGTACGTCTTGTGAGGACAGAGGTGTCAGTTCCTGCTGCTGCCCAAGGTCTTAGCTCCACATTTGCTCTTGAAAAAGAACTGTTCATTTCCTCTAAATCTAAATGCAAGGCAACAGGCACCTGAAAAAATGGTCCTGTAATATGGATTAATACTGAATACCTTTCTATTGAAAAAGGGGAAATTCTAATATTTACAAGTAACATATTTTATTGAAGATTTCAGTCTTTAAAAGGCATAAGTATTTGGTATAGAATTTCAAGCTCAGCAAAAGGCTGTATACAAATATGGTCATGGTAGAATCTTGAAAAATGTTAACAGTTTTCAGCAACAAGGGAGCTTTACAAGGGAGGAAAATCAATATTGGCTTACGCTGTTTATCTGTAGCATAGTAAAGTTGCCTACACCTGAGAAATCCCAGTAATTAAACATCTAATCTAAATTCATACCAAAACCAAAAAGGTTAAGCAAATTCTGCAACGTAAAGGGAGGTAGAAAAGCTGACCATTATGGGCTAAAATAAAGAAGAACAAGAATTGCATTAAATTAAAGGGGCAAGAGGAAATAAACAATGGAGAAAAATGACTTGTACCTTCCTTACAGAACCTGCTTAACTCAGGCCTTGTTTTAGTGACTCTTGGCTGCTCACAGCTGCCTTGTTTGTGCTGCTCCAGTCACTGAGCTGCCCTCCTGGAGCCCTAGTGGCCCACCCTGACCCCTACCGTACAAAGAGAATAGTCAGACTGGTTACAGCCCATCACCCACTTCTCAGCATTTTCATTGCAGTTACAGTGAACAGAGATGCTTCAGAGGGATTAGTCTGACCCCATTTTATGCACGTGTCCTCAAGTTTATGAACTGGTTATCCCAGACTATTCCCCAGCTCTGGCAGCTGCTGCCAGACTTGTGCAAGGGCCCTCATCCTAAAGTATCCATCTCAGCTCAAGGAACTGCAGTGCATGTTTCTCTCCTTTGACAGTAGACTGGGAAGGGACACCTTCAATATCTGATTTTTACATGTTCGTTTCCATCTGGTCACTTGCTTCCATAAAGTACCAGCTACAGACATCCCAAGGTAAGAGTTAGTTCCTTCATGAAAGGACGCTGTTTGTGTTTGTCATTAGACTCTTAAGTGCTTATAGAGCCTGTGTACCTTCTGGGTTTATGTTTCCAGGCAAAGTTTTTCAAAAAGCACTGTTCTTGGAAGAAACAGAGATTGGTTACACCGAGCCTTTCTAAGGGTCTTGAGGAAATGTCTGGCTTAAGAAGTTCTGTTTCCTTTTCGGATCAGAATATCAGTTTATCCCAGCCCTCGGACTGGCAAAGACTTACATGCATATCTTTATATGCATCCTGATGGCTCCACTGAAGCCAGTGGGATGATTCACCATGTTTATGGCTTGGCAGTTGCATTTGTTTTTGCACCTGTAGGGACTTGATTTCTTTTCCTGGTGTATATAACTGTTCCTTACCAGATGCAGCCCCAGGACATGTGATTCTCCACTTCTGTCCTATTTATGTCACCATTCATATTTAATTTAATTAAAAAGCAACAGATGATGCCATGACAAATTTTACACTAGGCACAAAGCTCACTTTTTTTTTTTTTTGGTGGAGTGCGTTACTATCTTTTTTATTGGCAAAGCTAAATTTAACTTCATCAAGCAATTCCTGTCTTATTCATAATTGAGGCATATCCAGCACTTCTCTAATGTGTCACTCGAAAGAAAGAATGAATTACATTAAATGAAAAGTTTCATTTTTTTCTTTTAGAAATGAGCTTTAACATCACAAAACACTCTATTCTCATTCTGAATCAAATATCTTGCTATTTTTTCCACGAAAAAGTGCTCAGCAAGGCTTTATTCTTGCCTGAGTGTTGTATGACTGTAACAAATCACTAAAATGTCCCTGAGATGTCTTACATCAGGGAAATTGAAACCCTGAAAAATATATGTGCTTGGCACGGTTTTTCTACATATTGTGAAATTGCAACTATAATTGTAGAATTTAGTATGTTATGGGAAAAAAGGCCTTTTCTTTTACGGCATCTTTTTCTGCAAAGCTCCTATTTAACTTGAAGCACAGAGATAAGTGCATCCTTATTTAGCTCAGTATTTAAACACATGCTTAAATTTAAAGATGTCCCAGTCCACGAGACTTTAGAATTTGATTAAACTAAATCATTTACTTGAGTACTTTGCCAGATGAAGATCTTCAGAAGTAAAATGCCACTATGAACGTAGGCTGCATTGCTGCCTAAAGTTATAACTTTGAGAATAAATCAAGCAATTTCAGAATTGCTCTGCAGCCCCAAAGGAGGCTGATGTGGTCTGTCACTGTCCATACTATAAAACAGTCTTGTAGTCTAAAAATTGGGTAACTGTAAATAAGTTGTCTGATGGGAGTTGTCCCTGGGCCATGCCGGCACCCAGACTGGGCCCAGGGGTTGCTGAGGAGAGAGCTGATTTTCTGGAGCAAAGCTGTGCCAGGGACTTCTCTAGGTATTTAATTACTTTGAAGATTAAACTCCAATACCTGTGTCATTACAAAACCTGGAATCACCTGGTCTTAGGAAGGTGCACCCTAAGTTCTGTGCTTCAACTTTGTCATGCCCAGGACTTAGGTCAGGCTCCATGATGCAGTTCAGGAGCAGTGTGGCTCTCTGAGGTAGTGAGTAGAGAACAACTTCTTGTTCAGGACATGATACTGTCCCTGTTTATGCTTTCAGAGCTGGATGAGCCCTCTTTGAATTTCTCACACAGGTACAATAACTGCAAGGCTGACTCCTTGGCCACTCCTTGCTTTTCCACCTCATGGTGAATTCAGAACTGAATTTTGCAATGACTTCTTCTTTTTCAGTAGAGGCAAAATCACACATCCCACTAATCCTACATATTTAGTATTTGGGTCTGCATGTTGGGAATGAGGGCTTATGCCTGGGGAGGTACATACTAACACCACTGCTGTCCAAATCCTCCAAAATCTCCCTTGACATGGAGCTGAAACCAATGAGATTTCCTCCAAGAGAATGTCTGCTTCTGGCAGACAGGATGTTTTTGTAGGTCAGGGATTATCTTCAATGTGATAAGTGTGAAAAAAGTTCAGTCCTTATTGATGAAAGAAAATAAGATCAGAGAAGTATCAAGTCAGAATTGCAAGATGTTGTGGACTAAGATTTCTCTATTCATGGAGACTTTTACTCTATTTGATTGACATCTCTATTCAAATTCCCGTGTAAAAATGTCTATCCATGACTAAATCTAAAATATTTCATGTCCTATTCTCAAATGGCTTATGGATAGAAAAGTGGTGCTTCTTGTCCTTTACAAGGAACTCAGTGCAATATCCAACACACAGATGGGAAGCTGAGAAGCAGTCTTAGAGCAGAGGGCTGCCACACCACCTTAGCCTGGGATATTTCCCTTCTCCAGCAAAAGCTGGGCTAATCTCTTCAGGATTTTGCTATGTAAGCAGGGTAGACTGATGTGACAATATTGCCCACATGGTGAAGGAGACAATTATCAATCCATGTTAGGAATACTGCCTGGAATATGCAGCAGGCTGGTGCAGAGGGGTTGAAATTAAGCAGGACACTTTTGGGGTACCAATCATTTTTCTGTAGTTAAGGCTGTATCAGCATTTCCACTAGAATACTTGTTTCCAGAGGTTTATACAATTAAGACTGGAAAATGTGCTCTGGACAGAAATTTGACAAAAAATTGTTCCAATCAGGGGCAATAATTTCTTTTAGAGGCCATGAGGAAATATCCATTTATTTTTGTTGCTGAGACAGAAGAGAAAAACTAGGCATTTCTGTGATAAAAGTGTGCTGAAAATAAATGCCTAAAGTAAAGGAATCACAAGAAGAAGGAGTTTATGTGATAAAAACCTCATAAAAATGGAAATATAGGCTTAATTTTTTTCTGAGTTTCCTTACAGACACTCTTCTGTCTGAAGAAAGTATTTAGCTATTTGGGCTCTGTTATAAATTAGTTAGGTCTGTACCACAGGCTGCACTTTGAAGCATAGAAACATCTTCAATTTATTTCAACAGTTATGCTCTCAGAATTTTCAAAAATAAATAGGGAAATTTTGAAGAGGTTGAGAGCACACAGAGAAGAATAAAGTACAAAATAAGTTGAGCTGCAAAAGGAAGATAGCCTCAGGGAGCAGGAAAGAGAAACTCTGTTTTAATGAGAAAGCAGGAAAAAAATGAAAATAGTATTGTGGACACACTGGTATGTCAAAGAGGAAACAAAGCGAGCTAGGAAAGATGAACTGTTTCACATTTACTTGTTTTCAGCAGGGTTTTGATTGCCTGTGTGGGCAAGAAAGCCAGCTCCTTGTGTTTGACCTGAACATCCATAACTCACCTCAAATTTGTGGTTGAAGATATTTTGCATCGCTAGGGGAAGGATGAGCATCCAAGTTTCACATTGGATCATTTGCTTTTCAATCATGAAGGAGGTAGAAAGAGATGGAGAAATGACTGAGGAAAAAAGGATTGCATTTGGGAAAAGCCACTAGGATTAAAAAGAAAAGATTACAGAAAATTTTCTTTTACCTGACTGCCATATCAGAAGAATTTACACCTCTCCATTGTTGGGCAGGTGAGGTGATGTGTGGGGCTCTGTAGTGAGAAGAGGGAATCTCTCAAACAACACTTCTTAGAAAAGCCCCTAAAATCTTGGTCAGAGGTGTATCAGCTTGTGTCAGGCTGTGAGCTGCTGTGATCAGAAATTCAAAGTTACTCCTGGGGAAATTGTGAATTCCAGCACTCAGCGTGGAGTTGGTACCAGGGTTTCCTGGTATTGCTGCTCATGAGAAGGCAGAAGGAGAACAAGTGGGATGTGAAATACCTGTGCTTGCAAATTTCAGCTCTCACCCACACAGCTCTGTCAGGTAAGGATGCAGTTCCGAACGTTCTCCTCAACGGTTTGTGAAAACAAACATGGAATCCCCCCCTTCCTGTCCATGGAAAACAGGCCATGGAGAGGCCCATGCTGAGATGCAACAACCTGTACTAACTTGGTCTGTCACATGATTTATGCAAGACTACAGTGAAAAGAATAATTTTAGGTGATGGATGAGCTGCTTTCCTATATCCAGTTTCCTTTCCTATTCAAATGTCTTTTGCCTGTGTGAGAAGTTATGAAAGAAGAATAAAAGTCTTATCTGTCTATAATAATTTGGTTACAATACCCTCCAAACAATGTTTCACTTGGTTTCCACTTCACCTTAATTTTCTCAGATATCCTGAGCATCAATGTTTGTTTAAAGCTTTGTTGGAGGAGAAGCTGCCTCTTCGCGAAGAATCCCTTTTCCCCAACACTACAACACTTCTCCTGCTCACTGACTGCCTAACTTTTTTCCTTACAGTGTTTCCTAGGAGATCAAATGGGAGCTTGAAGTACTCAAAAACCTAGCGTTGCAATGAAAAATAACTTATTAAAGTTTATAATTACTGAAAAATTAATCAGAGACTTAGCATGGTACTTGCATAAAGACAATAAGCCAAGCTCTTGTCATAGTGAAATATGGAATAACTACATTGAAATAAATCTTAATTATGCTAGAGTTACTACTCAGTGTGACTTAATTAAGAGTAGAGCAGTGAAAGCCTTTGGGAAAAAAAAGAACGCTGATTATACAACCACTTAACTGTGTATTCTTCCTTCCCCCCTGGTTCTTTTCCTTCCCAACAGAGAAAATTTCAAAACTAGAGTTGTTAAAGGAACTTGAATAGACATTAACATGTGGCAGGTTACCTTCTAAATAAAAATTGTTTGAGGTAAAAAGTTGAGAATGGTAACCCTGAAGATAATCTCTTTAAATTATGCATGCAAGGTGCCAGGCATCTGTATCTACCTTGACCTTAAAAAGTGCATTGCTTTATTAGGAAATAAATTTGTGAGACATTGAATGGTTTGAGTTGGAAGGGACCTTAAAGACCATCTAGTTCCAACCACCTGCAATGGGCAGCACACCGTGCACTGCTCCAAGCCCTGTCCAACCTGGCCTGGGACACAACCAGGGATGGGACAGGCACAGCTCCTCTGGGCAGCCTGTGCCAGGGCCTCACAACCCTCACAGTAAACAATATTTTCCTAAAATCTAATTTAAACCTACATCAAGTATGGACTACAGAGGAGAAGACTTAACTCTAATAAAAAAACTAAAAACCAGAGGAATGGATTAAGGTTAAAATAGCCCACAGAGCAAAGTGTAAAGAAATAGACCTTCACTGCAGCCCCCTGAGTGCAGCATGCAACTATGGCTATAGCGTATAGACAGATACGTTGTTCAACAAGCACACCAACAGTGTAAGAGGCTCATTTGCCATGGTTTCACTTCTTACCAGATAGAAGACATGCAAAGTCAAATATATCAAGGCAATAAGTCTGTTGACTTCAACAGAGTTATCTAAACAACGAATTCAAAGCAATATACTTGGAGGGAATGAAACCAAACCAAGCAGGAGATGGACACAGGGTTCTTGGAAGATTATCCAGACATTATATAAAATCAGACATTAAAGGAATATGTACAGTATTGCAGGGGATTTATGGTAGCTGGGGAAAAAGGTGTGTGATGAAGATCCAGTACGCAGCATGTATCAGAGTGTTAAATTGCTTGGCATGAACTATGTGCTTTCTTCACAGGTGCTTATGCAGCTCCACTTGAGCTGAAAAGGTGCTGTAGAAAAGGGTATAATGTACTGAAAAGAATCGAAAGAAAAATAAGCAAAAACAAATAGAAGGAATTAAAAAATGTGGACTCTCCATCCCAAAATTATTCCAGTTTCCCTTGTTCCACAGAGACTGATGTATCTGCAGAAGTAACAGCTGCACTGCTCTTTTTTGGTGGATGTGGAAATTGGTTGACAAAAATAACAAAATGACATCTGTGGAAGATCTGGTTTGTTTTCTGCTTCATTCCTGCATCGACATAGAAATAGAAAACCTTCCAGTCCCAGTGTGTGATCTATGTATTTGGTGCCTGTTATACAAGTGTTATTGCACATGCATGACACTGAGAGGGGTTGGTTTGACACCTCACCAAACTCTAGTTCATTTGTGTGAGCCCACCTTTAACACTGACATCTTCTGATGTCTTGGCTCACTATTCTCTGCTAAGGGAATTCCAGATTTTTAAACAATCTGTTTTGCATAAAACTTCATAAGCAAAACATAACATTTGAGCTGAGTTATTCCTGGGATTTATCCCTAAAATTGAAGCTTGGGAGGCATGTTCGTAATAATTTCTCTTGCTCTTGATATTTTGTCATTTTAAGTGGGGTTAATCTCCCCAGGTCTGGATGAGTCTGCATTGCTATGTCTGTGTTTGGACTGATTGCGCTGAGCTTCCTTCATCACCAATGGACAGAAACCTGCATTTTAAAAAAATGTGACTCATTTACTCCTAATATACAACTGTAAAATGGATCAGAAGTGTCTGTCACTCTCTTACGGCCATAAAGGAAGGTCAGATATAAATATCTGCATTGCTAATATCTGAAGTTAGATGAGATGAATCCTGGCTTTGATGGCTTTGGAAAGTGCTGTTTCCCTCAATACAATGCATGACAGACATCCCTGGGATACATCTGGGCAGTAAAAGAGAAGACCAGGAATTTCCCAGGTGACACCTCCAGCAGTGATAACCAAGGGTCAGAGTGCTGCAACAACCCGGGTTTTGTGTGGGCAGTGGAGGGAATCTAAAAAGAGGCATGGGAAGCTTGACATTCACAGTGGACTGTTCAAAACAGGATGGATATTGCACAATGTCATCAAGATGCAAATCAAGGTCAGTTAAAACTTCCCAGCTAGAGACACATCTGAGCCATAACCCAACATTAAAACATCCCCTGCTCCTAAACCTTACCAAACTATTTAGATCTCAGTCCTGTGTCTGGGCCTTGAATATTTTGGGTCAAACCAGCAACCTTGATGTAGCTACTCCTGAAGTTTAGATCTAGATTCAAGCTTTGGAAGCTTTGCCTGTCCAGAAAGTTTCTCTCTCTCTAAGACATGTTACATTAAACATTTCATCAAACAATCAAGAGCTTTGACCACTCCTAAAACACAGAGGTCATTTTTGGCAAATGATAAATGGCAAAGTACAGAAGGTATAGAGAAGAGGTGAAATTGCATTCCTTGGAAACAGAGGCAGCTCATGAACATTAGAACTGGCATTAAAATGGCTTTTTTTTTTTTTTTTGTACTGCAGGTGATTTTTTCTGGCTCTTCATAACCTTGAAAGAGTGGGAAGAGGTGAGACATGTCACATAGCAAATAATTAACATCTTGCAGAGAGCTTTTTAGTAAAACGTATGTACACACCCTTGTCAGCAAACTCTGCAGGTTTGAGACTGAGTTATCAGCCACAAATAGACATGTATACACATTTTGGAAGGCAAACAGCTTCCAGATTTTCTTTTAAACGTACCCACAAGTAATCATACAAAGTAGACATAGACACTCCATATAGTGATATCTTTACATAGTGTCCTCATGGATACTATAGGTTCAGGAAGACATTGCTCATGGAGGTGATGCTATACCATATTCCAGAGAGTAGAAAGCAAGCCCTTTTAAAATACTGAAAGGAGAGATCGACATGGCAAGCTCCAGTGCAGAACTGGGCCGAGAGCAAACTGAAATGGCTAGATCTGTTTTCATCCCTTCCCTTGGGCTACTAAGCTGAGTAGTTTACAAAGCAGAAAAAGTCATTCATAGTCCTTTGCAGTACAATTTCTAGTGCCACATAGTAACTGCTGATTTACTGCACTCTCCTCTGAAATTTCAACTGCCATAACAAAGCTTTATGTTGCAGATAATCAACACTCAAATATTTAGGAATAATAATAACAATAAAAAAGACATTTCACCCTCCCCTCCCCTTCCCACAGGGGACCAATCTGTCTTCTTAAAACTAGGGGTTGATCCAGCCCCACACAAACCTTTACAAGGTATTTTTTTTTAGAGTGTGGCAAGTTTTTTGAATAATGTTTTGCTTAAAGAAAGTGGGAAAATCCCACTTCCTGCAGCATATTGCAGGGACCAGCAAACATATCCCTTCATCCCTTGGACCAAATATATAATGATAATACTGTGCAGGTGCTCCAGAGCTGACTCAGTTGCTACACGGTCACGTTGTGCCTGTGAAATGCAATCCATCATTACATTTAAAGCTCCTGCTTGATTAATATTCAGTATTTAATGTCAACACCAATAAATTAGGATTCAGAAGTGTTACACTGCAGGAACTGCAAACAGTACTGCAGTGGCGATGGCCTGGGTTAGTTTTGTGAGATCTGTTAATTCAAGGGAAATTCATAATTCAGAAATAACAAAATATGAGTATGGTATTAACTACCAGCTGTGACCTCTTGGGATAACAGTGATATGTCACATCTAAAGGAACTAAGTGTTAAATTTCCAAATGGCTATGATTATTTTTTCTTGCATATAAACAGTACCTCTATCCCTCAGCTTTGCCACCCATATTTGCAATAATGCTCTAATTGTGGTGTTACAGAAATACAAGGTATACTGGATTTGGGAAGTACTTTGGCTTAGATAGTTTTAAACATTTACTTCCCAAGTGCATAGGTTTCATCTTAACTAACTTGCTCAAGAAAATTAAAAATTACCATGGCATTTTCAATCTCTCTTGGTCTTGTAACCTTTTCTCATTTGAAATATTGTTTCTTTCTCTTCCATGGACAATTTTTTCAAACGAATCTGCCTTTTCCCCTAATTTTTACTTAATGGTAACTTTTTTTTGCCTTTGCTTCAGTCCTACATACGACATATTAAGCAATTCCCATTAGAGCTACAGTTTGAGACTCAGGAACACTTAATGGCCAACAGACTCTTCCCTGGTGGAGAATGAAGATTCAAAGGAAACATTTGAGATTATTTCACTTTCATTATTTTTGTTAAAAAAAGGTTTGCACCTTGAGGTGTCATGAATACCCCTTCTTGATCTTCCTTTGCCTTGTCAGACCTGGCCAGCACAAGCAGCTGAGATCTTTGCTCTATTTTCCCTGCATCTCTGTGCAACGCTTTTTTAAAAAGAGAATATACTATTATATTTTTCTAAGCCTTTCAGACTGCAGTAACATGATCAGGATTCTCCTGAATCTCTATGCATTCAATCTCTTCTCGTTCCTTCCTTTTGGCCCGTTTCTTTTTCTTGTGGTGCTTTTTGGAAGGTGGGAAAAAGGTTAGAAAGACGGGCAAAATAACAAAACAGTGCAGAAGTGTGCAACTGCCGGCAAGCAGCAAGCATTTGAACAGTGTGAAGGTCAAGTTTGAAGGCACAAAGAGAAGGGGGACCAACCCAATAAGAAAGGAAGAAACGTTCTGCAAAATGGCTGTCCCATGCTCTTGGAGGGAGTTCTTTATACACTGAGTTCGGGTGTGCTCAGTAGCTAATACAAATGTATAAAGCAGGGGTGCACAGTGATCTATGGCAAAATTCAAAGTGTAGATAAGGCACAGTATAGAAATGCAATCCATGTCTACATTCCATAAGGTCATCAAGCCAAGGACACCCAGCTCTATTGAGGTGACACTGAGAATTAACCAGAAATTTCCCAGAGGGTGGATAACCAGGAAAAAGGTCAGTATTAACACCAGCAGGATGCCAAAACCAGAAATCAGGACAGGCATAGTTACTGATAAACCATAGTGGTCCATGAAAACAAAAGTAGGGTTGAACACAATGAACTTGATGCTCTGTATAAGAGAGAGTGGCCTCAGCTTCTCCAGCAATTCTACCGCTTCCCTCTGTGTGTTTTCACTAGTCCTGGCCACAAGGTACAAACGAGAAGCAATTATGTTGTTCTCATCTCCAGCTTTGGAGAAAATTATGTCATTTTTGAAGTGCTGGAATTCTGGCTTTTTTAAAAAGGAGCTCTGGAGGATGCTGATAAAGTCACTTTTGTTGGTTGCACTGATGTTACCCACTCGAAGGTATTGGTAATACTGTTCAATCCAGGACACAGTGTTGAACCCCTGGCTGAGTGTTTTTAGGTCTTCTTGCACAGTACCATTCCAGTACTCCAGAGGTTCGTAGATGTAGAAGCCTATCACGGGGCTGTAGTTGCTGAAATACTTTTGCTGTATGAGGGCATAGGAGACACTTGGGGACTCACTGGCAAGAAGGTTGATGATGTTGGCTCCGTCATTAATCTGTAAGCACCCCATAAAGGAGAAAGAGGCATAAATGAGATACAGTATCACCACAAATGGCTTGACGTAGATATTGGTAATCCACTCATTGTAGTGCTCTCGGAGGAAATGCTGGATAAAGTGGTGCTGGTACGGGTTGGTCTCGTGGTGAGAAGTGTGCTGATGGCCATCGTTCATCATGGTCTGGAACCACACAGGTTTCCGGTCCAGGTATTCTGCCGAGGGGATTTTACAGCAGAAGATGCTGTGGTACCGGTTCTGCTCCAGCTGGCCAGCAAAGACCAGGCAGGAGCCAAAGAAAGAGAAGATATAGAAGTAGTTCAACAGGATGGAGACACACATGTTCTGGCAGAAGACTTTTACAGCTTCGATGTTGGTGAAAGGGCTTGCACCCATGCCAAAGGCTATGAAATACAAGGAGCTTGTCATCGTGTAGGAAACCATGACATCTGAGTAGGCATCTGCTACTCTGTCCTTGAATGGCAGATTCTCTCTGGTCCGACGCCATCCTGAAAGAAGTTCAAACACTCCTTTGGTTCCATGACCTGAAATGAGAAAACAAAGTTTATATGTGTGCATATATCAAGGGAGTCCAATCATCCCCCAGGTGTTTCATTCTCCAGCAGTAAAAAAATTTTGTCAGCGGAAATTTGTTATGTTTTTGTCACCAGTTAAACAAACAGAAAATGGTGAAGTGTCTGTCTAAAGCTAAATACCAGATTCATCTGCAGGTGCTTAAATTAACAGGCCTGATATTCTAAGACTCTCCATGCTCAGAAAAAAAAAAATGAAGACACTAATCGATTTTAATGGACATTGAATTAATTCCCAAATGGCCTGCAAATACAGGAGAACATGAAGTTTGGTTCAAGTCTGGGGTTCATTCTAGAAATTCCTTGTGTCATCCTACTACAGCTTTCAAGGTTTAAGGGATTCAGCTTGAAACACTTAAAAACACAAGTAACATTTTCTTCCAAAGAGTATAAATTAAAGGGATTATTTCAGAAATGAATGGATGTGACTAAGAATGGGACTACTTGGTTCTTCATACAGGATAAAGGAAAAATTATGCTGTAAGTACAAATAACCAGAATAATTTGTGTCATTATTCTTTGCCTACTGAGCAAAATTGGAACTTCTCTGATAGTACACAACTTTGCACACTGTTTGAAAATTGACATGTCGATGGAATTGATGGAGAGGAGAATCCTGGCTAAGCCATTGTTCCACATTAACTCTCTAGAAAATATATGGGTTTATTTTCTCTGATTATATCTGCATGTCCCTCTCTTTACTATCCGGAGCTCCTCCTGGTGACAAGGAATTCCCTTAGCTCATGTGAGAGGACACTCAGAAAAGTCAGATGTGACACTCAGAAAAGTCAGATGTGCTCAGTGTTCCATGACAGGTTCTGACTTTGTATTCCATCCCTAAGTGTTTTAGGGATATGATTTTTTAATAAACTAAAATGTAATACAGACTCATTTTCATTTTACTTGTCACAGTCGCACACTAGGAAGTCTACAGCTATTAAAGTCTATGACAGAATGGCAAAACTGAAGCTAATCTTACTGGAAAAGGTTAACAAAAAAAAGTTATGTATCATGTATACATATTCACATAATGTGTATGTTGAAAAGAATATATACACACATGCACATTTTTTTTTTACCATTAGAGAATTTCAACTTGGGGGAAAATAAAAAAGTTAAGATGCAAAAAACCCCATTCAAAATGGTTTGGCTTTCAAATTACAATTAAATTTGGCTTTCAAATAATAATTAAAACTATTAAAAACACAGATTTGAATTTGGATTAGAAAATGCAAAATTCTCTGCACTTTGGGTCTAGGCCAATTCTGGCCAATGTGAGGAGATATACTACTGAGCAGAAAAAGAAGTAGAAGTAGATTGCAGATGCTTCTGCCTCTGTTTGTGGGCCTTCACCCACTGTAGTAGAATTGCAAGAACCAAAGCAGGCGCAAAGCAAATTTTCTTCTATCAAACCCAGAAATATGACAACAGGAGATTTGCAAATAATCAAGTGTGTGCAACGAAAGGTCTTTTGAGTTTGTCTTTAGATTTAAATTGTTTGGATTCACACAGCTGCTTATGTTGCCCAAAGCAGACTCCTGACAGCCGTTCTAGACGGGGAATATTACAGCATAAACTGTCAGGTTCTGTGAATGTTACCTGCTTTACTGCAGATCAGTGTCCCCAGTGAAAGATAAACATACAGTATTACAGAAGTCTTGTAGTTACCAAAAGGCCTGTGTGGAAATGCTGCTCTCTTATGAACCAGCATCTCAGTTCAGGAGGGACCTTGAATTCCCTGGTAAGTTTAGGGTGAGTTGTTCAAATTCTCAAGGCACGGCTGTCTTGCACACTGTCATTTTTGGGCCATCAAGCAGAAAAAACTGGCTCCTTCAGCTGAGTAAATCTGCAGAATCAAGTGACTTGAATGCAATTTTTATATGTTTATAGCAAGTGTTTAAGTGTCCTGCTGGGTGTGGCCCAGGCTGGCTGGTCACCTCTTCGAGTGCCCGTGTCCTGGCATGGCTTAATTCAATGGTACAGGAGTCACAGAACCATTTAGGTTGGAAGTGACGTTTAAGATCATCGAGCCCAACCATTAACCCAGCCCTGCCAAACCCACCACTGTCTCTCAGTGCCACATCTGCACATCTTTTAAATGCCTTCAGGGGCAGTGATTCCACCACTTCCCTGGGCAGCCTGTTTCAATAATTGACAACCCTTTCTGTGAAAAAAATTTTTCTAATATCCAATCTAAACCTCCCCTGGAGCAACTCGAAGCCATTTCCTCTGGTCCTATTGGTCGTTACCTGAGAGAAGAGACCAACCCCCACCTGGCTGCCCCCTCCTGTCAGGGAGTTGTGCAGAGCCAGAAGGTCTCCCCTGAGCCTCCTTTTCTCCAGGCTGAGCCCCCCCCAGCTCCCTCAGCTGCTCCTGATCAGACTTGAGCTCCAGAACCTGCCCCAGCTCCATTCCCTTCTCTGGGCATGCTCCAGCACTGGAATGAGTGAAACAATGTTCTACCAGCTCTATCAACAATTAACAGTAATATGGACTTTTTTCTCCTTATTCCAAAATCTCACTTATCTACCCTCCTGCAAGTTTATGTTCACAGTTGCACCTTTGCCATTTTTCAATTGTTATTAATTTATAAATGTTAATATATCACATTCTTAGTGATGACTACCTGGGTGCATTTAACCTTAGAGTGGGTACACGAACATTAATAGAGAGGGGCTTTATTGCCAAACATATGTGTGGAGAACTACCCAAGAGTATGTACTAAAGAGTGTCCCCAAACTCATGATAATATTCAAAATTAAAACACTGTAATCAGAATCTAGGCTTTTTTTGCAAATAAAGCAAATAGCGTCTCAAGGGAAAAATTACTGATATTTTAGCTTCTTTGAGTATCAAAATTGGCCCTGATTTTCTTATGACTGTTATTATAAAAATGTAAAATTTCCACTTATTCTCCTTTTACAAGTAACTTCACTTCTATCACACAAACACAGGTATTGGGGAATCCAGTGCACTAATTCCCTTGCTGACCCAAGAGGAAATCTTTGCCTGACAGGTTTTCCCATGTCATTACTCTGATACCAAGTTTTCCAGTCATCCTCTGTTGCTCTCCCCAGATAAGCAGGTCTATTCCCTTCTTCCAGCAAGGATACATCTCCGTTTTTCCTGAACGTTTTCTGACAGTTCTTAAGATTCAGACAACATAGTGACTCTATAAAATTCTGTTCCTTCAGCTTCATTCCTAATGCCACAACAACATTGACAGTGGAGTTAAGCTCACTGAGCAGTTCTAGGAAGGTTCAGAGGGTCTTTGGCTCTGGGTCAAAACTGCCAAGTTTCTCTGGTACTAACATGACATGAATGAAGTACAGCAATTTTTTATTTGCTGGACAGGCAATGGTCTATGACTACTTTAAAGCAAAGGAGACAAGAAATTTTTATTCCATTATTTGTGAGTGTAGGAGAGCAAGTAAGGGAGGCTGCAGAGAAGATGGAAATAAATAATGCATTTTCTGCCTCAAATTTAAAAACAAAAGATTAATTATTAGCAGATATTTAAAATAAGTTGGAAGAGGATAGGGATAGAAACAAAAAGAAATGAGAGATTAAAGACTACCTGATTGAGTCAAATTCATTCAACCTGGAGAAATGAATCAATTAAAAGTTAAGCCAAAGCAATTTCTGAACAATTAGAAATCATCTCAGGGGATAAATGTAGATGGGATGGTCCAAGAAAAATGGAAAGAAGCAGCAAAGTATCTATCTTCAAAAAGGGGGACTGGGGCACTGTTTTGAAATGGGGCATGATTTTTTTAAGTGACTCATTGAAAGATTTGGGTTGGAAAGGATCTTTAAAATTACTTAGTTCCAGACCACTGATGCTGGTGACAACACTTTAAAAAAATTTGGAAAAAATAGGGTGAATGCCCTGGAGAATAAAACCAGCGAACAGTGGCCTGTTATTGATATATGAAAAGCATAAAGAGAAACTGAATGAGCTGGACTTTTTCCCCTTATAGACTGGAATTCCAGTGAGGACTCAACAACATTCAACATAAAAAAGGTATAATAAGGACAGTAATCAAGTGTATCTCATTTCTACTTGGAGAAGGAGAAGAAATCATTGGTTTCATTTGCAAAAAACCCCCAAAAACCATTTAAATTAGATATCAGAAAAAACAAATCTTTCCTTCTTTAAGCTTCATTAAACTCTGGAACACACTATCCAAGGAGGCTATAAAGTCTTTTAGTTGCAAATCTAAAGGTTAGGTTAATAAATGTTAATGTTGATGCTGGGTACAGGCAGAAAGGGACCTGGGGGTACTGGTTGATAGCCGACTGAACATGAGCCAGCAGTGTGCCCAGGTGGCCAAGAAGGCCAACGGCATCCTGGCCTGTATCAGGAATAGTGTGGCCAGCAGGAGCAGGGAGGTCATTCTTCCCCTGTACTCAGCGCTAGTGAGGCTGCACCTTGAGCGCTGTGTCCAGTTTTGGGCCCCCCAGTTTAGGAAGGACATTGAGATGTTTGAGCGCGTCCAGAGGAGGGCAATGAGACTGGTGAAGGGCTTGGAACACAAGCCCTATGAGAAACGGCTGAGGGAGCTGGGGGTGTTCAGCCTGGAGAAAAGAAGACTCAGAGGTGACCTTATCACTCTCCACAACTCCCTGAAAGGTGGCTGCAGTCAGGTGGGGGTTGACCTCTTTCACCAGGCAGCAACTGACATAACAAGAGGACACAGTCTCAAGCTGTACAAAGGGAAATTTAGGTTGGATGTTAGGAAAAACTTTTTTACGGAAAGAGTGCTGAAGTTCGGGAATCATCTGCTCGGGGAGGTGGTGGATGCACCATCCCTGGATGTGTTTAAAAAAAGATTGGATGTAGCACTCAGTGCCATGGTTTAGTTGAGGTGGTGTTAGGGCATGGGTTGGACTCAGTGATCTTGAAGGTCTCTTCCAACCCGGATGGTTCTGTGAATCTGTGATCGTGTCAGTGCTGGGAGGCAGATTCTGTTCAGATTCCTAAGGTCTCTTGCTTTTGTACCTAAGGTCTCTTGCTTTTGTACCATCATACCTAACTCTGTCTTGAGATGGTTTGGAATTTTTAAGCATGGAAAACAATATGTCTTCAGTGTTTTTTTAACCAAAGCATGTCCATTCAGCATTTAGCTGTTGCTTCTCCCACCATCAATCAGCTTCTTTGGATAGGAATTCGATCTGCATTTATTGCTCTACATAATACCCACTGATACCCCAATCTGAAGCCATGAGGCTCTGCTGGAAGGAGAGCTGCTGGCTGCTGCCAGATTTTGTAAACTTTCTAGGAAGGAAGATCAGGATGACTCTGCACTTTTTTTGCATCAAGACATAAAGAAGATTATTTGCTGCAATAGGTGATTGCAGTCAATGTGGTGATAACCTTGGTGTCTACATTATATTTCAAAAAAACAAACAAAAGTATTAGAAGCGCCATAGCACAGCTTTACTCAGCATTTCTGCACTGAGAAACCCGAGTATTATATTCAGTTTTCATTAACATCCGCACATGTAACTTGCCGTGTATACAAAGGACAAAGAGGCAGCTTTCTTTTAAATCACAGTGGTGGACAGGAAGCATATTTTCACATAATAATTCTTTGCCATGAGTCTATTGGAAATAAACTTTACATTATTTTATCTAGGGGAATAACTCCTCTTTTTTATTTTTCCCCCCTGGGAATAGGCAATTCATATCCTAGAAAAACTTGTCTATTTTTCTCTAATAAATGCTCCAAAATAGCAGAGGACATGATCATTAGGAGCATACTGAAGTACAGAATCATGGAATCATAGAATGGCTTGGGTTGAAAGGGACGTTAAAGACCTTTAAATTCCAACTCCATGCCATGGGCAGGGACACCTTCCACTAGAGCAGGTTTCTGGCTCTTTGGACTCTCTTACCCGGGTTTATTTATTTGAAAATCCACCCCATTTTAGAGAGTTTAGGTTCCATCATCACTTTTTTTACAGAGGAACAACTTTGCATCTCAACACACTGCAGTGTAGGATGCATTTGTTTTGCTAAGTCACTACTATTAGTATCATTAATATTGGTATCCCTACTTACATTTAAAAACTGAAGCACAGAGATTAAGCAAATTAATCACAGTCACCAAGGACTGTCTGCATCTCAGGGAGGGAAGAAACAATAGAAAAAATTATTAAACTAGCTCTTTGTGAAGAGTCAGTAAATCCATAGGGATTTTGATGCAGAAGGCAAAGAAAATTTGAAGCTTGGTCATACTTTAGGTAACAGTAGGAAATGTGTATGTACCTTTATCTAGATCCCATTCCATAAAGGTAAATCTCAGCACAATGCATCCAGTTAAGAAGTGGACCCTAACCACAACTCTGAGTAAAGTAATTCCCAGCTTGATTAAGGAGAAGGAAAAGATAGAGTACATTTTTTAAAACTAATCTAAAATGTAGGTAGGAAAAAAATGGTTTTAATTTTACATCTCTCTAGGTACTTGTAAAGTGATTGTAATTGAATTGTTCACATAGTTGGGTTGTTGACCATTTTCTCTTTATTTAGTTTTGCCTTGGCTGCTGTACTGCTTCAGTGTTAACTGAGAGGGTCTGATGAGGCAGCTGAGGGACCAAACCACTCTCACTGTGGTCACTGGTTTACTCTTTCTCCAGAAGCTCGGTACTAGAGATGAAGTTAGACTTCATCCTACCAGCAAGATGCCTGGGATGGTTCAGACTTTGGGGATGGAGGGTCTGACTGTGCAAGTGATGCACTGATGAGTAGCATTGTCCAAACGGAGGAGTGTCCTTGAGCCATAGGAATTTTCAGTGGTTTTACAGTATTTACATCTTCTGAATGTCACAGAGCTTACAGCAACTAATACATGAAGTCCAGTCATGATCTCCTGCTGTATCTCCTGCAGAAATTTTGTTTTCACTAAACCTATACTTCTTTATTTCATTTGGTACATGGCATTTTTTGATACTTAAAAGCATTTAAACAGAGAAATCAAATCCTTTCTAAGTCCATTCTCCTGTGAGATCACTACATGCACAATTTCTTCTCTAACCAGATTTATGCAGAAATGCTGACATAGGAATCTTACACCCTGCTGTGCCTTTCTGTCTTGAAGAGTATTCAGGGTAGAATTCTTCTTTTAAGTAACAGATCCATATAATAATAAATTGTCTAATTTACAAAGCTGGGTTTTACAGAAAGAATGTTTAACCAAGTGCAATGAAACCTCAGCCAGCTGAGCCATCGTCTTTAGTGACAAGGACCTCAGGGAAATCTCCAGTGCTGCGCAGGAGATTTCACTATTGCTAGATTTTAGCACTTCTGATAAACACAGAAAATGTGCTTAAATTTGTCACAAATATAATCAACTAAGTCAGTTATATTGAATAGATATTTTTATTTCTCTAAAAATATTTCTGACAGATTGTGGCCACTTTGCCATAGGCCTGAAAACATCAATGACTTCCAGCTTCCAAATTTTGGTGTATCCCCATTACAGTCAGAACCTCATTTGAAAAGTAACAGTACATCATGGGGCATTCCTGTTAAATACACTGACTATGCCTTCATGTGTACTCCAAGTAATTGCATTTATTTCTGCTTGCATGAGCATTTCTGAAAGCCTTTTAAATAATTCTGGGAATTTCCAATGAGACCAAAACATAAAAGAGCTGGTCTCCTCATGGGCATTTCAGTGGAGCCTGGCAGACAGCAACCCCATGATTGTTTGAGGCTGAAGAGCAGTGAGCAGAGAGGCAAACATTTGATTCTGTCTGGAGCTGGCTGTACAACTGCATTTCAGAAAGCTCAGTATCAGTCTAACACTGCTTCCATGAAATTCTGCCAACTTCTCAACCACAGCTGCAGCTGTAGCTGCCTGTACAAGAAGAAAATGGTGTAATGATGTAGCAGTCACAGCTGTAGATCCTCCCTTGCCTTCCAATATCCTAAGAAACACCAACCTATAAATTAGAGTAACACCAATCTATTGGAAACACAGGTTAAAAGTGGTGGTTCACGTGCCCTTTTGGTCTCCTTTTGATATGTTCCCTCTTCAGTTAATTTGTTCCACAGTCCTTGACAGCACTGTCACTCTACTCTTTCCAATCCACCTCTAAACAACACACAGAAGCCCAAACATAAGCAAGCAACTATGGGAGCTGAGTTAAATCCCGTGGAGATCATTTACTTACACATCACATCCCTTTGGCACATCCTTAATCTTTCGTCAGTTTCTGTCTCTCATTTTGCAGGCTCTCAAGCCAACCACTGTTACCCCTGTTTACACAGAGACCACCATAGTGGGACCTGGATCTTGATTTAAATTAAGAATAATTAATGCTAGCAAGAATTTGGCATCTCCAATTCTGAATCTCATCCAATTTTGGATCTTTCATATTGAAAGGACCTTTCCAGAGCTTCCCATAAGCATCCCTGGGTAGAAGCCCAGGATGAGCCCTGGAGATGAGCCAAAGACCTGCTGGTCCAGACACAAACATGTTTCTTACTAAACTGTAATGACACCTCTTTGTATTCAAGGTTCACTTGCTACAGTTCATTTTAAGGTCGAATTTTACAATTTTTTTATGCCTAGAAACTCTTCTTCTTGTTCGAAGGAACAGAAATATCAAATAGCAACCCCCCCTGCATTGAAATAGAGCTGAACAGGGAGAATGTTTCAATGGATGTGATTAATAATCGGGCTACACACCTCATTAAGGGAGATTTATGTTTGAGCTAATGTATATGGCTTGCAAATTGTACATAAAGTTGGAATCCCGCTTCGTTTTCTGCTGTGCTTAGCAATGAATTAAAATGATTTTCACTGTTTCTCTCTTAAGCCTTTTAATGAACATTATAAGCAAGAACTGCACATATGGAAACTGCTATTTATTGATGGGAGTTTAAGTGACATATAGAAAACAAGAGAATTAATTTAGTTCAAGTCTTAAATGAGTTTATTACATACTCATTTATGCTAAAAGCATAGGATGGATTTGTGACACTGATCAGAACACTTTATCACCTGGATTTCATAATCCAATAACATCTGAAAGAATAAGGTACTAGTGAGACTCAAGAAAGGAAAATGTTTTAATCAAGTGTAGAATCTGGCATCCAGCAAAAATAATCTATACTTGAATCATTATAGAAACAAAACGTTTGGTCATTCGCTGCTTTCTTTCAAAGATGGAGCAATAATGGATTCTTTAAAGAAAAGCAAAAAAATAGTAGATCGTTGGAGAAGTAAGTAGCAGGTGTGGAAGTATACATGTCCAAAAAATGACCAATGCATTTGTAAGTTTGAGCAAATGAAGAGAGTGAAGGGGTGTTTGAACGGAGTGGGACAAATTCCTGGAGTTTTATCCCTGAGACAAGTGTATAATGTTATCAGGGGTGGGACCCAGTTGTGAAAGGAGAAAACTTTTACCTTTCAGTGACAAGATATAGTTGTCTGCACAATCTGAAGTTTCTGAACTGTAAGGTTCCAGACATAATAAGCAATAAGCAGAAAAAGTTCATTCTTCACTTTCCCCAGTGAAATTATTCATTGTAACAACTAACATCCCCTTTCTGGAGCAGATGGAAAATCACCTGGGCAAAGCTTTGTGGGGATTTAGCTCCTTTTGAAAGGGACCTAGTTGCTCTGATCGTGAACATTTTTCATACATTCCCAAAGTCTAATGGGGCACCATCTTACTACTCTGACTGTAGAGCTGATGCTGGGGTTAACTTGGTTTGAAATACACTAAAGAGAGTGAGTGCTGCATCTTGGCTGAAGAAGCTCATTTTCAGTTGCTACCCGAGGGACAAGTTTTAGCTGAGTAAAGCAGGGCTAACTTCTACCTTGGTAGTTACTGGGTCAAATCCTATCACATTCCTACACTAATAATTCCTATTTGGAAATTAGTCCAGCTGGTGACACTGTGGTGAAGGGCACAGCACCTCTGTTCCTCCCCTGGCCACTGAGATTTCCACCTAGACTGCTTATCTTGATGTAACAGCACACCTTTACTGCAACGAAGAGAGAGCTTCAGAGCAAAAGGAATTAACACCTCTGCTGACAGGGTGATATTTTAATGGTGTTGTTAGTGCAGGGTTTGCTGACATTTGTTTACTTCAGGAAAGGGATGGGAAGGCAGAGCGGGAGGCGACATTGGCCTTTTGCTTCTGTTTGCTGGGAGTGAAGGAAATATGGGGACTGACTCAGCGATTTGAAAAATAGTTATGAAATCTCCCTTTCCCATCCCAAAAAGCCCCATTCCTGCACTGCACAGGAACATGGACGAAGGCTGCTCCACTGCCCTTGTCAAGCCTGGGACAGCATTCGGATCACTGCAGTTTCAGGGCTCTGGCTCAGGTTGTGCCAACAGTGGGACTGCTGGGAAGCAGCCTCAGATCCGGCTGCTCCAGAGTCACAGGCAGCTGCCAAGCAGCCGCTGCAGCGACGTGGCTGCTGCCCTGCTCTGTGAAACACAAACTGTGCCGCTCACACAGCAACAGTCCGGGGCAGCAGCAGCCCTCTCCCATATTCCCAGCAGGTCCCTATAAATTCAGCCAGGTTCCCAATACAGGATGCGTAACTCATGGCTGAGTTATCCCAGCAGTGACGGGGAATGCTGTAGATGCAGAAATTCATTCAGACAAGCCATCAAATGGTTATAAAGGTGCTCAGCACTCTTCTACGTGGCCAAAAGCCTTTCCTTGGACCTAAGGGTTTCCTCTCACTAGACATGGGGTTAAAAGCAAAATGAAGCAAAGAGAGAAGAAATTACTTATCTGATGACTGGAATAGAATAATTCTCCTTAAAGTTTGTTATGCAGTTCTATTGAGAAATGAAAACTGCAAAACATTGGTGCTCTGCCTGCTGCTCCACAGCTTGCAGCTACACTTGTATCAAGTTGGTTCAAAACCCTGTAACCCTAATATGGGCCATTCAGGAACTTGCACACATTCATGGAGGAAAATTGCATGGAAAGGATCATTAAAATCAGAGATAACATATTTAGGTGCACAAGTCAATGAGCCAAGAAGCAGCAGGAGCCTGGGGGAGTGCTTTGGAAGAGTATGACTTGATGCTTGACCTGTTGAAACCCTCATTTTTAAAGCACTTGCCAGTGGTTGCTATCAGAAATAGGATGCTGAGCTAGATAAACCCTTTGGCCTGAGTCAGTCTGAATGCTTTTATGTTCCAGCCATGAGGCTGACTGCATTAAGATCCAAATGCACGAGAAGCATGAATTAAAATTGTGCCGCTCTTCAGGACCTTAAATCTGGCGTTTAAGGTTTTGACTTTACTTATTTTAGTATTGTAGCAATACCATTTCGAAGTTTGTCTTTGAATTGATACAAATACTTGCCTCTTTCACTGCCTGGTCTCAGGTCCAATTTACCCTTGGCAGTTGTGCACAGCAATGATTAAAAATTGGTTATTTTGCCATAGGATGATATAGCAGTGCATGCATTGATTCCCTCATGCACTGCATATATGAATGAATATAATAACATCTCTGAGACTGTTATGGGTATTATGCCAATTTTATGGCAGGGAAATCGAGGCAAATGAAATCTAGTTTTAAACTGTCTAGTTTTGAACTATCAGAAGTAACCATCATGGCACTGACCAGCCTTGTTGCTCTCATGTAGCACAGGATTTTTATTGCTATTTATATGCTTAAAGCCTGATATCAATCAATATATGCATATGTCTTACTTTGGGGATTAATACCTTGGGTATTGGACCAAGACACAGAAGTAAACCATACAAGCTCATAGACATCTGTTTAAATATGTTTCTTTCCCAATTTTAAAGATAGCACATGACTGCTGCTTTTTCTGCAAGCCCCAGACTCCTTCCTTTGTTGTTTTTCAGCCTTTCCAAGAGACAGGGCTGTCACCAAAGAAGGACTCCTTCCCTAAATGGCTGATTCACTCCCCAAATCACTGATCAGAGGACTCCATGAAGAGATAGAATTAGACCAAAAAGCTCTTTCTCAGTTTTGTAGGGCATGGTCTTATCTTCAAGCTGCTCCTCATAAACCCTGGTGAAATGGTTGTAAATAAAGCACAAGAGGAGTTTTCGTTTCATGGCAAAACTCCCACAGCCATCTGGTATGCCCAGTGTTGCCATCAAAAACACGAGTGGGTTGGTTTGTGTAGGGCTTAAAAAAAGCCTTTTCCAGTTAGCAGCATTTAGCATTTCATTAATGTATCTGAAACTTGACCTTTAGCAGTCCATGCTGGGGGGGGATCATTAAGATTTTCACATAATTATTATTCTGGCTAAACTCAGCCTGAAAATTTAAGGCTAAACTATAGTCTTGGAACAATATATGAGACACCCTTCTGTTTTGGGGAGAGTTCTTTTTGCTTGGAATACCAGGAGCAGTGAGTCAGCTGGCTGTCCTCCCTTCCCCATTATTATTTTGAATATCCATAGTTTCAGATGGGAATAATTTTGAACATGAAATTAGTTTGAACATGTATTTTCCTAGCACATCAAGGAGTCTGGAGAAGTAGTGCCTTCTCTGATGAATCTTTTGTTGTGCATACATCCCTATGGAGGTCATTGGAGATTCCTAATCTGCATCCATCCTAATGAATTAATTATTCCTAGGGTTAATTTTCTGTCACAGAGGCCAGCTGGTGCAATCTAAGCATGTAAACTAAGGTATGTTACTCCTTTAGCGTTTAGAACAGAGTGACCATGCACAAACATTAATTTGCACCCGGCAATTATTTGGGGAAGTGCCACGGACAGATTAAAAGCATGCCAGGGAGCATGCAAAAAATTTAATATTGAATAGACAGTCACAGCCCTGGCTCTGTTCTGTTTTCTAGTAAAGGCTTTAGCCAAAGGGTGATGCTGTTCTGCCACTGCAAGTGCAAAACATCCCATCGATGTTGAATTTCTGAGTTCTGTTGAGGTACCATTTTACGTCTATAAACTTGAGGGGTCTATAAACTTAACACCATTGTGGACATGACAGAAAGCCAGTGTGTTAATTCAGTTTATCACATTTTTATAGCAATGGCTTCACTGGTCGAAACCACTTACAGCTGTACTGGTGGGAGGGTCAGGGGCTGCCTTGCTTTATAGGGTGACTGACACAACAGTGTGTCCTTACTGCTTTAGGGCCAAACCCTCAGCTGTTTTGAGCCCATCACTCCCACTTGCCTTTACTGTGTGCATTCATTAATTTCTCTGGCCATTAAAACCAGCATGGTAAGAGGAACTGGGGAGATGATCTCTGCCTCTCTTTCCAGCTGACACACCGCTCCAGCTACCCTTCCTCTCTAAAAAGTCTGATATCCCCTTATAAGAAGCCCAACGCTGTGAAAGAAAAAGGGGGAATGAGGAAACTGCTGGATCAAACTACTTTAAACCCTTAGTTTTTAGTGCTTTTGATACACTATAAAATGTGGCATTGTCAGTCATTGCAATGGGGGTAAGGCAGAGATAACCCAAACCCAGACCACAGATCTCATTTAATAGCTTGGTACATGTAACTGAGAGATGTAAAGAATCTGGAAAGAAGTAGCCTCGTAAGTCTGTTACTAAAAGAAGGTTTTGCTTGCTAAACTCAGAAAAAAGAAAATTATAATCTAGGCCAGAAGAAAGATGCTGACTGTTCCCAATGAATCACTGATCTCACGGAATGCTTCGTTTTATTACTTTTATGTCAGCAAAGCTTTGTGAGAAGCACTTCACAATGTGCTCTCAGTACCTTGAATTTACTCAGAAAGGCAAATAACAATAAATATAAAATGAAATATATTTGTAAATCACTGCAGTTTAAGTGCGGGACAGAATGCAAAGTTATGCTTTGTTTTAGAAAGAGATTTTAAGATTGCTTGCCTCCTACAGGAACCTATATATCAGTTTATTTTAGTTGATTGCTTCTGAGAATGTTGCCCATTCATACCAGCGATGACATAGCAAATTGCTCTTTCCTTTCAGTTTTAAAGAACTAAAAATGATTTTAGATATTGTCATGAGTTATCATTATAAGACTGAGCCAGAAATTTGTACTGTTTCAGTCTATATCTCTCAAGCTGATAAATGGTTGTTATAATGGTGTTTTCATTCATAAGGCTCCAACAGCACAGCTTAAAAGACTGCTCTGGCAAAATATAAAAATGTTTCAGCAAGGAATATTAAAATTCCTTTTCTTACAACAGTTTTATCTCTGGTCTGTAAAATACCCCCTGTGTGGAAAGGGGAAGGTGCCCCTGCCCATGGCAGGGGGTTGGAACAAGGACATCTTTAAGGTCCCTTCCAACCCAAACCATTCTATGATTCCATGATTCTGAAATGTATTTTTCAAGAAAAGCAGTAATGAAAACATAAATGTTCCCATAAAATGTTCCCACTAAAAGATTGCTACACAATCTACATGTTTGTAACCTCTTTTTAGATTTAATATTGTTATTTCACATGAAATGCTAATAATAAGTACCTTTTCATTTTAAATGGGAAGATGAAAGCTTCACATAGCCATGTTCATGGAGTTCTGCTGCTCTAGCACCAGATCACTGCAGTCTCGTGCTGTTTTCTCAGGCAGAAATGCTGCTGATTACCTCGGCCTTCTCCTCGCCTAGTGTTACCAGTTTGCCAGCCTTTTTTACCAGGGGGTTATGCCTTCTTTCACCTTCTTTTTCTGGCGAACATGCCTGCAGAAGCCCTTCTTGTCACTCTCTGTGTCATGAGCCAAGTTCACCTCCAGGTGTCCCTTGGTCTTCCTCACCCCATCCTTACACAACCAAGTGTGACCTATAATCTTTCCAGAATACCTGTCCCTGCTTCTCCTGCCTGTACATTTTTTCCTGTCTTTTAGTTTGACCCTACTCAGCCATGCTGGTCTCTTGCCTTCCTTTCCCGATTTCTTGCTCCTGGGGATTGCTGGGTTTTGTGCTCTGTGGAAGATTTCCTTAAAGATCCTCTAGGTCTGTTCTGCTCCCTTGTCCTTAAGGACAGTTTCCTGTGGGGTTGTATGGACTAGCTCCTTGAAGAGCTGGAAGTTTATTTTCCTAAACTTCAGGGGCTTATCCTGATTCTTCACCTGACCCACATCTCCTCCATTTCTGCTTCCTCCCTTGTCTCTTCCGAACAGCCTTGTAACCACTGATAGCCATGCTCTGGTCATGGGATTCATCCCACCAAGTCTCCGGAAAGGCTCCTAGGACACAGCTTTCTAGCAGCATGGTGGCTTCCAATTTCCCGTGTGTTACATATGGCTGTAGAGGCATTCATGTAGAGGCACTTCAGCTGGGCTGCCTAGAGGAACACCTCTTAATTCCTTAGAGATATTCCCCTGATATTTCCTCTTTTGGCTTCTGTTACATCAGGGGACCCTGGCTCATTTCTGTAAGATTTCAAGTGTTCTCCAGTGTACTCAGCTTATCTTGGAGCAACAAGCTGAGGGTCCTGCATAGCACTGAATCCCTCTAACCCTGGCCTGCCATCCCACAGCTTGTCATGTGCAGGGCAGATATTATCCCCCTTGCCCTTCAAATCTCAGACAACCTAAATTGTCTATCTGGAGATCTACAGGTGTCTGTCTCCTTCCGCTGGCCCAGAGGAAGCTCAAGGACACAGAGGTTCAGATGTTGACAGCTCAGTTATGCCAGGTGGGATGAATCCAGGAGTGAGTACATAAAGACCACAATTATCTCTGAGGAACTGGCTCCTTTGGTGAGGTAGGGATTTGTACTGGATCCAAGGAGGTGGCTGGCAAACCTGAATTTCCACATCATGAAGTGATCAAGCAGATGGTCACATTTTGGCTGCTGTGTGTTTGGGTTGTCTCCATGGAGTATTCTGAGACAATATGTGCTGATATAGACTGAAAGATGTTGTGGAATTATTACTATTAGGAGGTCTGCCTTCTGCATGCCAACAACAGCTACAAGAGATGCCCTTGCACAGTGAAGAGAGCAATATCAGATTAGCAGGGAATAAAACTGTGGCATCAGCAGATCATACAAATGTTATGGTTGCAGACTGCCAAGAATGCTGTTGTCAATTAATTTTCTCAAAAAACATTCTGCAGAAAGTTCTTCTTTGCCTTTGTCACGAGCAGAATGATGATGGCAGATTTTATTACTTCTGGAACAGCAGACTGGGAGGTGATGTGTCCAGACAGACTTGCCAGCAGCCCAGATGATGGCAGGGTGTGTTCATATATCTCCTCTTTGTCTAAGTTCTGAGCTCCCAGGTATGAACTAAGTAGAACAAAACCTAAAACACTCATTCTCCTATTGACCATATTTTCTCCTTTTTTCTTTTAGCATAGGTGGTTGACAGACCTTTCTCAATTTCCTTTTGCAGATTTGTTTGTTCAGGTGTAATTTTCTTCTTCTCCTGGGTCCAATCCCTGGTTGAAGGGTATCCCCTGGCATTTGGTGACTCCCCCTGATTCTTGCAGCATGTCATAAAACCCAATCCAGCCTTGCTGTGAATCATCTTACTTCTTCTATGACTCCTAATTTTGTCTCCAAGAGCAAAAAATATTTAATGCTGGTCAGTTAGCCCTGAGCTTGCCTTAAAGAGAGGGCAAACTTCTGATAAAAATCACAAGTTTTTGTTCAAAGGAGGCAACAATTTTAAGCTCTTGGACCACAAGGATGAAGAATCTAATCAAAAAATAGAGGTATAGAAGATATTTAAGTCAAGGGTCCTGTTTAGCCTATTCTCTCAGGTTTCTTAGCCAGGGAACTTGTTCACACATTCACACCACAAACACTATTCCTTGAAAAATGACTTTGGAGAGAGTCTAACCTGCACAGGCACAGTTTGACTTGAATATTGACTTGAAGAAACAGATAATCAAAATGATATAACTGCAAACCTTTTTATTGTGGTTATATTGGTGGTTATCCATCAATTTCTATCACTGCTCTTCCCATCTACCTCTTATTTTATATTAAAGTGAAGGAATTTCTTTAGCCTTGTTGGTAAGTATTCAGCATCCAAAGGAGTGTCTTAGTCTTATCAGAGAGTAGATTCGGAAAAATGAGGAACCTTGCTGGGATTTTATTTCATCTTTATTCTTTCAGGACTGAACTGTTGCCATTATATCTCACTTTAAAAATCACAGAATTGGTAAGGTTGGGAAAGACTTCTCAGATCATCAAGTCCAACCATTAACTCAGCAGTACAATGTCCACCACTAAACCATGTCTCTAACACTGCATTCACAAATTTTGAACACTTCTGGGGATTGTGACCCCATCATTTCCCTTTGCAGCCTGTTCCAATGCCTGATCATCCTTTCAGTGAAGAAATTTTTCCTAATGTCTGATCTAAACTTCCCCCAGTGAAACTTGAAGCCATTTTCTCTTGTCTTATTGCTGATCCCCACCTGGCCGCACTCTCCTGTCAGGGAGTTGTTGAGAGCCAGAAGGTCCCCCCTGAGCCTCCTTTTCTCCAGGCTGAGCCCCCTCCAGCTGCCTCAGCTGCTCCTCACCAGACTTGTGCTCCAGACCCTTCCCCAGCTCCATTCCCTTTTCTGGACTTCCTCCAGCCCCTCAATGTCTTTCTTGTCATCAGGGGACCAAAACTGAACACAGGATTTGAGGTGTGGCCCTACCAGTGCCCAGCACAGGAGACAATCACTGTGTGGTCCTACTGGTCATGCTATTTCTGGTACGAGTTGCTGTCTTGCACCATAAAGTTTGGTTTTGGTTCGCAATAAATTTACAGAGTACAAATGTAGCCAAGTAATTTTTTTTTTGTAGAAATACCTAATTCTTTCCTTTCCTGTTCTTAGGAGCTGGATTGAAAAGTGCCTTTAAATGCCTAAACCAAGTGAGATGAGACGATGCAAGAGAGCAGAAAATGTCTTGTTTGGGGATTATGTCAGTCATCTGGGACTGAATCCAGTGACATCTCAAATCAATCATTGATTTAACAAATATTGCCAGGACAGGATAACAGCACCTGGATAGGCACTGCCTCCCCCAGAGTGCTCCTGCTGCATGGTGATGAAGAGAGTGTGGGCCAAGTGGGCACTAATTCTCTCAGGTAGACAGGGAATTAACCCTGGAACTGGATCTAAGCAAGTGTAGGTGCTCTTTCCATTGATCAACTGACAGGAAGGAGATACTTTTCATCATTTGTTAATGTAGGGTTTTTTTCATTTCCTTTGCTGTTTTTTTCCCCAAGAGTCTAAAAAAGGGATTCAGGCCAAATTGAACATTTTATGTCAAAGCCATTCTCTTTTTTTCCTTGTCTTTTTCTGGCAAGAAAAGGATGGAGAGTTCGATGCAAGTTTTTCAAACTTGAGGCGCTCCAACTTGAACCTGAATTTTACAAATGCATGAAGAACTTTTCCTATAGAAAATCCCTGGGTGCTTAGATGTAAGTTGGTAGACTTCAGAAACTGAAAAAAACTTCAAAGAAATATTTAGAGAACCGTGAGAAGAACCTAGACATTTCTCTGTAAGAGAACAGCTTCAGAAACCCTTCCACATGAATTCTAGGTACTTTAGTACACACATTCCTAGTCCAACATCTGACATGCTCAGCTTGTTCACATTCATTTTTTCAGTTCATAATTAAGTAAAACAGGAAGGAAACAGCCCTATGGTCCCCCAGTTCCTAACCCCATCTGATTTCTCTGCAAGGCTGAACATGGTATGTCCTGATATTTATTGTTTACTCTTCAAAAGCACCAAGACAAGGATAGGCCCCCGCGCTTCCTCTTTAGACAAAGAAATGATTGATTGGATCTTAAAACAGGTGGGATGGATTGTTCTCTGGGGACAACCACTTCACGTCACTGACTGTTGAGGGAGTCTAGAAGTTTAATTTTCAGGCTGATAACTCTAGGTGAAATGACATTTTAGTCACTCTTGACATTAAACCAGCAATTAAAAATGTATGTAGACATCTAAACTGACTGATAGACATCTAAGTAATTTCTCCTTCTACCACAAAGACAATTTTGAAAATCCCACTATGTATGCATGTGTAGACATATTGACATTTGACAGTTTTCCCTTAGAAACTTTTGAAATTTTATCACACTCAACTTCACAAATGTCACCTTAACAATCTTCTTGAGAATTTCTTTAAACTAAAACCGCTGAAAAAGCACTGACAGTCTACAGGCAGAGAAAGATGAGTGCAACAAGCTAATTTATTATTTAAGTATCTTTTTATCTGCTTAAAAATTTACTGCCAGCCAACCTATAATTTGCTGCAGGTTTCATGTAATAAAATATGATTAGAAGCCCATATTGAAAAGTCCACCATGATAATTCTGAAGTGGGAAAAAAGCTGAACACTGTAGACATTTATCATATAATACCTTTAACAGAAAAGCACTAAGAGTGAGGCTTTGGGCTTTCACAAATTTTAGTCAATAACTTTCGTATTAAATCCTAAGGATTTTTGTTCTTCATAAGTCATTTTACTGAACAGTTCTTTTTGCTCTAAACGGGGCTTTTGAATGTTGTCGTCTTTTGTGTAAATCAAGACATTTTGTGTTTTCTTCTGTACCTCTTTGACATCAGTGTAGTTTAATGATCACAGCATTCTGAATACCAGTGTAGGTATTGGGGAAATCAGGCTGATAATATCAATGATTGACTGCATCAGTGATTAACTGGGAAGTATTACTCATGATAGACAGAGGTGTAAAACTGTGTATCAAGAAGGGAAAGTCCCTCAAGGAAATGAGTAATTTGTCATGGTGGCAATACTTCCATCACACATCCTGGTGCGAATGTCTCGTTTTGTTCTTGCCAAGGTATGGCAATTACTGCAGGGTGTCAATTAAAAATATGACATTTTTCTGGGAAATGTGCCACACATCAAACAGAGGCATTTGACACATGCAAGACATAAAAAACACATGACAAGGGACTAATGATCTGGCATCCATTATTTATGGGAAAATGAAAGTAAAATAATCACTGAAATAGGTCACCTTATACATCTTTGCAGTCAACTTTGTGCTTCTTCATCAGGGAAGAACATCAAATTGATTGGATGTTACCTGTTCTTGACAAATTCATGTTAACGCTTTCTTATCACTTTATTATCCTGCCAGTGTTTGCAAACTGATTGTTTAACAACCTTCTTCTCTGTCTTTGTGACTTTCACAGTTAGGCTGGCCAGTCTGCAAGTTTCTGGATCCTTCTGGTTATGCTGCTACTTAAAGATAAGTATTATGTTTCCCTAGTCCCATCCTCTAAGACCTGCCTCCACAAGTTCTACAGGAATAATTGATAAAGTTTGCAAGATTATTTGAGATAGTCTCTCAAATCTTTGGAAATTAATTTTCATCAGGCTCTGCTGGGTTGGAAACATTTTCTTACTTGGCAACATATGGTTACACAAAATCAGCAGGGACTCCATTCAGATGCCCAATCAATGGTGTCCAGGACTGGAGTATTCGAGGTACCCAAACATGACTCTTAGATTCATACTCTCAGAAAATTCATGCTCTTAGATTCATATTTTAGAACATTATACTGAGTCCTGAAAGTGGAATAGATTTGTGGAAAAGTGGAATATGTTTGATCAACTGAAAAAGCTCTCTTGGCTACATTTGTTTCGTAGTGGTGAAATCCAGTGGTGGAAATGTAGATGTTTACTAACATTTAGGATACTTTGACACGTTTCTTCATGTCCTTTTCTTTTGGCAGCTGGAAGCCAGACAGAATATATCCCAGGGCTTCTTAAACCACACAAGATACCTGCAATAAGCAGATGAATCCCATCTTTGACCTCTGTTGATACAATGTGAACCAAGAAAGCCTTATCTTGAATCGAGTTGTTTAAGCAGCTGAACCAAATTCTGTTGCACAAGACATATACAAATCTACAACTACAGTTCAAGAGTAAAACTTAGTTTTGCTATTTTTTAAATTTTCAAACATAATTTTTATTCTAATGCTATTCCTCTATAAAGAAAGCTTATATTTTGCAAAATCCTACTGTATGACTTAAAAATGATGGTGATTTTAGGGAAAGCCAGGTAGTAACAATGCAGGTCTTGTCCATTGTTCCCCAATCTGAATTTCAATCTCCTTGGCACTCTCTTTGAAAGTCTATTTTTTCAGATTGATCAAGGTATTTAGTTTATGTTATGGTTGGTGACATTCCTATTCCACCTATTCCCACAAAGACTGGCCCTGAGTTGTCAGGACATACTCATTGCTAGACTGGATCCCTTGCTGCTCATCTACCAATGGGCAATACTGTAGAACTCCAGATTTATCCTTTTCTTGACTTAACAAATAAGATATAAATGTAGCCCTGTGTTGTTGTGATAGATTCATGTCTTATATAAAGAGATCAGGAATAAATCACATAGTCATTTTCTGTTCTTTCGACCTGCTTTGATTTCAGTTTTTGACAGTGATCACTCTAATGCCTATTTCCCATTGATCGTATCTCCTATATTCATATATACTCAGGTTATCCACCACATATTCCCCTTTATCAGCACCAGCTGTCAGTCATTCTCACTATATTATCACCTTCCTTTGTAGCTCCCAACTATCTTTCTATATTTTATTGAAAATGGAGACAAGATAACTCAGACCTGAACCCAACATGCACCGAGGTATTTTTTTGCCACTGTCTCTGCAGAAATGTGCTGCAGGTTATTGTAGCCCAGGTTTTCAAAGCTGTGCTATGCAGTCATTTTCAGTGGGTGCCTCTATATCATTACATTAAAAAATGCGCTGGATTGGACTCCCCAAAATTATTTGCCGTGTTTCTCATTGGCAGAGACGTTTGATCTGGGCCAAGTAACATTCTTATAAACAGTACCCAGGCACAGCTGAGGATGTATTATAGGCCAGGAACTGTTCCCAATAGGAAATTTGGATCTGGCCACTCTCTTTTGAAGGCTATGAGAACTGGAACATATGGATGTTTTCAGATAATGCCAGCTGGCCTCCAGGATAAAGAATAAACAGTGGCACAGTCTTGCTAACTGCTATGGATACAGCCATTGCTTTCAGAGATGGAAGATGCATAAAACTCCAGAGAATGTGAATCCAAGCTACAAATTATTGCTATTTTTTTTTGTTTCCTTACTACATATAGGTTCTACTTAGAATCGAATAGACTCCATTTTCTTCCTTGGAATTTCATGCATTTGCAAAATATCTGGAGTGAGGTTCATCTGAACACATGTAACTCTGAGCTGTTTAGACACTCTTTTTATCCACAAAAGATGAATGCTTTTAGGGAACAATTCATTTCAGTTCAGGAGGGCTTCTAAATCAGGACAATGAGTTATGACTCAACAGTGCATCTTTCATCCCACTGACTACAAAGAGAACCTACAATGACCTGCTGAGGGAACCGTCTCAGACAGTTGTACTGTGTATAGCTCATCCTTTATTTCTTCTGCCTTCTGTGAGTTTCAGAATTTCAATTTTGCCTTCTAATTTTTTTTAACAAAGCTTTTGCTGCTCAGCAAGAGTTAGTTGACATCATAACACTGAAACCAAGAGACTAAACCAAAATAAAACAAACTCAGGATAAGTCTCCTGTCTTTCAGGTTTTCTGTGATAATAAATGATTTATAATGTGTAATTCTTTTTTACTCTTCATTAAAAAAAAAGTTCCTTCATACAGTTACCTTATTTCTTTCCTGTTTTTTTTCTGGTTTGCACTTTGCATAGGAAACATGATTAATGTACATCTTATCTATTCTCCTTCAGAATTTCCCACTATATTTTTATTGTCTTAATGATTTTATGTTTCAGAGCCTGCCTAACTATTCTAAGGCCTTCCCAAATTATTCTTTTCTGCAGATGAGAACCAAAGAGCTATAACATAAACTTCTCCTCAGAGTAGTAAATTCAATCATGTATTAATAAACACTCACTCTCAATTCACTCCTTGCCTTTAAATTCTGGAATATTTCTCCCCTATTAGTCAACAGAGACTCACAAGCTATCTCAATTCAATTGCTTGTTCAGACTGTCAGAATAAATAATGAATGCAGTTCAGTAATCCTGTGCTTTTTTTCCTCCCTGAAACTGATTGGTAGAGGTGTCTTATGAATAAAAAAGCTTCTTAACTTTCCTAAATCTTCTAAGCTGCAGAAACACTCAACCCTCACCTATCAGTGTGCTAAAATATCCAAATACATTTGAGATTCTTTGTTTTTGTTATATTCAGTTACCTTTCCTGGGCCGAGAGTCATTTCCCCTCTGACTTGAAGGTCTAGAGAAGATGCCTGTTTTATTCATGGGTTTTGCTTTCATGGTCAAACCATAAACATCTTTGCTGATACACTACCCCTTGGCAGAATTTAAAAAAAGACAAATGAACTCTTCTTCAGGGAGGCTGCAATATCCTGCACTGGATGGAGTTGTCTGTTATCCTTTAAAATAGAGGGCAGAGATGCAAATCTCATTTAATACCTCACTTTGTTTCATCTGGTTCATCAATCCTATTTTCTCACCTTTTTCTCCCCCCTTGTCGATTATGATCCTCTTTCAATGTTTGCAGATGGAGTTTGTCAATTGTTTCATACAGATCTCATGGTCTGGCAATAAAGTCCTGTGTAACTCCTTCATGGGGTGCCAGCCAGCCCCACATGCCCTCTACAGTTCTCCAACATCAGGTACTCTTCTGGAGCAGAAGCCCCATACAAAGTTCTCTCCCTGTCAGGTGAAACTTTCCAACTTACACTGACTTATTCCAACACCTATCAGCTTGATGTTGAGAGTCCTGGAATGTTTTAATTGCCAGACCTGGCACCAGACTGAATAGTTTAAAATTGTTGAACTTTTGGGATTGTTCAACCATTGGAAACCACTCACAGAAATAAAAGCTTTCTTCCTGAAAGAGCGTACTTGGAGCTTGAGCTTCCTTGTCGGGGCTGCCATGACAGACTTGACACAGGAGAGGGACTTAGGTACTCTCCATGTGCAGATTTACTTCTTAGGAAGAGAAAAACATGTAAGATGAATATTTGGCAATGATTAGAGAAAGTTCCAGGAGTAGAAGCAGATAAAGTAGCTAGGCAGGTAATATTGACAGCAGTGGTTGTCAAGTAGGAAATACAAGTAAGTGTGATTGGGTTTTTCACCTTGTTGTGTTCTCTTTTATGCCACATTAAAAAGTTGTGGAGGCAAAACTGGATCTTCTGTTTCCAGAAGGCTGATGTTTCCCGCTGCCATCTGCCTCTCTGTGCTATTGTAATTCAGGGAAAATAAATACATTTGGCCTTTTTCCTCAAAAGGCAAGAAGGTTCTCCACCTCTTTCCTCCTGCACCTTGCACTTCAGCTTGCCTAGTTAATTTTCTTACTGCAACACATTCTTGGGAAGAATAAGCTGTCATTTCAATAGAAAGTTCTTGGTTCAAGATGACAACGCCCCAAGGTGAATTTTTTTCATAAGTAGTGTATGTCATAATAAAAATAGCACCTATCTTAACTAAAGTGTTTGAAAGTCAAGTTTTCAATCAGTATTAAGCAAAGCATTTCTGTCAGGTCAGCAAACATTGGCACAATCTTGTATATATCAGGAAGAACAAAGAAAGTAAATATAAATTGAAAAGTTTAATTCAAAAACCTCAGACTATGCTTGATTTGTAGCTGTGGAAAAGAAGAGACCAAAAAATGTTATTTTTCTCCTTTCTGTCTTTCCAAAGATGAGGTGGAGATGTGAAGGAACACAATTTTTCGTATTTTCTGCAAGTCTTACTTTAATCTAAATCTGAATTTCATCTTGGAGAAGAATTTACAGCATCTTAGAGTGGTTGTGTACTTAAGATGAGTTCAAATCACAAAAGCTCACACATTTACTAGAGGGGTTGGCACCTGAAGCAGAGGTGACAAAGGATGTCCTGCCAATACCAAGGTACAACCCCTGTACGCCGGGTGCTACATGAGGCAGGCAAAGCTTTGTAGCCTCTCTTGTGCTTTTCCCTTTTCCCATTCCACTGGATCAGATTGCCATCCTTTTTTTTAAACAAAAGAGGAGATAGGGAAACCCTAAAGCATTTCTCTTTCAGATATAATACCAGCCAAACATATTGCAAGATTTATTAAAAATAGTTTGGAAAACACTCATTTAATCAACTTTTCGTTTCACTGTGTGGTTCTCCTAAAAAACAGATCAAGTTGTACTGGTCAAGAAGGTGTAAAATGAAAACTAAAGCAGGATACCACTCATAGCAATTAATTTTTCTTTCTAATGAGGTTACATTCTTGCATGGCAAAGTGTCCTAAATTCAGAAAGAACTCAAATTACCATGAAATATCATTTTTCACAATGGACCATTACCTTTGAAAAGCTATTTGGCAGTAAATATATTTTACTTAAATATTGTTGAAAGACATTCATCAGGATTAGAGATACATAAGTCTAGGTTCTTTATAGTTCAAAGACTATATGTTTTCTGAAGAGATTCAAATGCGGGGGAAGGAAGACATTCTCTTCTCTGACATTAAGCTAAACAAAAACCTAATTTGCAAAAATAGCCAGAGTTTTCAGCTGCAGTGTTGTGGTAGTGGCACCAGCATTGCCATCAGTTCAGAAATGTGAGAGTGTAGAAGAGTCTGAAGCATGAAGAAGTATCAGCCCACTTCCTTTTCTTATGCAACTTATCTCTAAACATGTGTAGGTGAAGAGAGTAGATGTGTTTCCACAAAATAAGCTGCACGCCCACAGCAAGTCTCATTCAGAATAAAATTGCACGATATTTCAAGAAGTTGTGCTTAAAAATAACAGCTCAGACTATCAGAGTCAGTGAGAAAAAACAGGTTATTTTCTATCAGAAAATTCATATTTTGGTTAAGTTTTTCAAGAGATGCCTTAACTCTTTTATGGTTTCCAGTTTCAGGTAGCTGGAATCAGATTGGTTAAAATCTCAGATGTCTAGCAATCAAAATGGGGTTTTTGTTTGTTTGTTTACCTAAACCAAGTGTTTGTTGAAAAGCAGAGTCAATTGTTTTCTTTAGTTTTTGTCAAACAAGCATTACACTGGGGGGGAAAACCATGTGCTCTCACGTAGAAATTCTTTAGCTGAGAATGCTTTGAACAAATTGTTTTCAGATCAGTAAGGCTTCAGAAAGAAAAAAATGAAGGAACATAAATGCAAATCCCCCAAACTGCCTTGCATAAGTGCCATAATGAAGCCTGATTTCATGTCACATTTACTCAGCTTGTAGTCTCAGGGCACCTGGAAGTGCCTGGAAATAAAGAGGTTTCTACTGCAGTAATGGATAAGTCCACGGCAAAGATAACATCAAGGGTGGCTGGGAGTCATCTTCCCTGTCTTCAGCCAAAAAAGAGGAATCTAGCTCCAAACGATCATCCCTGCTCTCTCTTTGGGCACTTAAGAGAAAAAGGAGACCCTACAAATAGCTGATATAGGGACATCTTTTTATTGAGAACTATTAAGAAGTGATTTTATAATTATTATGACTTATTTACTTCAAAATAACATCCAAAGCCTTAATCATGTTAGACAGTATGCAGGGTATAGATTATTCTTCCACATTCTCTTCCCTGTAATGGCTGACCTTCTTAAAAAACCTAATCTCTCAAAAGAATTTTTGTGAACACTGATATGTAGGCAAGATCTGAAATTTAAAAGTATCACAAATCTTGTGGTTCAGAGTCTGAGAAAAAATAAATTGACATGGTGTGTGTTTCAAGAGAGAGCTTTGTAAATGCTTGGATGTGGAACAGAAGTGGCCAATCTCAATAGACAACACTTTGCACTTGAAAAAGTACTCCAACAGAGTTTTGAAATTCCATGTACACTGTTCACCATGCAGCATTATTTGGGTTGGGATGGGCCTTTAAGGGTTGTCTAATCCACTCCCCTGCCATGAGCAGGAACATCTTCAACTACATCAAGTTGTTCAGACCATATCCAACCTGACCTTGAATGTTTACAGGAATGGAGCATCCACCACCTCCCTGTGCAACCAGTTCTAGTGTTTTACCATCCTCACTCTAAAAAACTTCTTCCTTATATTAAATCTAAATATGCCCTCTTTCAGTTGAAAACCATTACTCCTTGTCCAGTCATAAAATATCTGTCCCATCTTTTTTATAGGCCCTGATTTTCCTCACCATCTTTCACAGTGCTGTCCAGACCTGTTGACTAAGAGTTCAAAACAGGGTGAAGTAACTGAGGCTGCCTGGTGCGGTGCTGTATTTCCCCACTCCTTTTCTTACTAAATGCCTGCCCTTCCCACATTGTTTTCCCTTCCCTGCCCCTAGTCCGGGCCACCCCCTCAGGTTTTCCCTATTGGTCCCAGTACCCCAACTCCGCCCATGTACCGCCCCTGTGCCCTGAGACCATTCGTCCATGCGCTCTCTCCGCCCCCCTCGTCCCCCTCTAAAACTCCAGACTCGAGGTCGCGGGCTCTCTCTGACTTTGGGAACCTGCGTGTCAGTGTGTGACTAAAGTTCTCCTGTGGTCCCCATGCAGAGACCCTTCTCGCCTCCTTTATCACCGCCGTGTTGCAGAGCCGACAGCAGCCGGAGCGTGAGCGCAGGGCTGCCCGGAAGGGCTGCGGGAAGCGGAACAGCCGCTCTCCCCGAGGCAGCCCCGCAGCGCTCTCCGGGAAGGTTTGCGGCTTGCCATGCCAACGCAGAAACAGCAGACTGCAACAGTCTGGGAGAAAACAAGTAATTTGAATTATATTTTTAGTAGGAAAAAAAAGTTAAAATGATCTTAAACACAGAGACACAAGCCAAATCTGCATAATGAAGAGGAAGGTTGTTCTAAAAATCACTTCCAGTTTAAGTTTCCCATTCTAAATGGCTGTGAAGTGTGACATTACTTAAATCTACTGCACATAATAAAACGTGAGCATTGCTTCAGAGTCTAGGCTGGGATTTAAGAAAGAATCCCGTTGGGAAATATTTAGGCATGTATTTAAGTGATTGGATTTTAATGCATGTTTAAAGCTAAGCATGAACAGAGATGGAGTTATGTCTGTGCTTAAATACTTTTCTGAATTGTCATTTAAATTATACTGTTTTAAACCCAAGTACATCTGCCACAATTTCTTAAATTATTTTGGATTCGCTCCTGTGCAAAAGACCTCCGTTGGTTCAGCTTCATTTTATTCAAAGTTGGTCTCTAGTCATATAGAAGTTGCACCAAGGATGAGTCTGTCCTGATTGAAATTAGGGAAGGGGTGATTTTTTTCTGTCACATCCCTTAGGCAATATAAATACACTGTCATTTTTAGTAATCTGTACAGAATTCTTCAAGCATGTCTGTGGTGGAAACCAGAGGTAAAAACATTCATGAGAAACAACCTAGAGGAGAGCAAAAAGATTTTCAAGCATATTTTAAATGGTTGGGGTTTGTTTTGTTTTAAAACCCCCTGAGGATAAAAACATTCCATATATAGGTTGGCTACTGGAAAAAGTCTTCTTTTGTTTTTAAATATATTGAATTTAGCTTTCTTATGAAATGTTTGTTATGTTCTCAGTTCTTCTTTTGAGCCCGTAGGGATTTTTCAACCTCGTTAAAATGTGCCATCTGCCAGAGACATCCGTTATAAAATTACAACAGCATAAATTTATGTGCCTGCTTCATTCTTAGGAGAAACACCAACACCTTGAAGTTAAAAGAAAGTAGCAAGATTTTACAGACTAGCTTTCTTAAATTAGGTTGCCTCAATTAGCGCAATACAATCAAATAAGTCAAGTTCTCACTAGCACTAAATAGAGAGAAGATAACTTCCCTTGTGAGGCCAGCTAAGGTAATGTGATTACTCCCATGCCAACTTCCAGCTCAAAAAAAGTGAAACTTTTGCTTGGCCCCTCAAAGTATGATGTAAATTAAAAAAAAAAAAAGAAAAAAATAAATTGGATATAAATATTACCAACTACATAAAGGAGTGTACCTTTGTTAATAATGTTATTTGACTATATGGCAGTCAAACACTTGTGCTGCTTTGCAAGACCACAGATGTGTTGAGGTATTTTTTAGTCCATTGCATTTATACATTCTTCCATGAGGGATAAATAGCACCAGATCCCCTCCAGGGTGTTAGAGAACTTAACCCTACAGTTAACTAGAAGCATTCCTATTCAGGTCAGTCAAATAGCTAATCCATAGATACTTTTTTCCTTTTTGGCAAAAACCGTCAACAAAGAAATAGGTTAAAGTGATAAATTATGGACTATTCCCTGGTTGTGGTGAATGATGCTGAATGCAATTATCACAGAATTCTACAGAAAAGCTTAGATGAGACTTTTCTCTCGTATTTTAGCCTCCCATATTCCAGCTTCATTGCTTGGAACTGTACATAATTCATTAATTCAAAAACAGAGGAAAAAACATTTTAGAAAGACTGGAGAATAAGAGATCACTTTCAGTTTACCAGGAGTGGTGGGGGCTCTGTCTCACTGTGAAGGAGATCATCTCTTTTCTACCTGTTTTCTTCTAGCCTGAGCTGACTGTGTCTCAAAAATGCCACCGGCAAAACTCAACAGAATTATTTTCATGGACAGAAGTCACAGTGAAAATTGTTATGAAAATAGCAATCCAATAACAAAAAAAGAAGACAAGATCCAGATACTCGTGTGAGTAGTGATGGAGTAATAAGTGATTGTTAGTGCTGAAAGAGACCAGATGTTACAGGGGATTGTTGTATTGCATGGTTTCAAACAAAGTCTCATCCAGTTTCGGTCAGCACCAGCCCAGGGGTGGGAAGGGCACAATACCAGCATAACTTCTGCATGGAGTGTGGCATGCAGTTTCCATGCTGCTTCCTGGCTTCACCCCACCCAATTTTAGGCAATTAGGAGGCACCTACATTAGGTTTTTTGCACTGGTCTTCCTTGTAATCACTGGGAAGAGTGGTTACTGAGATCAGGAACACCTGCTGGGGATCCCTCTTTGCCTTTGGCTATCAAGAGCCTTGGGCAAGCAGGAATCTCAGATGAGCATCTGAAGTTAGGAGAGAGCAGGTGGAGCCTCAAAGTGCAGCAGAGGAAGGTGTTGAATGCACATGATACACTTCCATCTCGTGGAAACTAGCCATGAGCTGAAAAAAGGGGTCTGATTCAGAGGCTGTTCCTGATGGCTTTCTGTCTTCAAAACCCAGTGAAGGAGGAAGTTTCTGTATCATGATCTGAGGAAAATAAAAAATGAGGCAAAGGGAATGAAATATCAAATATCAAAAGAGTATGTGCATCAGGGAAGGAACAACAGCCCGTCATACCAACTTCACCTTAATTTTTTTCCCTGTGCATGGATGAAGTACTTAAGAGTTGCTTTTCTTTTTGAGTAAGGACTGTATAATCATTAGAGGAGTGAGGTGTAATGCTGTGCAAGTAGGAATTAATGAGAAATGAACTCACAGCAGAAAGAAGAAATGCATCTCCCAGCAATTACTGGGATGTCCTGCAGCCTCAGCCACGCTCTCTGCAGCCCAAGGTCTGCAGGGGGAATGGTTGTACCAACAGGTGCTGGAAGTGGGGAAACATCCAAGCAGAGATGACAACGGTGGGATTTTGGTTTTCAGCAAGTGTCTGTTGATTGTCAGTGTTACTGGCTCTGAGGTGGTGAGAAGCCTGGAATGTGTTTTCCTCGTTGTCATCACCTCCATCTCTATCCATTCAAGCATCATAGCCCGTTCTTAAATAAACTGTCTTCCTTTCCCTTTGGCTTATTCTTCTCCTCTTTATACAAGTTCCTTCTCTATTTTTTTTTCACTCTTTGCAAGAACCAAGTTTCCTTTGGAGTGTCATTACTGACAAACTCACAGGAACTCTGCGTGCTGCCAGGGCTTCTCCCTGCTCCCATCCCCTCCTCATGAGTGTGTTTATTCCTCATGGTCACATTCCTTCCCAGCTACCATCTGCCTATTTGCTGTTTTCCTTCTCTTGGACCCAATGCAGCGTCCTTGGGGAATTATAAGATTGCAGTCTACATTTTCAGATGTTTTCACTTATCTTCATCTGTGCTTTTGGCAAGGGCTGTGAATTGAGGGCTCACACCAAATTCAGTGGAGTTAAGGTAAGAAACGGCACAAGGAGGATGAGAACATTCTGTCTTTCATCCCTTTCCTGCTTTATTCACTTGGTTCCAGAAATGCAAGAATTTCTATTGTCAGTCCTTGTAGGGAGGTCACATCAGAAAAACACAATGGTGCTTTTGGTATTCTGTCCTACAAAGAATTTTGCTTGAAAACTGCCAGTGTCAGCTGCTTTTCCTCATGGAGGAAGGATCTCTCAGCACACACCAATGCAATGTGGCATTAAAAACCTTCATAAAAACCCCAGCCTCCACCAAACCTGAAATAATACTCTCCCACCTCTTGGGAGTGGAGCAAGCACCATTACTGCATCAGTAGACCTTTAGCCCCACTCTGCCGACATTGTGAAATTTGCTGGGTTTAATCAGCCCAGAGAGCACGTTCCTACTTTGTCAGAGCTCAGATTCAGCTGCAGAAAAAAATTGCAAAGCTCTCCCAAATGAAACAAAACTCTTTAATTCTATCCTCAGAAATACAAACATGTATTTATATAGTTACTTCTACTTTAAGATCATTTTCCCATCTCATTGGAAAAAGTAACTAAATGCCAGTCTGATTAGGGAATTTAAAATTTTGACATCTAGTTCCACTAAGGGTGATGTTTATGGCAATTATAAACGAATCACGTTATTTTGCTCTTGAGCAGAGCTTAAGCTCTGGAATGCTTGGACTTTTATTCCTAGAGGTGATTTTTACAGTGATTTCTATGACAACAGAGAAAGATGTTTGAGGGAAAAAAATGAGGAGAGGGGAAGGGAGGGNATATATCTGCTTCCTTAAAGTAAGTTTCTTAAATCACCAGCTGATTTCTTATTAAATTCTAGAACAGACAGTTTTTCTAAGTGCTGTTTTTTTCAGTGTAATCTTCCAGCATTGTGGTTAGAAAACTGAAGCCACCATACTCGGTAGTGATGCCATCCTGATGCATATATGGACACAGTGCTGATTCATGTGATTGGGTCCATGAGCCTGTGCTTTGTGAGGCCATGGGCTCCATCAGAGCATCACCCAGGGCTAAAAATAATGTTCAGGGAAAAATACTTGGGTAAAATAGCAGAGCTGAATTCATGGTAAGCTTCATCAAACCAAGAGTGATTGATATTAACTCCCCCATACATTTGTGTGCTACTTTGAGCTGGAAATTCCAGCCTAATAGAACTGGGAATTTTTGTATTGTTCCTCAAGTGCATCAAAATTTAAAATAGGAGGGACAGTATGGAAATATTGCTGCAGAATTTTGTGTCCTTATGTTGTGTTATGTATTCTATGTTATTGTAATTGTAGTTAAGCTGATAGTGAAATCCTTTGGATTACATTTTCATTTTTGTCATGATCTAGCCCTGCTTCATTGTCTCTCTGGCAACTAGGAAATTCAGATCAAAATATAATAAGTGCCCACAGGCAATAATTGGACTAAGCTCAGGGAAGCATTCAGAAAATAGAGAAAGTTTGCAATTACTCTTAGAATTGAGATGAGACTTTTATCATCTTTCTTCCTTTGTTATCAGCTGGCATTTGTCCTCCCTTGTACAGTGCAAGGGAAACCAAGGCTGCCAGGACATTTTTCAATGCAGCCAAGATCTATTTAAAGCCTGTATTTAGAAGTATTTTATCTCTTACAAATGTTTACATGGCATGGCATGAGAGGATTGTCTCATGAGCATGAAAGCTACACAGACCTCACGTTATTCTCATAGCAGTTGCAGAAGAACAATGACCTGGTACAAACCAGGTTATTTAGGCTACACATTGCTGGAGGTAAAACCCAGCAAAGATGCTCAGGTAAAAATATTGAGGGAGGATCTCTCCATCCAAATAGGAAAGTGAAGCCAGATGTTTATGATAGGGATGTTAGCACAAACACTTGCTGGTGGAGGTGGCACTCTGCCCTCTCAGGTACCCCTGGGTGAGATGTCCAAGCTGAGGACAGCCTTCTCCTGTGCAGCAAAGGAGCAGCAGTGGCTCTGTATCCTCTTGAGACCATAAGAGGATGACTGACCCTTGCAGCTGTGTCCTTTTCCCCACTAACTGTACAAGCAAGTCTGCATAAGGAGAAGTTCAGGCATATCCTTGGTCTGTTATATCAACTCTTCCTGAGAATGGTCATTACATTGTTCTCCTGTCTTCTGGTGTTGTCCAAAACACCTTAATTCAGCACAGCCATTAAATATGTGCTAAGCCCATTCTTCTTTAGGAGACTTTTATCATATTTAACATCAGTATTAAAGACTTTCATTAAGGGAGACATTTCATTGAACTATGAGTATCCTGATGCAAATACTAATTGAAGTTAATACGTTTTCTGCTCACTTCCACATTATTAAACATTATTAAATGGTATTAAACAATGCCATTTCCAAGCTCTTTCAGGCAGGTGTTATCTTTAAATGACATTCATGTTTAATGTCAACAAGCTAGAAATGTCAGTGTATTGCCAACCTGTGATTTCATAACTCCTCTTCTACAATATTTCAAAAAAATCACCCCTCTCCTTTCCCCCCCAGCTTTGAATGGAGAGCTTTAGAATATTGGAGTAAAAATATATCCTTTCTCTGCTCTAAACACAATGCAGTTTTAAATTTAGGAGCGTATGGAAGTTCATCTGCTGCATCAAGCTAGGTGGGATTGATCTCCCTAATTTTAGAGGTCTGAAAGTTGTGCATCTGATCTAGACCAGTTGTCAGAGTCTAGCTAAAGTCAGTTGATAGAGACAGGCACCTCACCATAACACTAGGTATGTAAAATACGTGGGATTTATCACTTTCTAGGGCAACTGCTTGTCACCAGCAATTATAAAAAGAGTTAAGACAATTAATTAGTCTATAAAACTAGGTTTTGAATAGCTAAGATGAACTTTTATGAAGGCATTTACCACTGTCCACTAGGTCTAAAATCTTTCTGCCCTGGATAATTAGGAGCTGAATTGGCTCTTTGAACTTCAATCTCACGTTGGTTGTTAAAATTCATCTTAGACACAAAGATAAAAAAAATCGGAATAAAAATCTAAGAGTATTTAAAAAATGTTGGATTAAAATCAAACAAAATTGCATTGATTAGATCAAAAGCTGATGTTGTTTTATTTATCTTATTCCCAATGATGGCTTTAAACCAGAAAACACAGACTTCACAATTTTTTTTTATAGTAAAAACTTTTTCCTCAGCAGTCTAAGTGACTCAGCACTCAAATTACCATATTTCGATATATGACCCAGTGTAATTAGGACAATATATTTTTTAGCTGGTTGTTACTTTTATGCTGTAGCTGAGTCTCCAGAATGAGCAATTTATCTCAGTGATGAGCCTGCCCTCTTTTCAGTATTAAATGGCTCATACGTTGTAGCTGTTACTTGAAGCGGCAGAAATCGGAAGACTCTGGACTGTTCTTTGGAAAGCTCTTTTCTGCCAAATCCCCTATTTCTGCAGTGGCAGATGTTTGCGTTTTAAGACCTAGTTTTTTTCATGAGTTTTCATGTTTAATGGCACTTTCTCCGTGCGTGCATAGGGCATGTGAGAGTATTTCAGAAGACCCCGAGGATGAAATTAATCTCTCTCAACTTCAGCCATGCAGAGTTTAGTTTACACAAAACCTTGTTGTCCTTAGCTCCCTCTCTTGTCAAACACAGAGATGAGAACATCAATGGGGACTCAAAACTGTTTCTGACTCCCACCTGGGTGTGGGGAGGAGCATTCCCTGGGGGTACTGCTCTGCCTGGCCGTGGCAGGCTCAGCCTGGACAACCAACTGGTTTAGAACCAAATGCTTTGGTTTTAAATAGGGAATGTTAGAGAAGATGCATTCTTGTACAAATCTGCTTTACATGGCAAATCAGACCCGCTGCTGCACGGGGCTTGGGAAGGCCTCAGGGAAAATTGTGTAAGTCTCTTTTTCCTTGAGGCAGCAGCTGCTGACAGACACATGGGATGCAGCAACAGCAAGCACATGACCATGGGGGGACAGACAGGTTGAAAAAGGCATCCCGATACGAGGGGACAGAGTAGGGACAAACAAAGCATGGGAAAAAAGACCCCAGAGCATGAAGACCTGCCCCTTTGTGCCTTGATATGACTGACTCTGGCAGGCAGTTTACAGGGTCCTGTTCTGCCTCAGAGCGGTGGGGCAGAGGAGAAGGCAGGGAAGAAGGTAAGAGACAAGAATCTACAAGCTACAGTATCCTCCTTGCTTGAGACTATGGGACAAGAGCGTGGGACATCAAACAGGTTCCCGATTCACAGATCCAGTGCAGTAATGGGATCTTGGCAGTGGAAGAGGAAAGGTCTTGCCTTCCTCAGCTCACAAACTCGTTTGATCTGTACCTTGACCACAAATTCTCAGTCCAGAAAGAGAAGAACATCCAGTGATTTGATCTGCAGTGTCAGCCCAGCCAACTTTATTAGCTTATTAAAAATGGATTGATGCAAAACCTCTCCCCAGTGCTCATCCCAGCATATATGTGGATACAAAATATCATGCAAATTAGGTAATTAACTGGGTTTTGCTTCATTAATAGATAAATCAGAGCAATAAGAGTCTTCCTAAATACTAGCTATGCATTTTTCCAAAAATAGGACATCTCATGCAATTATTTATATTAGATCTTTTGTATGTGATCACAGAACATGAAAAGTAATTAGAACTCCATGTTTATTGTTATTAAAGAATCCCCCTAGCCTCTTTATTTCATTTGGCTTAAAATAGACAGCAATGTTTCTATTGTAATTCATTAATTATTGGAGTCACATTTTAAATCATAAGTCAAAGATTCCCACTTTCAGCTTGTTCCTTTTTATACTGGAGTTAAGGGTATGTTGGAAGAACAGAAAGCTAAAGCTGAAATTCTAATAAACTCTCAGATGAGCAAAGCAGCAAGATGCCATATACTAATCTGTATTTTTGAATATTTTATTTAGGACACATAAGAATGAGTGAACTTCAGCTTTTGGGCACTGGCCCTTCCATGGAGCTGCAATGCCATCTGAAGGAAGACCCACTAATATTTAAGACATCTGGCTTTGGTTTCCCACCAGATCTCCCAGTGTATGTGACCACTTCATAACCACATATGATCGCTTCAAAAGTTCCCAAATATATGTTCATAGCTGTACACTTCATTATATAAAACTGCTTGTAGAGGGAATTAGAATTTCAATTATGCTGTAATTTTTAAGCTGTTTCCATACATATACCTATGATAAAATGCTAACCTATGTTCTTCTATGCCACAAACTGGGCTTACTAAGCAAGAAATAACTAATAAAAAAATTGATAACTCCATCATGTAAGTGAACTGTCAGTTATGTGAAAAATTGGCATGAAAATTATCTCAAAGTTAACTGCAATGTTATTGTCTCATCATAACTACATTGTCATCATAGTAGCTGTTCCTGAGAATATATAACTTGTGCCTTTTCTTCTGTCAGGGTAGGAATTTATTTCTATAGAAAGATATTTAAAATATTTTAGCTACACAAAGAAGAAACTTAAGACATTAAAACATCAGAATAGATAAAAGTTTAAAGTTGTCTGTTTTGGGGTGGTTTGTTTTACTTATTTTTCTGGGTTTTTTGGGGTTTTCTTCTCTCCTGAGCTGCATCTTTAATATTTTCACCCATTCAAGGACACTCTTTCAACTAAATTATTTCTCACCACACTTTCTCCTATTAGATAGATGCTTCATTTTCATACAAGGAGGTGTTACTGGCAGAAGAGCATAAAGGAGCTTATTGTTTCCTGCCCTGTGTCTCAGACTCAGATCTCAGATCAAAAACCCAGAAGTTTTAACCTCCTTATCTACTCAAAAAACATGCTCAAAGAAGCAAATCTGTATTTAATCCATATTTAAGAGGTAACTTTGGTGGTTTTTCTTACTTAAATACATTGCAGTGCTGGAGGATGAAACAGGATAAAGCCTTATCAGCAGTCTTGCAATGACGGCTGCTGTTTGCTCGTCCCAGATGTGCTGGCAGCCACTAAGCCAAAAAATGAGAGTCTCTTCATAAAATCACTACATGAGGCAGGAACAGCTGTGCAAAACTGCCTGCTGGTGTTTTCTGGGGGAGCAGTGCCTTGCCTGGTGTGAAGGCACATGGCAGTGGAACTGTGTATTTTAAGGAAGAATACAAAAAATCCGAGGTACCTGGATAGCCATAGTTCCATAGTACACTATTGCCATGGGAACCTCATCCCACTGGTGACTCTGGATGCACTTTACACCTATCCCTGAGATGAAAGAGTTCTCTTACAAAGTCTCAGCCCTTATATCTCACCTTTAGCATATTCCATTCCTATTAATGCTCGTTTATCTGTGAAATGCCATATGCCAACTTTCTGATAAGAATTGGATGTGATTTTCCTACTCACATATGTGACAGTAAATATTCTTTCAGTGCAAGTCTCTTCAGGACATTGCTGATCTTATATCCCAGCCAAGGTTAATTATTCTGTGACTTCAGTTAGAGATTTGAACAGAAGGATGCTGATATCAGCTAGGGATTATTAAACTATTTGCCATTGCTGTTACTACTTCTCTGGCGAAGCTGGTGCCTGTGGCAGTTCTGCTGGCTCTGGGGCTGATCTCTTGCTCATTTACCCTTTCATTGAACAAAAGAGTTTTCCTCTACTCCCCCTTTTCAGCCAATATCTAGTGTGTCTGAGGTATTTCCAGAAATACTCTGACTTTCCCACTATAATTATGGGTCTCCAAAGTGGATATGGTTATTCTTTCTTGCTTGTAGCTCTTTGGGTGAGCCTGCCTGGATGTAGACCAGCAGATGAGCCAGCTGCTACCCTTCGTTATCCTCTTTAAATGCTAATCTGCCCTTGAATGGAGGTCCCAGAGTGCATAGTATAGACACATATAGCATTAGAGCAGCTGTCTCAGTCCTCCTGACAGAGTTTTGGTGGTGGTTCAGAGCCAAACATGAAGGAAACAGCTCTACCTCAGTGGTGCAATGCACCTCCACCTCTGCAGCAACACCCTCCTCAGCCAAGCAACCCATGGCCTCATTACAACCCGATTCAGCTGCATCTATCACAAACAAATGCTTTGTAGAGAAAGAAAATATTTCAACCACAAGTAAATCAAATTAGCAAGTAGTTTTAGTGGCTTCTTCCCTCATTTCATGCAGTGGTGGCCGGCCCTGGGCACCTTCCCAAACAGACATCTGTCTTCCGCCATGGTTACTCCCACCTGGCTTCTATAGCACTTGGGTGATGTGGTCCCAAACCAGACCATGCAAGGAAGTCACAAGGGACATGTTAAATTGCTAAAGCCTGGTATCCTCTGTGACATTGATGAAATCTTTCAGGTTTCCTTTCTCTCAGTCTCCAGAACAATTTTGTGTTGCAGGGTCCTCAGAGCCTGGAATGGATCTCACACAATATGGCCGTGCTGCGAGCAAGCAATAATAAAAAACAGAAGCCAGCAGCACATCTGCTGCAAGATATCCCAGACAAATTAATTTCTGAGGCATTTCCATTGACTTTGATGGACTTATCCTGTGAATTCAACCATAACAGTGAGAAGCCAGTGTGAAAAGGGCATGATTTCTGCCATTTCCACACTGATTTATTGAGAAGAGATTTTGGGAAGGCGGAAGATTGATGAAGGGTGAAGTAGAGGAACCTCTTCTCTGTCACACCACATACATATTCTGCCTGACTACAAAGACAGCAATTTTTTTTTTCCTAACCAAAAAAATACAGATACATTTTAATCAAGTATTTTGAAATATTTGGTCCAAGGAGCTCTTCTGTTTCATGATGCTCCCATTTCTCTGCTCCTACCAGGAGGAAACTAGCAAGTTCTTCCAGACAAAAGCACTGTGGGACTCTTCAGAGGTCAGTCTAGCCAATGGAGGACCTTCCTGTAGGCATTTGTTTACCTATGATCAGATAAGATGGGGGTCTGAGAGACAGGTAAAACCTACGAGCTGGACTCTGCCTGAAGGAGGAGGAACAGACTCCACTTAGGCAATCAGGAACACAACTGCTGCAGCCCATGGCGTGTTTTCACCCCTCAAAACCCAAAAAGGAAAGTGCAGATGAACAGTGTAGCTAGGCTCATTTTACCAATTACATTATCTGAAGAGGAATGAGAAGATTTCAGAAGATGTAGGAAAAGGTGTCAGGATGCTGAGAGCCAAGTACCTTCTAGCCAGTCTGGTCCTTTGGTGCTCCTCACAATGGTCCCACTCCCACCCCTCACACAAAACTGAGTTTTCCCAGTCCTGGGAGCTGGTGTGGGCAGCCACCACAAACCAGCCCCTGGGTGAGCAGGCAGCACATATCCCAGGATTGCCGGGATGGGGCTGGGACCAAATTCCTCTTCTAGCCTTACTGACTGCTAGGATCCTCTGCTGCTCCACGCAGATAAGCCGAGGCCTTAGTTGTCACTTGGAAGATTATTGTGTTTGACTATTAAGAGAACAGCGTTAGCAAATAGGAAGAGGCAACAAGGAGACTATGGATTATGGTTTGACAATGTCACCTCGTGTGGGGATTACCGGCACAGGCAGCAGGCATCTGGCACAGAGGGATTTACAAGGATGCTGCCTGTAAGAAGAAGTAGGAAAATGCTGTTATCCTGAATTCCTTAGGAAAACCAAAGTGATGATTTGCAAAGCGGTTCAAGGAGGCTCAGGGTCACATGTCATACACTTGATGCAAATAGGAATCAAATGCTGTAACTGAAAACAGAGAAAAAAGTAAGACCTCTGTTTCATTCTAATGAGCCAACGGCATATACAGTTGTGGGAAGAAAGGATAAAGGAAGAATAATTGATGAACTACATCGACCAGGGGAAGCCTGGAGTACAGAAGGCAAAAACAAAGTGTGGGAAAAAGGTATGACTAGAGGAATCTGAGGAAGCAGAGAAATAATATGACCATATCTCTAGGAGGTGGTCAGCAGCAAGTAAAATTGCCATAACAGGGATAAAAAGGAAAAAAAGCAATATAACCGCTTTATTTCCATTTCCCTTTCCCTTTAAAATTGCTCCCTATTGCTAGTGGTTCTAAAGATAGGTTGCACTAAGAAGCAGTTTCTGATTTCCAGAAAGTACTAGGTTCCCGAAAGGTTTGGATATTGACTTAATTTATTATACTGGAAATCCAGTACCCAGCGTCGATCTGAGGAATGCAAGCTACCAAAAGAAAGCCATAAAGAGAGAGCTGTGATGGGAGAAGACATTAAGTAACCTATTCCTGCCCTGTGTTAGAATCTGAATCTCTACAATGGGTTCAAATCTGTTGTGAAATCCTGGTTGTGATGATCATAGAACCAGCAAATGTGTTAGGAAGCAAGTGCTACAATTTGGATGAAAAGCTTGAATTTGAGCTCTTACTGAGACTTATTCCTTCACTGTATTTCATAAATCCAAAATACTCAGCCTTCTCATGTACCATACCAGTGGGAAGGGCCAGCTTCACTGAACCACTGCCAGTTTGTACTGGAAAGGCATAAAAAGAGCGTCAGAGGACTGAAGGTGTGACTTCTGCTGTGAATTCTAATCATTCTGCTGACCCTAAGAGGTAGAGCGCAGCAATTGCTAACCACAAAAACCAGCTTTCACAACTAGGAAAAAGCAAGTATCAGTATTAAAGAGCAATAACATTTACAGGGTACCAGATAAGGGTGAAATTAATCTCTGTGTTGAAAGGCAACACATGGTTTATTAGACACACAAACATCCACCAGCTCTCTGCTGGGACAGCCACAAGGTAGAAACACTGGAAGGGTTTATGGAAGAGCAAAGTTTTTAAGACCAGTGTGTAGCCAGAAGTGATATGAAAACAGAAACCAATAGAAGACATGCAGTATGTCTTCATTAGAGAAAATCCCTGTGATGCAACATCTCATGGAGTCCTACTCTTGTATGAGTTCAGGCAAAATGTGGTCAAAAGCCAGTGAGCCATACAAACAATAACAGCTTTCCAGTATTTCCTCACATGTTGAATTCATATGAGCAAAAAACATGTAGGCCTGGAAGAGTTTGTTGTGTGAGCTGGAAATTTTCTAGAACAAATGAAGCAAAACACCAAAACATTTGTGTATATCAAGTGGTCAGTGGACCTTGTGCACTTATCAAAATCTTCTAAGAAGAAAGGTTTTGGAAGTTAATTTGGATTTTGGTTGTGACTTGACAGTCTTATAAAATGCCATGAAATAGCAGAGTGGTTTTTATTATCAGTCTTGCAAAATAAAGGATATGCAACAGAGATATGACCATAAGATTATTATGCAAGAATATTTGTAGGAGTCTGGTGAGTAAAGACAATTATCCGAAGTTCCCTAAAGGCGGGCATAAAATAGGAATAGTGAGATAAAGTTGAGAAGCTGAAAATTTAGGTTGAGCGTAAGCAAATCTGATTTGTTACACAGACAGAAGACAAAATTCATATTCTTCCATAACAGAAACTTCATGAGATTCGGGAGAACTATTTCGATCAAATGCCAAATCACTGCAGCCTTTCATTTCTGCATCAAAATAGCAGTTTTGAGGTCTAACCTGCACACTACAAAATGAAGTCTTAGTCTTAATTTTTTTAATCATACAGAGTGCAGCAAGCCCTGAAGAACTGGCCCAGTGATGAATTGCTCTCCATGTAAAAGAGTAGTGCCCTTATATCAAGTGGTTTTCCTGCGGCTTCCAGATATGGGGCTCCTGCTATGCCATCTCCACCTGCCCTGCACAGCTGTTGAGTGCTACGTGAACATCCTATTCCTCCTAGTGGACTCCAGTTTTCCAGTCTGTTTTGAAATGTACTCTAGGAAAGGCTCAGCAGTGCCCCAGAGATGCTGCATACATAATAGACATCTGCATTTTATAAGGTGAGTCCACACAAAATGCCAACCAACATCTTCCTAAAGTTGTTCTCCTAACTGATGTCACCTGCAACATTATAAGGCTGAGGACGGTGTGGCTGGACAGTGCCCAGGCAGAAAGGGACCTGGGGGTACTGGTTGATAGCCGGCTGAGCGTGAGCCAGCAGTGTGCCCTGGTGGCCAAAAAGGCCAACGGCATCCTGGCCTGGATCAGGAATAGTGTGGCCAGCAGGAGCAGGGAGGTCATTCTTCCCCTGTTCTCGGCGCTGGTGAGGCCGCACCTCGAGTACTGCGTCCAGTTCTGGGCCCCTCAGCTCAGGAAGGACATGGAGACGCTTGAGCGCATCCAGAGGAGGGCAACGAGGCTGCTGAGGGGCTTGGAACACAAACCCTGTGAGGAACGGCTGAGGGAGCTGCGGTTGTTTAGGCTGGAAAAGAGGAGACTCAGAGGTGACCTTATCGCTCTCTACAACTTCCTGAAAGGTGGCTGCAGTCAGGTGGGGGTTGACCTCTTTCACCAGGCAGCAACTGACAGAACCAGAGGACACAGTCTCAAGCTGTGCCAAGGGAAATATAGGTTGGATATTAGGAAAAAGTTTTTTACAGAAAGGGTGATAAAGTACTGGAATGGACTGCCTGGGGAGGTGGTGGAATCACCGTCCCTGGATGTGTCACCGTCCCTGGATGTTTCACCGTCCCTGGATGTGTTTAAAAAAAGACTGGATATAGCACTCGATGCCATGATCTAGTTGAGGTGTTAGGGCACGGGTTGGACTTGATGATCTTGAAGGTCTCTTCCAACCCATACATTCTGTGAATTCTGTGAATTCTGTGAATTCCAATTCTTTCCGTAACAGACTTTTCCCATTTCTTCCTCCCATGTTAACAGCAGCAGCACACTGGGAGTTCATATTCATTGTGTTATCTACTGTGATCTCATTGTTTTTTGTTCTGGGGATGCAATTGCTCATCTTGCAAATGTGAATGCATTCTTTGTTTCTAGATGCATAGTCCAGCACTTAACTGTGATGGAGCACATGTTGACAAAATGAGCTGCTTAACGATGTGCTTGGGCTGCCTTTTCATTATTTTTTATCTGCCAAACCTTGCATTATCCAAGAAGTTTACTACTATTGATTTCTTTTTCATTCCAGAACATGGGGAAAGACGTTGAATACCATAGCAGAATTTTTTTCCCCAGTTATTTATGTCTTTCCAGCAGGAAGAGCATGCATTTACAATTTAATATTTCATTATTATATTTAATATAAGCTCCGATGATTTAATGTAGTACAAATACGTGCATGTATCAAAATGTTGTGCAGGAGTAAATCAAATTACCATTATTTAAATAGACTATACCATCATGGTTTCTTTTCTCCTGTAAGCTTGGAGATTAATTTTTGAAAATCAGGTTTATCTAATAAGACATATTTCCCATAATATCATGCATACTTTAAAATCACTTTATGGCATAAAATTTAATGATTTTTTCGAGATAGATGCTTGCTTTAGGGTGTTAAAACATCTGTTGTCATCATATTTTACATTAAGTTTTTTGAAAATAAAGTTGTTGGAACTTTTGTGCTTAAATATTTTATCTAACGAAATGTATTATTTTCTTTCTTTTTGTTGAAAATTTAAAAAAGGAAAGGAGCTACTGGATGTTCCCCTTTATTCATTTCCTCAAACCTTTTTTTTTTCTTGCCCTTTTTTTCCCTGTTTCATTTTTTTTCCCCCAAAGAAAATGTAAAGTGATGTTTTAGATTGGAAAGTAAAGAATTTGAAAATTATGAAAACTAGAAAATTATCACTTCTTTTTCCTAGGAAATAAAATGTTTACTACACTTGAACTACTGATATAATTCTTGACCATTTGTTTTCAAAGGAATTCATGAGAAATAACTGTCTAATTTTGGTGGAACTTGGTGATATTTGAATTGAAAACTTTAAGATACTTGAATTAGTTATGAGGAGATGGTGGAAAAAAAACTGGTGGAAAAGCTGGAAGGCACCTCTTTTGAGGAGCACCTGAAGGCTGAGGGTTTTCTGATATGACCTGTGTACTCCATTTGCCTATTTAAGCTAATAGTGGATCAGTTCATAGTTCCACACACTGCTGAGGGAAAAGGGAAAGAACCTGATCTGCAGGTTAAAAAAAGTCTTTATTTTTCAACAATTTCCATGATGCTTTCACTTTTCCTTACTAATGTCAGGTGAAACAATCCCCTCTGGGAATTAAAATCCTTGCAGTGTGCTCCAGGAAAAGACATTGAAAGAGACATTTATGTCACTTGATGATGAAATTAAAAGTATGTTCATCTTTTCAAATGCACACTGAATGTAGTTCAAGGAGAATTTACCAGTAGCTAAAATACAAGATTTCCTAAGGAGTGCATTATTTGCTGTGCGTTTGGCAATACAGTGGCAGGTCCTAGGGAAGTGGAATGCAAATGTGACAGGGTTGGGTAAAGGTGGTCACAAAACACAAGAAAAGGTCTCCTGGAGCACTGACAAAGTTCTAGAAACTGAAAAGCTGACAAGTGCCTTTTTCAACTTGTGAACAAAACTCCCAAGTGGTTCAAGATTTATTAATTTCATTGCTATAAAACTGAACCATATATACAGGATTTGACTTTTTAAACATTAAATAAATGGATTGACATTTTTGCCTTCTTTTGTGCTGTTTTCTATGTTTATGCAGTTGGTCTTGTTTGTCTGTCCTTGATCACCAACTACTTTAACACGTCCTGACCAATTTTAAAATCATCATAAATTTCTACACTTTTTTTTTTACTAGTCCATAAAGGGATTCTATTACTTTCCCTTCAGGGAAAGAATCAGTATATTAGAGGTCAAAATCCACGTAAGAGAGATCTTTGGAGACTTGCTTCATTAACTGTGTTGCCTGACTCCAACTACCTTAAGAAAGAGTTAGAACATCTCCATCTATGATTAGTAAAGCCTTCCCTACTTCAATATCCTACCAAGGTTATTCATTTTAAAGCAGGCTAACTGCATGATAAAGTTCTTACTGTTTCTTATCTCTGATGAGAGAGACACTGAAAGTCCACATAAAGGAATACAAAAGGCACTGAGCTGCTTGGAGAGGGATTGTGACAAGGGCAGGTAGTGACAGGATAAGGGGGAATGGCTTTAAACTGAAAGAAGGTGGAGTTAGATTAGGGGGTGGAAAGAAATTCTTCCCTGTGAGGGTGGTGAGGCCCTGGCACAGGTTGCCCAGAGAAGCTGTGGCTGCCCCATCCTTGGAAGTATTGAGGCTGGGTTGGACAGGGCTTGGAGTAACGTGGGATAGTGGAAGGTGTCCCTGGCCATGGCAGAGGAATTGGAACTAGATAATCCTTAAGGTTCCTTCCAACCCAAACCATCCTGTGATTCTCTGGTTCTACTTTTGCAGTAGTAGATGAGATGAGTCCAGCAGCTCCCTATCCAAAAAATGGTGTCTTGAAGTTGACTGGGAGTGTGATGGGAGGGATGTTTGCACTGGCAATGCTTTTTCTACAATACTCAGCTTTTGTACAGTTCCAACATGTGCTTTCTGGTAATGCTTTCAGTAGAGTAGTCAGCATCTATCCTTTGGAGCCTTCTGTTTCAGCTTCTGCCATGGGAAGATTGTGCCTTAAATGGATTTGGGATTTGCTCTTTGCACAGTTTCCTTTTGCAGTGATACCTACTCTAAGCACAAACAGGTTTTTTGCTCCCAGGTCTCCCAGTCTAGTTTTAGAAGGTTTAAATTTCATTAACAGAAAACTTTGTGTTAAACAGTTTCTACTTACGGTAGAAGGACGGAAGGTTTCATTGCTCTGCACTCAGTATGCAGAACACCTCCCTGCCTTCAGCTCCTTGCAACTCTGTGTCCTCCCTGGAGGATAATAATTTCTCAACAGTAACAGCAAAAAATATCAACTAGAAACTTAAAGAAACAGAGAATTTTTCACCCTCCAGGGTGTCACCAGGTGCAGTAATCTGCCATTAGGTCCCCCTTTTTAAAGCAATGTAAGTGCTCCCTCTAGTAGGTTATAGCTGCGGTTTCTGAGTTTGTGCAAAGTTTGCAAAATGCTATAGTACTGAACGGTTTCATGGAAATGCTAGCAAAATAGTTTTCTTTAAAAGCAGAATATCAACAACAGTGGAGTTCATGACATGAGGAAAATCTATGATATTCAACATTTCCAGAGCAAATTTGCATTTGAATATGGATTGGGATATGGGGGTAGGGCAGGTCTATGTCATTTCAGGTGGTAAAGGAATGCTTTTCCTTCTTGGACTTTAGGAATATAGAGTATGAGCAAAAAATTTCCTAGTGCTGAAATGCCAGAGATGACTGCAGGAAAATGCAAGGACAACATGCTGAGGCACAGCTACGTGTTCTCAGGGAACTCAGAATAATTTTAGAGACTGCTGAGCCACATAATGTGGCTATTGCATTCACCAGTGAAATACAGCCACGTCTGGGTAAAAACCAGCATCTGCTTACCAGAGCAGCACCTGCACAGTGCTTGGAGCCAGGCAGTGCTCACCAGCACTGCATCCGACCTGCACAGCGGGGGGAATCGCAGGAAGAGACAAATGCAATTATCCTCACTGAAAACCAGCCAAGACAGTGAGGACAGTGTGCTCACTCTTGCAGAGCAAAACCTAAAGAGCATTTTTAGTGATCCACAGCTGCAAAGGCCTGAGGTTTTCACCCTATTCAGCCCTGTGCCTACATCTTCTGTTCTCCCTGCCACTTTGGGCATCCAAAATAGCATCTTCTTCCTCATCTCACCATCAGACAAGTGAGGATGAAATGTGACCTGTTTCTCCACATCCAGCAGGACCAACACATGGAAGTTACAGCTGTCATACTTGGGAATACATTTCTCTGAAGGGCCAGGAGCACGGGCAAGTGACAGTGGCATGAATAACATGGGCTGCTGCTGTCTATTTGTTACTGCTCATGGAGCAGTGAGCCCTGAGCCAGCGTGGGTCCTGCATGTTGGATGTGACTGCAGGTAGTTATCCCAACAGAGAGAAGAAGTCACTTCATAGGAAGGAAGTGGAGTGGAAAAGGATCAGAAATGGAAAGATAAAACTGAATTATTAAAAGCTCAACTAGCTAGTGGCTGCACAAAGGACATAGAAATGATACAATACTGAGAAAAGTCTTTTTAGTTCGTTTGGTGTTTGCAATAGACTCCTTAAGCCTTTGATTCTATGCAAAGTTTTTAACATTGCAGATGAATATAGCAGATAAATATTGATTTAGAACATTTGGTAAATGGTCTGTTGAGTTCTGTATCCTTTTTCGAAGTCTTCGGGGGAAAATTATCAGACTAAAAGAAGGCAGCTGTGGGAAAATTTCTTCACAAGTGAAATTCCTTTGTACCCATTTTTGAGCCAGGTCTTTTAGCATGGTCATTAATTTTTATGGTTCTTCCTTATGGTTATGGTTTAGTGTTGTAATATTATTCAAAATAATGAAGATGTTTTAGCTAGCTATGAAAAAATCTGAACTTTTCTTCATCAGGCTGAATCTTGAGCCACAACCATATCTCACAACAGTGAATTCCAAGGATGATTTGCACACAAAATGTATTCCAGGAGAAAAACAAATATATTTGCTACCTTTCATTTTTGCCCAAAACCCAGAGGCACAATTTTGGATTTCCCTGCAGAGGATCACGGTATCTAAGGTGAGCAGACAGCCTGCTTGATGGAGCATGGAGTATTCACCCTGTGCTTCCTTGAGTAACTGAGCCCACCTTTCCTTCCCAGCTGAAAAGAAACAGCAGTGCAAGGCTGAATTTTTCCACAACACACCAAAGGACACAAGACACATCCTGAGCCTACCCCACAGCTGCTCTTTCCTGCAGATCCACTGTGCTCCTGCATAGACCAGAAGCCACCATCAATCTTCCTGTGTGTATGGAGCTCACAGGAAAGTGTGAACTAATAGTAAAATATCTGGGGGAAAAAGATCTGGCAGGAAATTATATCCAAACTGAAATGAGCACAGGCCTACCTATAAAATATCCTAAAAGTATTTGCATATACATAGATACTATGAAAAATTACACTCCACAGTCAGGGCAGACAGACCCTGGAGTTATAGGGGCAAACTGCAGCAGTGGAAATGTTAAGAAATACCTTTATAAATGTATGGCTTTTAAACCCTGGAACAAGCTGCCGAGGCAGGTTGTGGAATTGCTATTGGTGCTATTTGAGGCTGGATTTGTCAGTGCCCTATTGAGGATGATACACATGGAGCTAAATAATTTCTGCCATGATGCAGCTCCTTTCCAGCCCAAATTACCAAAGGTAAATGTGATGTGCATTGATACATACTAAGCACAAGGAATGAAACTCCTGCTGTGATGAGATCAACACAGAGAAAAGGTGCATCCAATAAAGAACCTTAAATAACCCAGTTGCAGGAATGACCATTGCCATGAAAAGGTAGAAAAATGAAAGCAAGAGGTATTCAGACAAATGTGTGAAGCACCTGAAGAGGAAATATCCTTTTCTACCAGAACTGAATTGGTATATTGATTCAGTAGTAATCATGCATTCGGAGTGCAAAAGCAAACCATTCTTTTCAGCCTTTGACTTTTTAGCTTAAATCATGCTCTTTTCTCTTATCAAACCATGTTTTTCAAAGGATTTTAGAAATGCTTGCAACAAATTAGAAGCAGTTCAAATGACAGCTACCAGCCTGTTAGCTGCAGATGGAGAGCTGGGGAAGATGTTTTAATAACAATAACAACAATAACAGACAACAGTATTTGGAGACTTTTCTTGGGACAAATGGGTTAATTGAGTTCCAACTAGAGTCAGAAGGAGGAAGAGTTTACCTGAATTTTCTCAAACAACAAACCCAGAGAATGTATTTTGTATTTGCTATGTCATTACGGATCTGGCAGGGATTGTCTGCGCTTGGGCTGAATGCTTCAACCTGTGCTGAGCCTCGGAGTCACTGACCTGCAGCCCTGCAGCTCTGCAGCCCCACGATCCCTGGAGGATGACATTTGGGTTGATAAGAGACCTTCTGAAGAGTCTCTACAGGAAAAGAAGGGCCAGAATTCCATCTCTAAGGATTCAAGGGAGTTTGTGCATATCTGCTGTATATGCATCCATGTGTCTGTGTCTTAGAACTTACGTATATAACAGAATCACAGAATCACTGAGTCAATTAGGTTGGAAAAGACCTCTGACATTATCGAGCCCAACCTGTGACTCAACACCACCATGTTAAGTAGACCTGAGAGCCTCATCCAGTCATTCCTTAAATGCCTCCAGGATGGTGAGTCCACCATCTCCTTGGGCAGCCTGTTCCAGTGCTTAATCGCCCTTTCTGTGAAGAAATTCTTTCTCGTGTCCAACCTAAATGTGATCAACACACAAAACAAGTCCATCCAATAAAGAACCTTAAATAACCCAGTCTAGGAATAAGCCTATTTTACCACACAAAACTTCAGGTGTTAAAGTCTAAGAAGTCACCCTTCTTCAGAGATGGATAGAACCTTCCAGAGATTAACACAGCTCATCCCAAACATCTACTAAGCAATTGTCAAAATAGCTGTGGAATTTCCTATTTCTCTGTATTGCCTGCAAAAGAAATTGATGTTGTGTCACTCAGTTAAAGGGCAAATATTTGGGACACCTGAACTGAGTGCTACAAACCCTGCTGCTGGGACTTTGGCTGGGCTGCTTTGTGCTGAGGTTGGCTGGGCTGCTTTGTGCATCCCTTTCTGCTGGGTGTGAGAAGGCCCAGAGGACTTGGTCAGAGATAATCTCCCCTCAGCTGTGTTTGAGGAGAGGACAGTCCCAGCTGCCTCTGCCTAACCATCACCACTCCAGGGCATAGTTGCAGGACCAGGCTGCATGGTGCAAGTGCAGCAGATTATCCCAGAAGGGCTTTAGTCTTCTACTCAAATTGCAGGAAAGACTGTTCTTGGGTGGTCAACCTTTCCTATAGAAATGAAAAACTTGTCAGGAAGTACACCATGTTATGGGGAAATCAACTTTACAAATATGGATAATTTCTAAACTCATATGAATTATTTGTGTTAGATGCCCATCCAAATAAGTAATAAACATTTTTAAATACTTTAAAATTTTTTGTTTGTTTTTTTGTTTGGTTTTTTTGTTTGTTTGTTTGTTTTTTGTTTTTCCCCTTTTAACTCTGTAAAAGTCAAGAACAGAAATTTTATAATTAAGGACAAGGTGGTTCCAAGTCCTTAACGTTCTGCTGAATGAGTAGGGACATGAACTGCTGTTACATCTAAATGACAGATTCATTGCATTTTTAAGGCATGGAGGAGCAGGGGTTTATGTCAGGAAGTCTCTTTTCTCTAAAGGGTCATTCTCTTGCCGTTCATCCAGACAGGAGCTGATCGTATAACATGAGATTCATATGGGATTTGCTTTACTGCTGCATCAAAAGGACAAACCCAAAGTCCGAGTCACTAGTGAAATGTTTCTGTCACATTTGTAATCAGTCTGTTGCTTGAAGGAAAGCTTAGAATAATGTAATACTTCATGTACAGGTAAACTAGTGACAGCCTGTACTTTGGCTCTCGCATTTGCCTTCTGAGGTTTGAAAAAAATTTCTCATCTGAACTAAGACTTTTTTCTGCAATTTTCCATGTCTCTGCCACTAATATAAGACTGTGGCATCTCAAATTTACTGAAAGGTGATCACTAGTCATTATTTCAACAACTGCCATCTGAAAAAGGTTAGATGGCTTCTATCTGAAATACTAATAACTGCCCAGAGTCTTGTCTGCGATTGCCCTGATTCCTCCTTCCCTTTGAAAAGCTCCGGGGAAGGAATAATGGGAAATTTTAACAGAAAAGTCTGCACTGAAAGTACAATCTCTGCCATCCATCTTGAGCTCTTACATCAGGCCTGGGCTGCTGCTGGATACAGGTAGCCTACTGGTTCTTAAAGTTTTTGTATCTTTTTACTACCTCTCTACCAGCAGTGTGGTTACTGGCAGGAGTGGCGGCAGTATGGCATTCTGTGGTAGAGCACCCACTGAGATTAATGTTCTCTAAAAAGTCAGTCACAAACAGCTGTTTCCACAAATATCTCATGGACTTCATGGTCTGGCCTTGCAAATGACAGGAAATATTTCTCACATCCACCGTGAATCCAGCCTTCAAATAAACACGTACCCTTTATAGTACAAAAAGCTAATAACACTATAATAACATTGTGGGTATCTTTTTATCATAAGATTTCCACTAATCTATATAATGAAATACTTCATGGACTGGCCAAAAATAATTACCATGTAAAATGATGTAATTGGTACACCTGCACTTAAAAATACACAATTGGGACCTCATCTGAGCTAAATCATTATCTCCCTGATGATATCAGTCTGGTTCCCATGCATTAAAAAGCAGATCATGGGAGCAATAATATCTCAATTATGTAGTTAACCTTCTGGTTATATTAATTAGTGATGATTAGGCATGGGAAACCATAATTATGTCATGTACATAACAACCCTTTGAAACTGCATATGAATCCAAACACAAAAGGCAGATGTGAGCATCTAACCAGGGCTAGAACAAATCAGAGACTTAATTATATGACCCTCTATCTCCTGTCTGAAACACAGCCAGTCATGACAGCTCTGCTGATGTTAAATTTGTAGAAGAAACTGTAGAAGTTTTATTTGTCCCAGAAGAGAAATGCAAGGTAGAACTGTCCCATATTCTGATTTCACATAGAGGTTACTAAATTCTGACTAAAAAAAAGACAACTAAAACATCTAGGCCCAGTTCACTTAATAAACAAGGAAGCTCTTAAACTAAAGAAGCACCTTTTCATTAACTCACAACATTTATCCATTTGCCTGGGGTATGAACAGGTAAAAATCAGCCTCCCTTGCTCCTGTTTGCAGGAGATCCTGGCTGCCAAAGAATTATTTGCAGGGGACCTTTCTGAGGAGTTTCTCCTGAACGACTCCAAAAATGCAGTACTAGACACTGTACTGAGGAAACTTTTTCCTGAGGCAGCTGTCTGAAGAAATTGTGGTATTGGCAAGGGGGAGGATTTTCCACCACTGTCCTCATGCCTAACTTAAGACTGAAATTTTTCACCTTCAAGGATAAAGAAGAGAAAAGACAATCTGAGCTAACACTCTTCCTCCAGTTCAGCAGAGATGTGCTTTATCCCAGCAGACCATTCCTTCACAGCATGACTATGGTAAATAACTATGCTGGAGGTCATTCAGTCTAAATTTAGAAAAATATTAAACATTTCACTTTTCTGTAGGCTTCTGTCACCTACTGAAACCCAGAGCAGCTCTGCACTGCAAGAGGAATTGTGGATCTAAACATCCAGGGTTATTCCTGTAATTCAGATGGCAGCATCCTGCCACCCTTGCAGGGAAAAGGACAAGCTCAGAATATAACAAAATTTCCATTAAAATTAATCCTTTGAAAAGTGAATGTTGGAAGAAACTGCATATTTTTGACCAAACAAATGTACTTTAAATGGATGGTTTGCAAATGTCAGGTTGAAGTGTTCCAAAGTTGGGAGCTGTCAGAATTAAGGCTGCCTATGTACTCTGCATTGTACTTGGAGGGTCTGTGTCACTGTTATTGCCTGGTTTTAATTTTTTTTAAATCTAAATAACTCGACTTTGAAAGTTTGACTTGCAAATCTGGCATTTGCAGTTCAGTGAAACCCCATCTTCCACACTTTTTCTTTTATATTCACTCAATTATTATTTGATGTGCTGTTTACTTTCTGCTGTGCCAGCAGCAAGGCACACTGGTACAACGTGGGCCAGGGTTATTTATTGACCCACAGAATCAACAGTCTTGGGGTCTTCACTGTGGTGTCATCTACTCTGGTGTCAGACACCAGGTCCAGCAGAAAACTCTCCCCAGTGGGGGCCCAGGTCAGTGAGACCCTGGGTGTGTTCTGGGCAGAGCAAGGTCTCCTTAGGTGGCAGTGTCCCTTAAGGGACTGAGGGAACACGGTACTTTGCAGGACGTAACCCAGTTAGATCTTGGTGAGACATTCTTCCTGTCTTTTCCTTCACTAAACTGTAAAAGTGTTGCCTAACATTTACAAGCAGCAGTTCCCAAGCACTGCAAGCTGTTCTCTAATGACATTTTCAGTTCAGTCTGAGTCTCCTGAATGAAATTTCGGAAGAAGAGTTATATAAATGCTTTCTTTTGCAACCTGAATTGCATTCAATATAATATTATAGAAACAATCCTTGCAAACATCTCACTTGCAGAGAGGTTGTTTTTTCCTTTTCTTTTGCTCTTGGCAGTGGCTGTGACAAGAATGACAGCGCAAAACACAACAGAAAGTTATAAATGTCAGTTTTCCTAAGACAGCAAACAAAGTCATGGACTACTGAGGCGGGAAACTGAGGCACTCAGAAACTCCCACCTGTGTCTCACCCTAGGGCTGCAGGGAAGGTATAAGTTGAGGAGATTCTTGGGAATGAAGAGTTTGGGACCTGTCGAGCAAAGAGAATCTGCTACCCATACCTCCAGCCATCTAAAAAGAGACACCAACAGAGGAATGCACCATTTAGGGAAGGTGCTTTTCATCCCTACAGGGGCTTTTTGCCTTTACTTTAACTTGACGCACAAGCAAGGCAGTGCCCTTTGGTTCCTACTTTGATATGCACCTCCTGACACACCAGGAAAAAGCCGCCAAAATCTGATAACAACCACAACCCCTCTTCCTCACTGTCATCCTTTTCTCCGTTCTTTGTTTTCTAAGCCCACCCCTCACACAGGTCAGGGTCCATCCCTGTCACAACCTCTCATGTTCTCTGCTGGCTTTCTTCCCTTTCCCCATCTCAGCACTTTCTTTCCATCAACTCCCCTGACACCACAGAGCCATGCACAACATCTGAAGAGCTGGCACAGGGCAGCCCATGCCAGGGGCCAATGTTGCAATTTAACAGTGCAGATGACTGAATTAGGGTCTTTGGCACAGCCTTGTTTATCACTATTAATGAGGCTGAACCAAACATGCAAGTCCTTGGGGTCTTCTCACTCTTCTCTTATCTTCTGGAGTCTTGACCAACCCCTCTGTTCCACTCCTTCCCACCTCAAATAGCTGCTCCAGAGATTTTGAGATCAGGACTGATGATGCCACAGCTCAGCCCTTTTGTTTAGTGACATAGATGCATTATTAGGGGATGGATTAAATATAAGGTAGGGATTTGGGGATGCACACACCCACAGGAGTTTTCTTACGGGAAGATAAGAAAATGTGGTCTTTTGAGAGGTTGAAGTTTTAAGAAAAGTATAAGACCCTTCTTCAAACCTTGACTCCAGCTTGTGGCTTTGCACATTTAGTTGTCTCTTACCATACAGTACTTGGGCTTGAGAACTAGAAGCACGAATGGAACTTAAGTAATTAGCTGTAATAATGCAGAGCTCTGGCCACAGGTAAGATTCCCTACCACCAAAAATCCAGTGTGAAAATACTTAGGTGTGGGCTGTCACGACTGAGATTTTGCATAGAGTCATCACTGGGGTTCAGACTCATGGTATGGCAAAACTCTGACAAACTTGGACATGAGGGCACCGAACAACACTGCCTCCATAACTGAGCTGGGCACCTTTCCCTCTGCCTTTCCAATGCAACTTCCCAGCAAACTCATCAACCACATGGATGCACTAAAAGTGCTTGGAACCAAACAGTAACAGAAGGAATGAAAACAATTCTTCTATAGCCTAAAGAGCTAGGTTTTACATTTGTTCTTCTTCTGCACCTTCCCGTCTGGGTGCAACACAAAGGAAATCCCTGCAGCTGATCAGGGATTTCACAAACCAGGGGATTATGTGCCACAGATCCTGACAGGCTCCTGTGCTTACAGCCTGGCAAACACCACAACTGTAATCTCCTCTCTGAGATAAAGTCCATCAATCTTACTCTTACACCAACCTGTCCCACTCTGCCCCTCAGGCAGAGCTTGAAGAACAGCCCTCCTTGGGAAGGATGTTAAAATCTGCCCTTCCTTGGTACCTTCCTGTTTAACTTACTCTTTTGGCTGGCCTCCCATCAAAGTCAGGTCAACACATATCCATTTTGTCTGCTGAGCTGACTAGTTTTCAATAACAATTTCTCCTTCATTCGGTAAGAGAGATCAATAAAACTGCCCCTCTCTCATATTGGCTGAGATTCCAGGAATGTCATTTGCTTTTCATTGTTGCTACTGCTTTGTTTTGTTNTTGGCAAGGCACAGATCAATTTAGCAAGATGAAAATGACTTAGACTTTCACTCAAAGTAAAATCTGCACTTTATAACCCAGGATGTAATTTACAATCCTGTCATTAAACTCTGTTAATCCTATTATTATGAAGATAAATAATTACCCATAGCGAAGAAAGGGATTCCCAACAGAGTAGAATTATATTTTCCATCAGTAATGAAAAATATCCCTGCCGCAGTGACACTGGAAATACAGATAGTGAGTACTCCCAGGAGTCCCAGGAAAGGTTTGCTACGCAGGCAGTCCTTCATGGAGCTCGAGAGGGTAGCAGTCAGGAGAATCAGCATCAGGCTCACCAAAATCTTGCCCCTGGCCAAGAGACTGGTCTGGTGGAAGTCCTTCCAGAGGCTAAAGGATGCTAGTGAGTAGAGCTGCAGATCCTGGTGATCCAGCTGCATCTTGTGCATCAGTTTACAGAATTCGTTCTCCCACTTCTCCCCAATGAGGTCCTGGGTGACAGAGCCATACGTTTGGAGGTAGTAAGTGATTTGGATGGCTCTGGCTGATTTGACTCTCTGGTCCTTGCTGTTTGGCACTTCCATGACCCCTCCAAGCTGGTGGCCAATGAAACTGCTCCTTCCATCCTGGGAGAGAAAGCAGAAAAGATGAGCCTGTGGTTATCATGCATATGATGTGATGCAGTGATAGACTCTGTCTCCTCTCACAGACATGCCAAGAGCTCTGCTCAAACACCACTGCGCTCAACAGGAGCCTTGCCATTCACCTTAGTGGGCTCTGGGGTCTGTCTCTGCTCCCTGCCACAACTCTGTCTTACTCATTATAGGCTCATTTGCATTTCTGTGCTGTAGTTCAGGGACTGCTCAGATACTCATTGCAGTCTCAGGGGTTCCCAGATGTCCAGGACCATCCAAAACATTGCATGCAAGCGGCTCACCCCATGGGAGAGGATGACCTCCCACACTTAACTGATGGAATGACAAATCTTCAATTACTATGAAAAGATGGAGGTGAAGATTAATTTCTGGAAGATTTTTGATTCCTTGACACTTTGGAAATGATTTTTAGAAGCTGGAAATGTACAGAAAATGAAGCCTGAAGCCTCAGTATACAGACAGATCCACAAAGTTGAATAGCTACTCTGTCTCCAGAAAAATATAATTAAAATCAGACTTTTTGAATAGTTTATTTGGGATTTGATGGATTAATATCAGTGGCACAGAGGAAAGAATCTACCTTAACACCTCAATTTAACCAGGATTTTTTTTTTTATACATTTCAAGAGTATAAACCTTATTCTGGTCTCACTTATTTCAATAAATGCTAGGACATATAAAACTCCATGACAATCAGTAAAGGATACATCAGGTCCACTCAGGATCAGCCTGTCTGTTAACAAGACCAGACCTTTTTTTTCTGTAAAGTTACCTGACCCTTTTAAAATATTCATTTTGGGGTTTTTTATCTTTCGTTGTAAGATGGATTTAATAAGAAAGGTCCTGTAAGAAAGGTCCTTGCTCTTACGCCGCTGGTTGTAGGATAGCTGTATGTGCCCCTTCTGAAACAGGGGAGGCCTGTGTGGGTTTAGAAGATCAAATGCAGTTGCAAACTGAGGAAGAAGACTCAGCGAATAAAACTTTCCTGGCACAAGTAATCTCCTTGATCAAAAAGTCTAAATCCAGGGATTAAGTGTCTATTGCACACCAAATAACATTTGCTTTCTCTCCCACATAAAATGAATTATAAATTTTCAGATTTATTTCCTCTTTTATTTAATAAAAACATAAGATTATCAAGGCAGTTGATGTCTAAACCACCTTGCAGCAGTGAGTTCACATTAGATAACATTCTTTGCCTAGGCACACTACTAGAATGAGCTGACAGCTTAAATTAGGGAGAGGCTCTGCCCTCCACACACATACATGGAAGCAGTCATCTGCAAAAGGCCAGAACCTTTTGGAGGAGACACTATAACATCTATTATATCCAACATTAACCACTTTCAGAAGCACCTGTGCTGCATGCAGGTCATTATCTGAAATTGCCAGACTTTCCCATGGTAATGATTCCCGTCCTAAGGAAAAATCTGTAAAATGAGGCTTTATAAAATATGGATGTCTTCCAGCATGTTGACTCATATCACAAATAAATATCAGAAATTGGGAGACAGTGTTGAAAATGTTTTATGTGCTCACCTTGCCTTTAGTCAGGTATGTAAAGGAGGTAATCCTCCCACTGAGATATTCTGCCTATGCCTACTTTCAGAATGGCAGGAGCTCACACTGTTCCCAGAATTTGCCTGCCACAGCCCAGAGAACATGACAAAGTGCTTTTCAGAAGTTCATTTTTTTCCCTATTCCTAGTTGTTATTTCCCACTGAAAGACCGGCTTCTGGCAAGGGTATCCTGGCACAAGTTGACACGAAAGGTGAACTGTAGTCTAGCGCCAGCTTCCCAAATCACCTGAAACCTCACTGCAAAAGTCACATAAGCAGAGGCAGCAATCACAGAAGGGCAGCTGCTGCTGGTCAGATTCCAAAAAATCCTCGTCCCCAGCATTTCATGCTCAAATCCTGTTTGGATTTTTTATTTCTACTCTTTCTAAGGCGAGGTCACACCTAACACTCACACACTCACAAAAAGTGCATTTCCAAGCTGGTAATTAAGGCTTGAGCAATGCAGTCCTGGCTCACATCGGATGCAACTTTGCAGCTAAAAATCCCCACTTGGCACCACTTTGAAATTTTTGAGAGAAATTTCACATTTCCTCAGTGTCTGGGCAGTGCTGACATTCAGAGGCTTCCAGGCACTGCAGGATGCTTTAGCAGCACAGCTCCCAGCCCAGGCAGAGCACTGTAATTCAGGTTTCATTGATTCACTATGCAGCAAGCACGACAAGGTTATGGGAAACTTTGTGATGACCATCTGCCTTCCCCTGTGAAAGGTGCAGTGAGCAACGGCAACATTTCAAAGGAGGCAGCAGAGCAGGCACAAATAAATCATGTTCTGCCATATCTCCCATGAAACAGCAGATAACGGCTATTTCTTACACTGATGTACAATAGGGCACCCAGCTCATATGTCAGCAAAATAGAGAGTAAGCTTTCAGATGGAATTGAGGAAATCGCAGGCGCCGGATTGCTGTGAGAACATTTTGTCCATTCCCTTCCTTCTGGAGGCAGATTGTTTCTTATCTAAGCAAGGGTTTTGTCTTTGCTGCTGTTACATGTGCAAACATGAACCCAGCACCACAGCTCTTGGGAAAATGGGGCTCTTCTCTAATACAGCTCTTGGAGAATTGTAGAATCACAGAACAGCTTGGATTGGAAGGCACCTTAAAGATCATCTCATTCCAAGCCCCCTGCCATGGGCAGGAACAACTTTCACTAGTCCAGATTGCTACAGACCCTGTCCAACCTGTCCTTGAACATGTCCAGGGCTGGGGCTGCCACAGCTTCTCTGCAGTTCTTAGAATCTTGGCAAGGAAAATAGAAGAAATATGGGGAAAAACAGTCTTTCATTTATCCCATTTTACGGATGGCAAATGATGTGTGGAAAAATCGAGATGCAGTGCTGCCAGCATGACTTTCAGCATCTCCCAGAGTCCAATCCGGGGACCTACCTACTTCTTGGAGTCTCATGGGAGCTTCAGGGGAGTTATTCACTGCCCCAAGTTCTCTGTTGTCCTCCAGGACAACTTTGGTGAAAGAACAAGGCATGAAAGGCTAAACTCCTGAACTAAGCCTAAGGTTTGGGAAACAAAATGTGGCCACAATGACTTGTATAAATATTGCCTGAAGATCCAGGCAGGTTTTGAACAAGGTTCCACATAGTCCTTCATGAAAAAAGGTGCTTTCTGCTGATAATTACCATGTCCTTCCTGGTATATGCCTACATGCTGCTATTTTTAATTCATCACAGTAGTTTAGTGTTTCAGACTACTGACTCCTTACACTTTTTACCTATGTCTGCTACTCTCTGATACTATATGCAGAAAAACACA
>WEIT01012705.1:92093-113814 GCA_013389985.1 Dryoscopus gambensis | reverse complement strand
AATAATAACAGGTATTGGTTGTGCGTGATTTTATACCCATGTATCTCCAGAGGAGCTACAACAGAAGATGCTAACTGTCTTTAGCAAGGTCACTTGCACGGTTGGAATCTTGTTTCAGATTCCCAGGCTGTGTCTGTGTGTCTTTCTCTTTTCTTTTTCTAATTTTTTTTTAAATGTCTGATGGAAACTTAACAGTATCTGTTCTCCCAGATTCTGATGGCAGGTAATTCTCTCCAGATCTGACCATCTTTAAAGATGCAATGAAAAATAAATCACTTGCTGGGGCATGTTATATTTCATCTAAAACAGAGGCCAAGCAAAATTCTTTGCTTCAGTGGACACTATTAAATTGTTTTTTGTATTCTCCCTTCTCCTTTTCTAGATGCCCCAAAGCCATTTGATATACTTAGACTCTGAAAGGGAGAAGAATGAGAACTAAGATGCCAGGCATGAACAGGTTCCCCCTCCTTTTCCCCCAGCATGATGGAATTTGCCACCTGTGTTTATGCAGACGTGAACTTGCATGTGGCTGAAAATCCAAACTCATTGTTTGTTCAGCAGTAAGATTCACTAATCGTGAATGGATGGATACAGAATAAACCCCTACCATGTTTCAGGCTGGAAACTTATCTGTAAAGGATGCTTGGACCCTTAATTTCCTAAGAAGATATGTAAGTGGCATGGGAAATTTGACTTGTTCCAGAGCTGAGGGCCTCTCAGGTTAGAGAAAACCAGCTGCTCCTACTGAGCTAAATACCTTTTGCTGGTGATAATAGTAGTAGGCACAGATCCTCTCAGCATGCAGCCCAGAGGGACACTAGAAATACTCCCTCACTACCAAAATTACCTGTGACCTTTTTTTTTGTTTCCTTAGTATTTTCAATGCAGCTGCTGCAGGCCCAGCTCCCACCTGGGAGTTCTGTGTGGTCACTGCAGCACCAGCCCTGGGCAGGCCCTTATCATCTGCTGGGGTATTTTCTTTGTCCAAGATCACATTTAGTTAGAAAAAAAGCAGGACTGTAGTCACTGCAGCAAATGGTTGGGCGGGCCAGCTGTGGGGATTGGCACTGAGGGATGTGGTTTAGTGGTGGGCCTGGCAGTGGTAAGTCAGCAGTTGGACTCAGTGATCTTAGAGGTCTTTTCCAGCATAAATTATTCTCTCATTCATCTCGGCTTTGAATGGCATCAGCCTCCACTGGCTTCCTTCTCATAGGAAAAAGGGAGGGTATGAGGTATTTTTGAGAGGACATGGCTCCTGCCTTCTGAGTGCCCCTCTCAGCAGAAGTTGGACTGGCAAGGGTTTTAAAACTCATCTCAGATCCCTGGCAAGGAGGAAAGGAGCCCTTGTTCCCTACTGCTTGATCATTCTCATTCAAGTATACCTACAGGACCTTTGCCAGAAAATTTATCTCTATTTTTATTTTTCTTTGACTGCTACCTCTCATCAGCTGGAGTGATGGATCATTATCAAGCTATATTATAGAAATGTTAGGATAAAGCATGCCATCCTGGTTGCATGCTATTTTATCTTAAAAGCTTAAACTGTTCAACAGAGGGCAACCAGGAATGTCTGCTGAAATATATTGTGTGATAAACATCCTAATGAAATCAGTGCAGTTGTTTCTCCCTCTGATAAGGACGTTCCTACTCTACTGTAGGTCACAGAAAATATTATGCTAAAAACCACAGAGGTTAGAATGAGGCAAGTTGCTTTTCAGCCAGCTGACAGTTTTCAAGGTAAAAAAAAAAAAATTTTAATCCCCTTTCATTTAAGGTTTAACATATTGAGCTGCTCATGTTTCCTTCAGCTTCACTGCAAAACTTTAGAGTGAGGTTTTTCCTCCTCAATCAAACTGATTTTTCTGTCCCTGTCCCCAGTACAGCTGTGCATGGAGATCTTGTACCAGTTGATCTCTGTTACACAATTACCAAAAATTCTTGCAGCATTCTTTTCCAGCACAGAGCACATAATGCTGATTCATGTCAGCATTTTCCCATACATTTTTGTAAGGGCAGTTTTCCTGCCCTTGCAGCTATGTGCTCCTGCACTGTTTGCTGTGCAGCTGTTCTGTATGGATGAAGGATGGAGGGAGCGTCCAAAGCAGATGAACACTGAGGGCAGCATATTTGAGGTAGAGCTGCACCTTGAATGTCTGGGAACATGGACACAGTGATGGCCAAGTCTGTTCACACAGCAAAAATGAAATGTATGAAAGTGGCCATGAGAAGTTATCCAGGAAATAATTGTCTAACTCTCTGCTGCAATAAGGGAGAATTCAGTTATTTCCAGCTACCCAGCAATGATGAGACTCAGCTCACCAGCTGGTCAAGCAAATTTGGTTTATAGTCACTGTGAAGAGTCAGGCACATCCAAAGGATGATCTGCTCCATCCTGAGGTACATGTCAAAAGCAGATGTGTTCTCTGCAGTTGTCTGTCTCTCACCATTTAAGGCAGAGGCATGAGATTACTTAAGACTTGACCCCTGATTTTATCATGCTAAAAACTGCCTGACCTGCCTTTTCATTCCTGACTCATGCTGGCCCCTTCACAGACATGTCCTGCAGGTTAACAAACCCACAGACCTTCAGCCCCTTCCCAGAGAAATCATGGACTACTAGTGTGATTTTTATGTGAAAGAGAGAAAAGCACCCAAAAGGGAATCAGAACCATCTGGCACCTCTTTCTGATGACTCTGGGCCTGTGTTCCTGTGTTCAACAGCTTTGGGTTTCTAGTTTTTGATAAAAGAGACAAGAACAGATGAAAAGTGTTCCAAGAGACTTATATATTGTAGTATTAATAACAGAGAATAAGAGAAATGTCCCTAGAACTAAATCAAATTATGGAAGAATTCATAAGCGTGCAATTGCAAAGTGTGACTGCTGTTAGAGAGCTCTTCTCTTTGGAGGAGCTTCTGGCAGTGGACAGGCTGTTTCTGAGTGGTTCTTCTCACTTTGTTCCTTCAGTGTCACCCTGTCAGGTTTCTGAGAATTGTAGTGTGGTCAGGGTTGGAAGGGACCTTTGAAGTCATCTGGTCGACCTCCCCGCAATGAGCAGGAAGATCTTGAGCTAGATTAGGTTGCTCAGCCATGTCCAACCTGGACGTGAATATTTCCGGGAATGGGGCATCCACCATCTCTTTGGACAAGCTGTCCCTGTGTTTCACCACCCTCAACTGGCCATCTCTGTCAAGGCAAGGCAAGGACAGAAGGGAAGGAGAAAAGGCTCTAACTTCTGCTTCCCTTGCACATCCCTCTGGGATGAAAATACAAGATAAACCCTCTCCCTCCTAAACCAGCTTCACTCCACTTCCCTCCTAGACTATATTTCACCTTTACATCCTTTCCAACTCTCCTTCATTCTTTTCCTATCTTCAAGCTCTTTGCTCAACTGACTCCTTCACTCACAAGGTCAGATTCCCATTTCGTCCATCTCAGATCCTGTCCCAGTTCCTCTTGGAAAAGAGGAATCGATTAAGTGCTCAGCAGAGCTTTGTCCCTAGCTGTCCTGAACAGCACCCCTGCTCCCAAGGACACAGTGGTGTCCTTGAAGCTGATGAGAAATACCCACGTGGGCTGTGATCACTCACCTCCCTAGGTAGGGAAGGGTGCTGGAAGATGGGGGCGGGTCACAGACAGCACAAAAAGAACCGCAAGCACTGGGAGGCGGTTTTGTGGCACAGCTGGTCTCTCTGTCTTTTTCTCCTCTTCCCTCCATCAGGAGCAGGACACAGGCACAGTAGTGAAACAGCTTTGGCACGGACAGTTCAGGGAAGTCAGCTGATGTCTGCACCCCAGCCCTGCGAAATGGGTACAGAGATGAAGGGCACAGCTCGCTTGGGATGCCCAGCAGCCGGGGGATGCTGGGGTGGCTCTCTCAGGAGGAAGAGGGGTGGCTCTGCAAAGTTTGTCGTAGGTGACACAAGTTCACCTTCCACAGGAGATCCATGTCAGCAGGACCTCTGAAGTCATAGGTTACCCTGGGTGTGTAAATCTACCAATTCAGGTATTAAAACACAATCGTCCTCTTGTTTTCGGTAGGCACAGAGCCCCTGCTCCCTCCTCACTGTTCATTGTCCTTGGAGTTTGTGCTCTGCCCTGCCCAGGATCACAAACCCTCGAGGCAGCACTTGGGACCAGCCTCTGCTTTTCACAGCCTGTCCCTGACAGTGGAGGAATCACAGAGCAAAAGGTAAGGCTGCATCTGGCTCCTAAATCCTCCAGGATGAAGGATGATAGTAAAAGTAGTCAGCGAAGACCAGAACTTTTGCAAGGAGATGCCAGGTGCGGGGAAATCCAAGCTCCTGCATTGCACAGTGGAGCTGGGACTCTCCACCTGTGCAAACTGGGACAACATCTAAGCCTCTGCCAGTTGCTAAGCCATGAAAACTGCACAGGTACAATTAAAAAAAAGAAAAGTTGCTTGTCTCTGTGGTCTCATTCATAGCTACCGTTCATCCCAAAGGATTTAGTTTGTGCCAAGGAGAAACACAGGAATGAATCACTGACAGCAATGCCTCAAGGGAGTTGCACAAAACACCAATATTTAGATGTATACAGTTAAACACTCTCACTGATATATGCAGGAATGTGTTTGAAGTATGCATTTACCATCTCTCATATTTGGCAGTGTCTATGAATCTATATCATGAATACTTTTAATCAATGAATACTCCATATTAATTCTGATTTCCTCCACAGCTCAAGCACAATATTAAAAATGTGCAAAGGAAAGGAAGAAAATTGCAAAGAGCATTAAAAAACCCAAGGAATGCTTTTTCAGTGCAGACCAGTGGTCCATCTAGCCTAGTTTTCAATCTCTGTCCATTTCTAAACCATGATGCACCAAGACAGTGTCTTCCACAATGCAGATGGAAGATGCCTTTGGGAGTCTCAGAGAATTTTTGATTTTCCAGCTCTTCAACAAAAAATAAGTGAATTCAGCTGCTTGGAAGAGGAGGAAGAATGGAACTGTTCAATTTTTTAAATAGATTAATCCTTCTCCTAAATGCAGTGATTTGAATTATATTAGCAACAAAAAGTAAGCAAATTAATGAATTAAAGCAATCTTGTGCCCCAGTGAGGTACAAGACAGTTTTGTTATCTCAAGACGGTCATGGATTTCTCCAAATGGAGTAAACAGGACAACTTTCGGCCAAAATTCTTTCTATATCTTAAGAATATTTAATCTAAGATTTCTTGAGGTCCATGGAGATATAGGTTAAACAAGATCCTAATTACTAAATTAAAGAGACAGCCGAATACGCCAAACGTATAGAAAACCTTCTTTCTTGTCTTCCTTCTGTATCAGCAAAAGCAAAAGACATAAAACTGCTTGAAAAACTTCATCCCATACTCCATAAGCCCAAGCTGAAGAGGTTTGGGTGGATGGGAATGGGATCCAATGACTGTCACTAACAGGAGATTCTAAAGAGAGGATACAGGTTTTTTACTGACATATTTGTGGGCCCTCTTGCTTTGTGAGCATCCCACTGTCTGCCTCTTCTAATTGCTTTCCCTACACCACTTGAAGTCCAACACACAGAAGAAATAGGAAGAAATCCTACCAGAAAGCAAAAGGGATTGGATTTGCCTGGTTTTATTACTTCATTTAAAGGAAATGTTAAAAAACAAACAGCAGAGAATAAAAAGTGAGCAGTAAAGCAGATCCACAGGAATCATTTAAGCTCTTACAATCTGAAATTTCAATAATGACACAGAAAAGGGTGCTTTTTTCTTTTTAAATTATGTTTTATGTTGGCAAACATCTCTTTAATTTTATCTGTCTCTGCTCATCCTGTTTTCTCCAGGGAACAGCAGCCGAAGTACTGAAACACTGCAAAAATGTTCTATCGAAGGCAGGAAGAAAAGAAGAAACTGAGAATCAGACAGAGCCAAGTGTGATGTGGCAAGATTTTGGGGCTAGAATGGCTTTGAGGTTAATTTACAGTTAAACTGGATTAGCTAAACCCAGCCTTTGAATACAAGACGCTGCTGTGCTCTTATCCAAGTCCTAGCAGGAATGTCTACTCTCACAATGCTCAGTAAGATATAACAAGGCACTGCACAAAGCAGATACGGTTGAGGACACTTAACACTTTTAGGTGAAAATTCCTCTTTTCTAAGAGATAATTAATCAGTCTTCCCTCTTTTTTTATTATTCTCAAATTTGGCACTGTGAAGCAATTTCTCTACCATGAAGCATCCCTCCCTTCTCTCCAGCACACACTGGTTTTTAATGAGTTTGGCCATTTGTTAGCTGGAGAGAGCCAAATAAATGTCTAGTTTCAGACGTTTTCCTTTTTTATTCTTTTTTTTTTTTCATGGTGCTGGACAAGAATCTGGGAAGGGGAAGTGGGGATGAGGCATTTAAGTAGGCCTATGTTTCTGCATTAAAATCTAACTGAAGCTGGGATTCTGCTGACTCCTACCCAGGGAACTTTTGAATTCAGTATGTTCAAAGAGATTTTTGACACCCACGTATGAACATAAGCAGGTAGGTTTTATATTTGAAAATTCTTTCTCAAGATCACCTTGCAATGTGTGCCCTTTATGGTAAATTCTTGCCTTCTTAGTAGCCCACAGAGATGGAGGTGTTGTCATGTGCAATCCTCTAAAAGGTCTTCTTTAATTTTTATTCCAGTTTCAAAAGTAAAACCCATGGCAACATCTGGAATTGTTCAAAAACATGCAGATGTGGTGTTTGGGGACATGGTTTAGTGGTGGACTTGCCAGCGTTGGATTAATTGTTGGACTCGGTGATCTTTCCAACCTAAATGATTCACTTTGGGCTTCCCATTGCTTCTCCTCACTGCAGAGCTCTTACACTGGAAGTTCACTGACGCTACAAGGGTTGGATTTCTGTATTTTCTCAGCCATACTCTGTGGGAGAGGATGTCTTGCACTGTCTCGGCACAGGGCACATTGCAAAGATAAAAAAGTGTTGAACAACAGTGTGAAACAACCAGAAAATTTTACATCATCCCAAACCCTTCACCTAGAGATTGCAGGGGCTGCCACTGAAGGAGCTCTGCATGCCTGGAAAATTATCTCAATGCAGCCTCTGTGCTGTGGAGGACTGGGAGGACACAAACAAAGTCCAGCAGATGCTGAGGTCTCAGTTCAGACCATGATCACTGGTCCCCAGTGAGGTTCTAGCAGGGCCCAGGACCCCGCTGTGCGAGATGCTGTGCAAACACACATCTGGAGAAGCTGCCTATGCTCCACAAATCTTCCGATTCTGGTGCTGGACTTTCTTTTTTTGCTGTATTTCACAGTGTGAACTGGTGATGCTGCCACAGGAGAGGTCCCTTCCCTCTCTGTCCTAAGCCTGCATCTCTTCCCTGCCAAGCTTGGGAGCAGCTGCTCATGCTGTGTGTAGTGAAATGGATTGGAGGAATAATCCGGGTTTATGCAAACTGAACAAGAGGGAAAAAAGAAAAAAAAAAAAAAAGAAAAACCAAATATTTAATCCCCTCATCCCCTCCTTGCTGCCATCTGGCAGAAGGTTTCTTTAACTTCTCTGCTCAGACCCCCCAGTCTGGTGGTGATATCAGCTGTGCCACACCTGAATGGCTCCAGCCTCAAGGTGGCTGTATTTCGCAGCTGAGTGTTTGTCCGTACTCTGGGTACACAATCCCTATTATCTTCAAGGAGAATTTCTGGTTTGGATGTGCCTCTTCAGCCAGAACAAAGCTCAAAACATGAGAAGTCAGAATTTAGGCTCTGAGGTCCTGAGTCAGGCTGCCTAACCAAGGCATCAGGTTGGAAATGTCAGGACTACTGTGAAAATGTCAGGATTACTGCACTGCCTGCTCCAGGAAAAGAGGAAAACAGGGTACCTCTGGAGGGCAATTTTGATCTTAAATGGACTAAATCTCATTCTTAGGGATTTTAGCCCTCCTAAAACCTACAGAGCCCCAAAGCCTAGTTTAGGTACCTTCATAAAATGCTTGAAGTTATGTTATATGTGTTCCTAGATGTATATGTTAATGTAGTGCTGCTGTTAAGAATGAGATCAAGATACAAAGTAAGATGAATATTTAGTTACTGTGTATAAACACTTCTGGAGGAATGCAGAATATACTCTGTAAATAATAATAGTATTAAGAACCATCTTTTCGACTTATTTCAGATGTTTCCCTGCAATGTATCAAAACTTTTCTCCCCAAATATACATTTTACAATTACTTTAATGCAATAGATGTTAAAAAACAAAAAAGGCTTTTCAAAATCACCTGCTGTGCAAAGTGATTTTTCAATTTTATATTAGTATAGTCTGTTTGGAAAGGTTTTTGTTCTGGCAGAACAGGAAGGATTGGACTTTTAATTTTAAAACAAAAACACTGCAGATGGCGGGACCTTGTGGTATCTAGCCACCTTTGGATTTCAAGCAAATATTTAGGGAAAAATTCTGATAGAGTAAGCCAAAGAGTAATCAGATGGTAAAGCACTTCCAGATGATGGAATTTCAGCATTTGTCTTCTGAGTGCTCTGCAAAATCTCTGTCTCTCTGCTGCAATAAACTGCCAGTATCTGGCAATCTATTTTGGAAGAGGATGGCATTTAATTCCAGTTCCTCCAGTGGGAGCTAATTCCTTATTCAGATTAATGTATTTTAGTTCTTTTGCAACTGTCTAATAATTTCCAAGAAGAGTTTTTCAAAACCCTGTCAGAGACTTGGAGTGAGAAAAAGTTGCAGTGGACTTGAGAAGGAGCCTACATTTTCCCCATGGAATTATTCTGGGAGGTTTTTTTCTCATGTCAGTGCAAACACAGATTATTCCCTAGGATTTTTGGAAGTGCTTCACCTGACATGAGCCTTTTCTCTAAAGATCTCTAGATTTAGCATCTTCTCACCCTTACAGAAATTTCATGGAACTTTTTTTTTGGGGGGTGATTTGAAATAAATGTACAGTGGCATTCAGCTCACCTAATTTTAACCATCTGAAAGGTTAATGCATAATATGAATATTATTTCTCTGGTCCATGGTGTTTTGAATGGTGAGTTTATCCTGTCCTAATGAAAATGTTTAGAAGACTGAAATTAATTACTCCTGGACGTTCACCTTTATATCTTCTTATTGCACATAGGGCCCACTTTAGATTAGATACTGAATAGAGAAGAGCTCAAATTAGAGGAAACAGATGTGTTCCTATCATGACTCTCTGCATGAGCACCCACAAATTGCTCCATCATGGACCCTCAGTGGCAGGGTCACAGCCTGATATTGAAAACCAGACCAGGTCCCATCCACTGCAGCAAAGGTCCTGATGCTGTGGACAAAAAGAGGAGAAGAAATGACCTGACTCCACAATTCTTTTCACAAACATCACCAGCCATCTCCTAGACACTTGGTCTGCAATTATGCTCAAGTTGGACAAGAAATAGTAGGAATGATCCAGCTGAATATTTCATAACTATCCTGTTCAACTAAGTTTTAGGACGGTCTGCTACCATAATTTTTCCCTGGCACAACCAGAATACAATTAAGAAATGACAAAATTCAACAGGGACCAAATGGAGCCAATTTGTGACATTAGGGGTATGAGGATTTTCGAATTTGGAGTGCTGGGGAACAATCAAACAATGCACAATATGGCAAAAGAACTTCTAGAAATCATCCAAATCCAAATCAAATCACCCATCAAAACCCCACAGTCAGCACAAAACTCCAGAAGAGGACGTGTTTCATTCTAGAAAGATAACAAAAGCAACAGAGAAAAGCAACATTCCATCAAGGTTTCCCTGATAATTTAACATACCCTCTGCAGCCTCCAAAGCACTGTTAAAGCTCTACACAGGGAACTGTGTGTCTCCTGCTGAGCTTGATCTGCAAGAAGGTGAAGGAGGGAGGAGGACATCGAGTACTGAAATGTCTGTACTTGCAAAGCAGTGTCAGAGTCAGAAGTAAAAGTAAGTGCCCTGTCTCTGGGGGCTGCAAAACTCCAACTTCAACATCAACTTTGTGTTTGACCTTGGTTGTGTCATTTCAGTGCTGCACCTTCACTTTGAGATTTGCAGAACGCAGCTAACAGGAATCAGTTCCAAGGGAGGACCCTACTTTACCTTTCAGGCCCCAGAATTCAAACAAAGCTCCTCAGAAAATGGTATTATTTTCTGCTCAGCTTTCTAACTGCTCTGAATCTGTCTGTGTAAATTCTGTGACTCAGCTGCTGCTGACATGTCCTCCTTGCTTAATATTATCTGTGAACTTCACTCCTGTGCAATTCAATTCCATTTCCCGATAATTAATAGAGATGTTAGATGAGACCAGACCTAACACAAATTCTCCAGATACCCTGCAAGATACCTTCCATAAACTTGTTACATTATCATTTATCATGATTCCTCGTTTACAATCTTTCAGCCAGTTTCCAACCCACATGACTGATTTCCCATCCAAGCCAATCTGAATTAATTTCTATATTAGGGTTTCCTCATAATCCTGCACAGGCCAGGGAATGGGTTGGACTGACCTTATAAACCTTTTATGTCTTTGACCTCTTGATGTTACACGGACGAGGGACACAAAACTCCAACAACTCTTTGAATTTCTCTAGCAACACCGCAGCTCTCCTTTATGACGGGAAAAATCAATGTAAAGGAGAAATCACAGCAGAATATGAATTCCTGAATGCATAGCCCTGCACCAAAACCACCATCCCACACCCCAAACTGCTCCTTTACCAGACAACATCTGAAATGTTGTCCTTTGTGTCCACTGTATCCTCATTGAAGAGGCTGTGGGAAAAACCAATTCAAATGCTTTAGGTGTGAACCTGAGTTTTTTGAGCTTTGTCCTGGGCTATTCCCTACCCTGGTTACTTTTTTTTAGCTGCTGTAAAGGAAATGAAAGCACATCCCATTCTGCCTTATTTTTCTTTGTTATTTTTGCTACGTCAAAATGTAATTGGGTTTTCTACAATGAAAGTATCAGAATAGTTCCTAAAGGAACTTTGTTCAGATCTGTTAAGTAGTGACAAATGACCTGTTTTAACTTGCCTTTTGAGGTGAATATTGTGATGAAAAGACCATGGATCACATGCAATTACAGCATTTGGCATTTATATAAGACAAATTTCCCTTCATGGATGTCCTCTTTCTCCTACTTCCAAAATCTGATACTTGAGGCAAGAAGATGGTAAAAGTTGTACTGATACAAGCTTTATTCTTCTAGAAGTAAAAAAAAAAAAAAAGCAACCTTTTTCTTTAAAATTTTTAATTCCCCAAACCAAAACATCAAATGCTTTATGAGAGCAAGAGAGCTTTTAAGCTTGTCAAGCTTGTGAAATTTATTTTAGGGTATATACCTAAAGCCTAATGCTTGTGCTAATCTTGAAGCCTGGGGAAAGAAAGGAGTGGAGAGACATTTGTAAATCTTCAGAAATGTTCACATTTCTCTGCTGGTGTCCAAGATTCTTATGCAATTCACAATGAAAAATCTGTTGTGCACCAACGGCATGACCAGCATTTTCTACATGCAATTGGGAAATCAGTTATGGGCAGGAAAATTAAGGTTAGTTAACAAAGAAACACCACTGTTAGAATATTTATTACCACACATTCCAGCCGCTTCTGAAGAGAAGTGGGTTTGTCATCTGGATGCAAAAGTCTACATGGTGAGTCTCTCTTGGGGAATGTTTTGTGCTTATCTGTGAATAAAACCTCACTCAAGGAGTCAAGAACATGAACAAACTGAACTGTGGATTTTAGGGGAAAAAGTGCTCAGGAATATTTCCATGTTGTATCTACTCAGCACTGAGTTTGTTAATGTATTTAGTTAATGTATTAAAATCTGCGCTAAGAAATCATCCTGGAAAATGGTTAGGAAAAAGGTGATTAAGTAACAGATTCTGTCAAAGAGATGGAATTGCATCATGAAATACTGCTAACAACATCTTTCTTTTTAATGAACTGCACAATTTTTTACAAGCTAAACTGGTTTGGAAATGGAAGCCAGGATCACTTGTCCCATCAATGCAGTGCCTTGGTGTCCAGTGTAAAACTGCCTTAACAAGAGCCAGAGCTTCCTCCTGGGGGATAAACTCATGTGCAGGGGGACTGGGCTGTGTCCTCAGCCAGCTGGGTGACTTTATTATGCTGCGATTTTCCTTCCCTGAAGTTTGAACACAAGAAAACACTTCCTCTTAAAGTGACTTTGGTTTTTTCCTCTTTTTTTTCTAATCTAAAATATAACATGAGAGAAAAATATTTTTGGAATCATTGTGAAAGAGTACCTAGAAAGAACCATTTAAATACAAAAGGGGAACATTTAGTTAAGGGCATGTTCAAACGAAACTGTGGGAACCTGCCTTACTCTTTCTATCATCCAAAATGAAATTAGAGGCAGGATAGACATTGTTTCAAAAAATGCTTTTGGTTTCAAAAGTACTGTAACTGCAGACAGAAAAAGATTCAGCTGAAGATTTTTGGGCCAGCCAGGTCATGCATGATTTAGTCCAGGTAATGCAGCATTTAGAACAGAAGCTGCGAAACCCTCCATGGCCACCGCTGAATCGTAGCACCCTTTAGGAAGTGTTTGACACATGCAAAAATGCAGCATGCATGTGGTAAGCATAACACCTGCCCATCAGACTGACAACACTCGTGTAACGCTGGTGGAAACAATTGCATGAGGTGTAAGGAAAGCAAGACCCTGTCTTACACGAGGGCAGATTTTCTGTCTTGTTTTGGCACCAAGCTTGGGCATGAGGTTTAGGTGCCCCCTGAACTGGCCCTGTAGGTGATCTTTATCTTTACATACTGTGAGAGGATACATGTCAGGTGTTTGGGCTTCCCTGTGTAAGAATTTAATGGGGCCTCCCAGGCCTCCCACAATTAGCACAAGGAAATGAGTGTGGCAGACTGGAGATTGATCTTTAATCCCCCTTGCATACCTTTCTTACACTGCATTGCACTAAGAGTCTCAGTGGTATGTGTTGCCTTCAAAGGTGTGGGGCAGGAAGGCAGGACTGCCCTTTACCTTCTCAGATGCCCTCAGCACAGACAAGCGAGCTTTAGGACTTGTGGAATTTTTAAAGAATTTTTCTGCAGGACACCAAAATATTTGCCGTCATAGGTATTCAGGAAACATGACACACGTGTAGTGCCAACTAGCTTGCTACTTACAGACCATTATAAGACCAAAACTTTCTGCAAAGTAGCCAGCTGGTGACATGCCAGTCTCACAACCCATGATCACCCAGCAGTTCACTGGCTGTGATGCCAGTTTGCTGAGTTCACTGGAGGAGGGTGTGTTTGGTGGCAAAACGTAAAACTGGGGAGAAAAGCTGATCTGGCCAACTCACAGCTGTGAGTGCTGTCTGGTGTCTCATAGAGCTGCTCCTGGGCATGCAGAAATGCTGTTGTGTAGGAATTACCTACCAATGTGTGAGTGGTGCTATGGAGAAGAAAAAACTTCAGCAAAATTCCATACCAGAGCTGCCACCAAAAAAATGATTGCCAGTTTGCCCTTGAGCTGATTCCACAGTAAATCTTCTTAGCTGGAAATCTTCCTGCTGCCACCAACTCACCCTTGCTAGTGTCATCAAAGATCTCCAGCACGTCACCTTAAGCTCCTGCTCCAAAGTAGCCTGACCAGTGTAAAAGTGAGGCTAATTCACACCCAGGGAGACCAGGGCTAGGGCAATGACTTGTGCCACTGCATATGATCATCTGCAACGCTCAGGAGCTCGGTCACAGCTCTCTCCCTTTGTAAGATGCTTCACAGCCTCACTTCCAAAACTTCCTCTCCTGCCTGTTCTCCACATGAGGACCTTTCACCTTGGTAGGTAGGAAAACAGAGAACGGGACAAATACAGTGAGAAAAAGAGGTATAAAAGACTTTAGAGCTTGCTCCTTCAGCCTCTCGTTGTCTTCCCTTCTCCTTTCCATCACACACAGCATCTGCTTTCCTACGTTGTTGAAGACTTTCATTTGTATTTAAAGCTGTTTTACAGCTCAAATCCCAGCCACGTCTCACTGTTTGCAGTATGAAGGGGCAGTGGATGTGGGGCCTGCATAAATTAAAAGCTTTCAATACAAATGCGAGATCACGGTTTCCCCAACTCAGTTCACTTCTCTTGGAAAACCAGGTTTTTTTGACTGTGACTTCTGTAATAACTGGTGCACAGAGTGCATAGAGGTATTTTGTCTCAGTGTCTGAAGAGGTTTAATACGGGTTTTGCTCTTAGGTTACTATTTTCCAAATGCCTAGTCCAGGCTTATCTACATCATTGTTTACCAACTAAGATATGCATGTAATATGCATACCCACATACGTATAAAGGATGCTAAACAATTTAAGATCTTCTTTGTGGCCATATTCATCAATCTAATTTTGTCCTTACAGAGTTCCTCTCACTTCTGCCATAGAATATGTATCAGGATCTCCTCTCCTCTCCTCTCCTCTCCTCTTTCTCTGGGACTTTCTCACATCTTCGATTTAATTTTATTCCCCTGACTTGCTAGGTGGTATCTGAATTTGTGTTAATTTTTATTACAGATACCAGATATCTGTTGTAAACCTGAAGAGAGAAGTTCAGAGCCCTCCAACAGCTCCCACAGCCAGTAGAGTAAGGGGCTACAAAGGCATTTTGGAAGAACATAGAGATGGCTGTTGTAAGAAGTTACTATGTCAGTGTAGAAACATTGGCAAGCATTATCCAAATATTTAGTAAAGGAAATAAATGAGTTTTTATGTCCACAGAGAACTATCATTTTAGCAAGAAGGTAAAGTTCTACTGGGCTTTCTCCCTTTGGCAAGCAGTTGACATCCATCCCAGATCCACCGGGATGAGCCATTGTTACTAAGTGAAGGTGTTTGTAATTGCATCTTGCTCTTCTCTCCTCCTAAACTACCTTCCAATTGCTCCTTTATTATTCACATCAAGGCCTGGCACTGCACAAAAGGCCATGTTCCCCTGCAAGTGCTGACAAAACTAAAAAGTGGAATAGCTGGGAGGGAAAGGCAGGAAGCAGATGACCAAGGTCATCCAAAAGGTCAATGGAGAATATTTTCTTTGCAGTCTTCTATATGGCCACTGCTCTCAACTGCTGGATGGGAGGGAATAAACCCCACACCCAAGGAACTCGCTGTCTACATCCCTCATCAGCTGAAGGTAGAATTTCACTCAGAGACTGACAAGGAAAGTTAAGTGGCAAGGCAAAAAGACCACCCAAACACTCTTTCTTGCTTTGATAGGTCTCTGCAGCCTTTCTGCTGTTTATTTATGTTGGAATAGCTTACCATGGTACAGGTTAACCCAGTTTCATGTCCCCAGTGCAGTCAGGGCTCATAGTCTGGCCTTGCTTTTACAAAACAGAGTTATCTTAACACTTGGTCTATCACAGCCGAGGTAGAGATCTTTCCTAATGTACTAAGCAAAGGAAGGAGTGGAGAATTCTCCCAAAAATGCAAGGAAACACCTAAGTTCTTGACCACACTGAGCAGACAGGCTGCCTGATCACATCTTCAAGAACTGATATCTGCAGAGACATCTCCCAGCAAGGACACAGCTCCACCAGCCCAGCCAGGTGAGGAGGGTCAGGAGCCCTCCCCAGTGCTGCCGGACAGTACAGAGACACAGCTGGAAGAGTAAAAGTGTCTTTTTTCTTCCCAAATTATTTTCCCAGTCTGTGAGCCAGAAGATGCTACTAGCCTTCAAACATTTCCCACTTGCTTTCATGCTACTGAGCATCTATTCCAAGCTCAGCCTGCCCCATCCTGTCTTCATCTGAGAGGCTGAGATGAAAACTATCTGCAGCCTCCAGCCTCTCTCTTCTGATCTCCCTGAACACGTTTTACTATTTTGCTTTGACTTGGTATCTTTTTCTAGCCACAGAGGACAAGATCCTGAGCCACATGCTTGGACTGGGACGGGTGGTGTCACAAATGGGTGCAGAGCCACACTGCCTCCAAGGAAACATCTGCTCACTGGAGTTAGGGCAATCTTACACTCTAACTGATTTTACTGAAGGAATAATCAGGGTGTGGATATTACTGGTTCATAGATGCCTACTCTGATGTAGGTGGCCTCTGGTTTCATGTGCTCCCTGTCCCATGGAGGTGGCCCATGCCTCAGGGGCATCTAAAGAGGGATTAATCTTAGAAGAGTCAGAAAGGCTCCACAAATGCAAATGGAGCAAGACTCATTTAAAAATACAGCTGTTAATGTGAGAAAAATTGAGAATCTGGCCAGTAGCAAAACTGCAATTAGCAGTTTCAAGATGTTAAGTGAATGCAAGTAACACTTCAGCTTAAGCAAGAGCACATTCAATATCCAGCTGATGTGTTTATCACAAATGTGGTAATAGAGATTTCTGGTTTATGGTCTGCTATTTCGCCTAGTGTTCATAAATGACTGATACTTAATTAATTGAAGGCAGTATTACAGAAAGCAATCTGCTGACAAAGGTTCCTTTAAACCAGCAGTTGACGTATTTATTTTGATCTCAGACAGGCAAGTTCTCAGTTATTATCTTTTCTCAGACCAACTAGCAAATAAACATGAAAAGAAACAAAGAAACAGTAAAGATGAAACACCTGAAAAATGTTTTTATGCTTTTTTTTCCCCCTTTCAGATAAGGACTCTGTTCAGAAATAATTTTAAGTATTTTTATTTGTGGGTTTTTTTGTTTTTTTCTGGAATAGGACAGCAACTTTTCTGTGGTTATAGGCGAACTAGGGTCAGAAAGCAATCTCTTCCCTCATATCTCATGGTACACAAGAAGTAATCCTCAAGTAATCAATAATTCTGTTGATACCAACAAATAAACAGTGCCTCAGGCTACATTTTGAGGGCAAAATGTGCTCACTTCTAAGAACACTACGCACCGTTATCGGCAGGATGGATTAGATTTACCAACCCGGAGTGGACTCTTTCCTGTGTTGTCTACCAAGTCACGCCCAGTCACTGTTCTGGAAGTCTCAACTGACAAAAACAATGCTGATAATACGCCAAAACTTGAGGTTTAACAGTTTGATGACTGATGGTGAGTACTCGGTGTACATTTGCCCAGTCTACACAAGTTAGGGTACAGGCCAGACTCCAAGCACAGGAACATCATTTTTATGTCCTGAAGTGAGGAAAGCATGAGCAATGTTTTTCCAGGAAGTATCTCAAAAATCTCATCAAGACTTCACACATCCAGCTTTGTTTTCCTGCTCTGCCACAGTCTATCTGCATGACCTTGGGCAAGTCACTCTCTGGCTGGGCTGCAGACTGCAGTGAACAGGCTACTGTGTCCCCAAAGCAACAGGAGCTGGCATTTTCCTGCATCATGGAAAATGATTCCTACAGCTGGTTCATGTGCACTAGCCTACAATGACCCCTGAGTTGCCAGAGTGGATTTTAAACCAATCTCAGGCATTGAACCACCCTGCAGTCTGTGCTCTGAATGTGAGTGCTGTGTCTCTGCTCCTTCTCTGGGGAGTGGAGACACCAACTTCCTGACTTACAGAGGGATAGTGCAAGTAGAAGTATTTAGGGCTACAGCAAGTAGCCTACAACACTAGTAGGCTACAACACTACAGCAAGTAACAGTTAAACAATTATTCTTCACATCCAGATTTCCTCAGGAAAAGCCAAGCAGTTTCATCAGATTTTGCAGCCCAATAACAGCTGCTTCAAAACCAGAGCAGTTTGTTGAAACCTGCTTGAGTGGTTCCCACAAAGTTCCCGTGGGAAACCTGCCAAGAACTCACCCGGTCAGCCCTCTGCCAGCCTCACCTAAGAGGTTTGAACCTCTTTGGCCTCCATCAGGAGATGAGATGAGAGACAAAGTGAAAGCTACTCGCAAGGCTTGAGGGAAACAAAAGACTACAAGATGTTTTTGTAGTTCCCAGATGGAGCAGGAGTGGAACAGCTCAACATTGCCATTGTGGTTCCCAGACCAGCACAGTTTGACACTTGACCCATGCCAGCTGCCAACTAAACACATCTGGGGCACCTTCATGATTTGTAAATCCCCATATTGTTCTTAGAAGAGTTTTGTTCAATCTGAGGCCATTATTAAAAGAACAAGAGAGAGCAAAACCTACCAGGATTAACCAAGCAACGTGACCTTTGGGAAAGTGAGGGAACCTAGAAATCCTGGTGGGTCCTAAGGGTGCAAGAAAGTGAGAAGCTGAGAAGAATCCCAAGGGCATGGACCAGTGAATGCAATGAACACTGGCCCACACTGAATAAGAGCAGGCAGATTTGTGTTTGCAGTCCCATGAGGTTTAGCCACAACTTTTCCTTAATGTCACAACTCAAGTACAAAGAAATAAAAAACCTCACAGATACAGCCACAGAGGTGGTTTCCCTTTGCTGAAAATCCAGAAACTCATCTACCCAAGTGGGTGCAGCATGTTGAGATGTGTCACGACAAGACACCTCAACACAAGAAATACGGGGCTGAGTTTCTACAGCCGTTGCTCAGAGGTGCAAAGAGAGGGAGGTCAGTAAACCAGGGAGGCAGGATTAAACCAAGATTTTGCCCATAGTTTGTAGGAGATCATGAGATGTTGCCCATAACTTCCTAACCCTTCGTAGATGGGACAACAGAGATGACAAACTAGTGAATTAATTTATACAAAACAGTAATTTAATCCCAGCAGCTGGAGCCAAAGAGACAAAAGAATCTCTGCAGGTGAGTCTCTGCAGACACACCATTGCTGAAGACCAGCCCGGGTTCAGGGCTGACCACAGCTTCATAATAGAGTCCTTATCACATAAGAAGAAGGAAAATGTGGCAAGGTGTGTTTTCTTTCTCAGTAAAAGCAGGAACTCTCCCTATCCACAGAAATGGGCTATAATTGCTGGCTTTTCTCTGAAGTGCAGTCACAGATTTGGCAGCTGTACCTTCTTTCACTGGGAAGGGGGCAGAAAGCTGCCTGCTCTGTCCAGCTTTAAACTGAGATACTTAAGGGCATTTATTTCCTCACCCAGAAGATGATACACAACAACTCCTTGGGGGATTGAAGGTGCTGGGCTGGTGTTTGGCAGTGGTCAGAGTCAGACTTCTATGCTTTGGGAAAACCTTTCTCTCTGTGTTAATTATCCAGCAATCCAATAAGTAACTAATCCAGATCATATTATCTTTTCCTTTGCTTTTATCTTTAAAAAAGGAGGAGCTGTAGGCAATCGTCTAATTCAAAAAACACATTGCAAGTGCCTGCATCCTAGTTTTGACAAGCTCAGTTAGGGTTTCTCTACAGAAGAAAACTAACCTGGATTGAGAGAGCAGGGTGACTATTTCTGTATAAAGCTGGTTTTTAACACTGTCAGTCTAGATTATCAGTGTTCTCCACTGAACTACCTTAATCTTAATTTTAAAAATAAGCAAAATATAAAGGATACAGCTTTAATTCTGCAACAGCGGGATTGTCTTTGCAGCAAACTGGAAGATAAAATTTGTTCAGGGATATTTAATTCAGAATAACTTGTTTTTCTGAGCACTCTGCACTCAGGACTTTCCAGCAGTTGCAAGGACACCTTTTTATTTCCACACACTCAACTCAGGCAGCCACAACTCTGTACAAAGCAATTACTGTAACATCTACAGCTACGGGACCAAATCCAAGCTGTTCCACCTGGCACTTTTACTGAAGAAAAAAGACCTATAAAATCAATCTATGTCTCTGTTTCAGATTTCAGAACAGGGACTGCCTTTATGGGATTTTTTTCTGGTAAATGTACAGTAAGAAACAAATTACAGTTTCAGGATTTTAGTGCTAGTACTTGCAAGAGCACCTCCCTTACCCCCGAGGAACTCTTTGAAAATGGGGGAGAGATAACCCCAGAAATCTCTGGTTTACAAGAAGGAGCATATCCTCTTCCGTACGACCTGAGCCATGAGTAAATAGTGTCCTAGGGAGTTTGTTACACTCTGTTAAACTAACCCTGCCTCTGGTACAAGGTCCAGGGAAGCATGCAGATATACTGTAACCCACAGAAACTTCTTTCATGAGCCACTGCAAACTTTGTGCCTTATTCACTCACAGCAGGTTAGTCCTGGTGAGCGGAATTGCTCCAGATGGGAGGGAAAGCAGATGGGTGCTTGTGTGCCAGGGAAACAGTGCTGAGGAAATTTGTGCCAAATTGTTTATTCTTTTAAGTGGGGGACTAAAACCTTCACCTTTTACCTTGTTTCAACTTTGCTGGAAGCCTCTAGCTGGTGGGATCCATCCCAAAACTCCAGCCCATCCACCAGGGACAGAGTTAATAATTCTCACACAGAGAAAAAAAAAAATCCCACTTCCTTTCACCTTCTTTGCATGCACGTAAAGAAGGCAGGACACCTGAAACTGCTTCTGGCCCAAACCTCCTGCTGCTCCTACAGCACTGGCAGGGGCAGGGAGACACAGAACCTCGCTGTGCCTTTGAGGAAAGCTTTTTCTGGCCTCATTAAAGACAAATTATTCCACCACATCAGTGAGGCTGGAAAAGGTGATAGTGCAAACCAGCTCTCAACCCCCCACCGACCTCCTGTCCCTTTCCCCCCCTGCATTGAACCTTCAAGGCATTGCAAGGTCTCCCGATGCTCAGGCTCTTCTCTGCTCCCTTCTTCTGTTCCAGCAGTGTCCAGTCCCCCACCCTCCCTCCTCACCCAGAACAAAAGCAAGGCACCGGATTCAGCTGCTTCACGAGGAAAGCCCAGATCACACACATTACAATAGAGAGAGATAGATATGAATATATTTCTCTTTGCTGTTTAGGACAAGAAATGAAGTGCTGCCTCTTTAATTGGCAAAAGCATGCAGTAAGAGCATACCTTTAATTTAGTGTTGGGATAGCTCACTTGCACCCTGGCTGTTGTCTTATTGGAGAGGGCAGCCTGCCTCAGATCCTCTAGCACTGAAATAATATCATCCAGCACGCATTTCTTATCCTGATTTCTCAACACACACAGATGGGAAAAAGTATAATTATAGCCTTTGTAGTTCACCTTCATTTCCAGCACGGCTCGGTGGATCTGCAGGATCACATCAGCCTGATGCAAAATATTGCCTCCGGGTTTGGAGAGGAGAATCACCCTGCCATACCTCCCCGGGGTGTGCAAGTCCGAATACAGCTGGCTTTTGGATTGATCGAGGGAGAAAAGGCTGCTGGCTAAGCTCCTCTCGATCTTGGCCAGGCTGTGGCTGGGGGCTACCAGGCTCTCCAGGTCAGTGTCAGGCTGGAAGCGGTTGAGCAGGCTGAAGCCGAAGATGATGGTCAGGACTGCGGGCACAGTGAGGAAAAACACCGGATGCCTGCTCACGAATAAGCCCAGCTTGTAGAAAAACGACTGGAGCCCTCTGTGTATCACCTGCCGCAGCATCCTCCACCAGATCCAGCCTGCAGATGCTCCTGGCCGTCTTAGAAAGCACATGTGACATGTGTAGCTCCTTACCCCTTCCTGCCAGTTTCCCTTTCTCTCTCCCTCTCTCTCTACTACTCCTTTAAAAGACTGCAGCAAGTTGCAGCAAGACAGCCAAATATTGATCAATGGGGTGTGTGTGTGCGTGCGGGTGTGTGTGTGTGCCGGAGATGGAAGGGACCGGGCAGGGGAGGGAGGAGGGGGGGTCCTTGCCTTTTTTTCCCTCTTTCTCTCTTTTTTTTTCTCCGCTCTCCTCCCTCCCCCCAAGCCAGGCAGCATCGCCGCCCCCCTTCCCCTCCCTCCCCTCCAGCCCGGTGCCCCCCTTTCTCCGGTGAGGCTCGGGCGCTGCACCGGGAGCGCTGCCGGCTCCGCA
>WEIT01012705.1:28563-92082 GCA_013389985.1 Dryoscopus gambensis | reverse complement strand
CATCCCCTCCGGTTGCCGGAGGAGGGAGAGCTCGGCCCGGAGACTTGGCGATCCGCTTTCCCACAGCAGCAGCAGCAGCAGCAGCCTCCGCACTCCGCTCTCGTCCCCCGGCTGCAGCATCCCCACGCCGCACTCCTCTCTCCATCCCCCGGTCCCGCGGCTGCTGCATCTCCTCGCCGCGCTTTGCTCTCATCCCGCTGTCCCACCGCATCCCCCCCGTCGAGCTCCGCTCTCATCCCGCTGTCCCACCGCACCCCCCGCCGCGCTCCGCTCTCGCTCCCCGGTCCCACCACATTCCCCCGCACTCGGCTCTGCCCCATCCGCGCTGTGGCTCTCGGGGGGCAGGGGGGGACACGCGACACACGGCACACACCGCTCCAGGCAAAACTCCCAGCCCAAATTTCCCCTTTTCTCCATTTGCTGCCCGGGGTCGCCCAGGAGGGGCTGCCCCGTGCTCCTGTGAGGAGGAGGGTGAACCCGGGAAATGCTGGACACAAGGGGAAGAAGGGGAGAGGAGGTGCTCCTTTCCGCCGCCCCCCACCCTGGCACATCTCCCTTGGCCACCTGCTCTCTCAGCAGTGACCCAGGAGAGGTAGGACACATCTCTTGACACCCTCCAGCTGAAAAAGAGATTTTCCAAGCAAAGACACCAGCAGACCATTACATAAGAGGAGGAAAATTCTGCAGCTTCTTCGGACCAAAGGGGAGCAGCAGAGAAATGCATTTGCAGCAGGCAAGCTGCCCACCAACTCTCCAGACAGCAAGCTCTGCTCCTCTGGGAGCCTAAGCCAGGACTGCCTGGGACAGCAGATCCAGCCCCAGCAGAGCTGACAGCCTCTTGCAGGAAAGGCAGGAGGAAAGGCAGGCTGGCTTTGCAGGAGCTTTATACTTAACTTGTAATTCTAAATCCCAGAAATGTAATTAAAAAGCAAAACCTAAAAAATGCAGATCTCTGCTTGGTGTCTCTCCTTTCACCAAATTTCTGTTGTGTTTTAGTGAGTTTTGCCAAGCAGAAATTATTTATTATGAGATGGGACCAAGGACACTGCAAAGTCTGAGAGAACAAGGCTCTTCCATAATAAACTCCTACAGAAACAAGAGGGTGAGTGGAAACTGGGGAGCTCAAAAGTGTCAGTTAGCATCCCCTGTCTGATTCAGTAATAGATAAACAGCAGGCTGCACTCAACTTGAAGTATTTATCAGTGTTTTGGAGAAGAAACAGCATATTCAGCAGTCCCGTTTATGCTGACACCCCTTCTACACATGCTTCTACTGATACTAATGGTTGGACTTGATGATCTTTGAGGTGTTTTCCAACCTGAATCATCCTCTGACTCTATGACTGTGTGTGGATGAACAGGACTGGCACAGAAGGAGCCCACCTGTGATGGCTTTGGAGGGCCTGCGTTAGGGTACAGAGACTGATTCAGGTTGGGAGCCTGAAGTCCTTCAGAAGTGTGGAAACAACCGCCTTGGTAAAACTGGCTTAGATTTTAGGTATTTGATTGGGTTCTGCAAGCACATCATGGCTTTCAAATTTAGGCTGTTTTTATTTCGTGGCCTAGATATTGTTGATCTGCGAATGTAGACTGGAGTTCTTACAGGCAACAAGAAGGAGAGGTCTAAGGGGGGAGGGTTCTGCAGAAAACACCCTGTCAGCCATCTATTTGCTCATCATAAGGTACTGCCTTCCTCAATAACCCCAGGAAATGCTAAGCTCTGTTGGTACATATTACAGCTCTTTGTCTATTTTATGATGTACTTATGCCAATGGTTGAGTGCTCCCAGTGAATAAAGTCTAAATGCAAAGGCTTTATGGAGCCTTTGTACTTAGACACAGAAGTGAGATCTGGAGTGGGAACCCAGAGCCTGATTCCTAATTTCTACACGTTCAGGATTGTAGCAGCCCTTGGCAGAGTGTGTGACCATGTCTAAGCTGTGGGTGGCAGAGATACATGAGCAGTGTGGGCTTGGAGCCTTTGGATCCTTGGCACTTACTGCTCCTGTGACTGAGATGGCACTGGGAGCTGGTCTAGCAGGGAGAAACCTGGAATCACTTCTCTTGGTTGCTGTGGCCTTGCCCTGTGGGTCCTTCACAGAGCTGATCACTGCTCAGGAGCTTGGCCAGGTCATAAAATGACAGAATGGTTTGGGTTCTAAAGGACCTTAAAGAACATCTTGTTCCAACTCCCTACCATGGTCAGGGACACCTTCCTCTAGACTAGGTTGCTCAAAGTCCCATCCAGCATCGCCTTGAACACTTCCAGGCATGGGGCATCCACGACTCACCACCCCCACAGTAAAGAATTTCGTCCTAATATCTAATCTAAATCTACACTTTTTTAACCTTAAAACCATTCCCCATTAACCTGTTAGGTTGCAGACAGTAATTGAGATGATTCATTACAGCCAGTGACCACAGGAACAGTTCAGGAACACAGCACAAATTGACTGGACCACCCTGGCAGGTGGTCACTAGAGGCAGGTCCCTCTAGTGCCTGAATAAGATATGGCAAAGAATGATTTTTTTCCTGCAGCTTCTCAAGGTCTTGGATAACACCCGGACAACACCAGGACAAGAACTGCCAGGATGCTGCAGTGGAGCATTCCAACATGGCATGGCTGAAACACGGACCATACAGAGAGGGGGCAAATAAAGATGTGCAGCGAAAGGTGTGAGCAGTACATGCTGCTCCCTTCCTGAGCAGGAGGATAAAGAATAGTGCCAAAGGGCACTGCCAGTTGGTCCTGCCTGTCCCTGCGAGTACACAGTAACAACGTGTAATCCGGCATTAGTGCCGGTAAAACTGGCTTAATTTTTCGATACTTGAATGGGTGCTGCAAGCACATCGTGCCTTTCAAATTCAGGCTGGTTTCGTGTAGTGGCCTAGATACTGCTGATCTGAAGGCGCCTGCAAGTGTTACCCCGCAGGTAATGTGGATGATAAAGTGAGCAGTGCATTACATTGGTCATCCCAAATGGCAAAATCCATGGAGGATCTAAAAAGTCAGCTTGAAGTACGTCTCAGAAACAAGCAGGGCATCAGCACCTTTTCTGAGAACAGTGCTGGGGTATGCTGATATTTATATCCTCCCTGGTGTCATCCAATGAATCCTCTTTAAAGTGGAATAACAGACATGTCAGGGATGTTAGCTGGGGGAAATGAGTGATGGTTCACAGAGTCTGGAGATCAGAGAAATAGCAAACCACAGAGAGAAACTAAAAACACTCCAAAATATTTGAGACGATTCAGCTTGGAAAAAGTGCAGATCTGTCTGAGGAAAATAATTGAAGCAGCCTATTTCGAGAAAAGAGACAACTTTGGAAACAATTGATTCAGCACAAAGAAAATAACGGGATTATAGCACAGTAGACATGGTTGTGCAAAAGGCTTCGGAAAAGAGCAGAAAGTCAAAGCAAATGAAATTTACTTGCAGGGTAACCTAAAGCAAGGAGAATGGGAACAGTCTCTCTGATTCTCTGATGAGGCTGCACTGGTGGACTGTATTCCACAGGGCTACTGAGACACAATAGTGTAAATAAGAATTATCAACAGGCTCGAGGGGGTGGCATAGGTGCACTGATTAGGTACTGAGAAAAGGTATATTGGGTGCCCAGGAGCCAGGTTGCCATATGGAGATTCAAAAACAAGTAAAGCCACAAACGGTCCTATTGACACAGTGATTTTACATTGTTATGGTTTAATAGCTGGGTGGATATAGTAAAAATTAATGGTATAAAAAGACATTAAATAGTGAAAAAATAATGTAGGGGGATAATTCAGAATAGTGACAGAGTCTGTGTACGTAAGAGTAAGTGAAACAAACTTCAGACCAACAAGCAGTTCATGTTCACACACTTTTATGGTTTTCTATCTCAAACTGGAAAGAAAAACTCTAATGTGCTATAGAGTTTAGTTTTAGAAATGTGGATCATAAGAAAAAATCCCTTAGGAATTCTCATTTCAGTTCTGAATTTCATTGAACAGCAGGACCGGCACTGCACAGGGAGGGCAGGGATGGGAAGGGGGAGACAGAGGAGGTTCGTTCTACTAAGGGACAACAGCAGTGGAGAAAGGATGTAAGAACTGGTGTGACCCTTCAGGGAAAAAAAAAATACAAAGCAAAACCAGTGGTTACTGTGGTTGAATTGGCTGTTTTGTTTCTGTGCTATGTGGTGGTCTTGAAAATAGTTGAGAAAACCCTTCCAGTTGAAGAAGGGGAGGGAATGAAACACCGAGGTGCCTTTTAGGGAGAATGTCAGGCCCTGCAGGACCATAAACCTGCGCCCATTGGCACTGGAGATTTTATACAGAAACACCTGACACTGCTGCAAAGCATGGACAGCCAGGCTGTCAGAAGAGGCACAGGAGGCTGTAGTGGTAATAGGAAAAGATGAAAAGCTAAAGAGCCTTTGAATTTCTGGTATGGGAGGAAACAAGGACTGGATCATGGACTGATATATTTTCAAGTATTCAGCTTTATTGCTTTTTTTCCCCCAGCTGGGTTCTATGGCCTGAAGTAGCCGCAGAGCAGTTGGGGAAGATGCTAAAATACTGCTCACATAGTAAAGAATGCCAAGCTAGAGTTTTCAAAGGGTTAATATTTGTTGGATAAACTTGGCCAATTCTTTCAGATATGAAAAGCAGATTTTGAAAAATATTGAGTGTAAACCCAGTGCTTTATTCTGCACATGGAGCAGATTGCTTTGTGTCTCCTACAACAAGTTAATTTGGTTTTGAAAAGAAAAACTTGTCAATTAAAAAATCCAGCTTTTCAGAATATATTTTAAATATTTTTCCCCTGATTAATTCTGAAAATCTTATTAAATTTCAGGGGTTTTAACCAAAAATTAGAAGCTTTCTTGGAAATTTATTAGAAAGACATAGACAAGTTTTTCTCCTGTTTAATTTTTTTTTTTTGGTTGCAAAATCATCCTTGCCATTTTCTAAGCTTTTATAGCTAATTCACACTGTAACCTGATAAAAGCACCCAGTGTTAGAAAAGAACTGCAAGATCTGTAACAAGTAAGAGCATCATAAAATGCATAATGCTAATGTTATTATATTACTTGAGAGGGCTGAAAAATTAAAATGCTGCAAGAACACAGCTTGCAAAGATAGCTGGGAGCAGCAGGCAGTTAAGTAATATGTTGTGTGTGGGTGGGGAGGTTAAGTTGTGGTTTTGTTTTCTTTTGTTAGAGAGGAAATATTGATTCATCTGGAGAAAATGGAAATGACTGAGGAAGCTACCTCAGATGAGTGAAAAAATCACACAAATGCATTCCCATGTGTTCCTTATCACTTCTGCAAAAATTAAACCCCATCTTTTCAGCTCTTGCTGCTGTGCTTCCTACTTTCATAAAAGGCAAACAATGAATATTCATTTCTTCTGTCACTGTGTGACTTGATTCTCATGTCCCTGCCTATTTGGAAAAGTACTTTGAAAACAAAGGTGTCTGGTACAACCCATCCCTAGATGGAGATCTGTGGCTCTGTCAATTATACCTGCTACCCACGTCCTCCATGAGGGCTTTACACAGACACCAAATCTATGCTGTGAGTTTTCAAACTGGCTGGGGAGAGTACTGCAATGTATTTTTAATGTTGTGGCTCCAGAGGAAGGTGGAAATCCTCTCCTAAGCACAGGAATCCCAGTAAGAATATAGATGGTGTTAATTCTTGGTCTGACAACATCTTGGATGCTTGCCTTGTGTTACTTCACCTCCTTATGGAGGATGGAGGGCAGTGTTGTCCTTTAGCCCAGATCAGAGGGTGGTGCCACACAGCAGCGTTATTCTCTGTTTACAAAGGTGGGTTCAGGGTTGAAAGGCAATACTATAGATCTTGTAGAAGGGACCACCTTCATAAAACATCCTCCTAAGAGTCTTCTTGCTTCTCCTTTATTGAAGCTGCCTCTGCTAATTCTGTCCCCTTAGTCTCCTGTTCAGAAAATGGCCTGAGATGGCCTTTGCTGTGAGTCCTGTGAGGGCAGAGATGAGTGTGCTAAGAGAAGCTGCTACAGAAACTGATGAGGAGGAGCAAATAGCACCCAGGTCCAGAACTTTATTCCTTTAGACTGACACAAAATCGAGATATGAAATAAATCCCTCCTAGTGGTATTGTTGGCTGTTAAACATCATGGGGGCATGGTGGTTTCAATAAGAGGTAAAAAGGAATACGAAAACTAATTAATTTATTACCTAGGAAAAGAGGCTGAGGATAAAGTACTTTATTACTCCTAAAAGCTGCATTGCTTTAAGATATTTATAACAGGGAGCCAGAGAACTTGTTTCATGAATAGCAAGCCAACATGGTCATGAGTCCATGCAAAATGTATCAGCACAGCTTCTTTCTGTTTGTCTTTTAGAGAGTAATGCAACACTTGAAAAAAACCCAGATCAACAAACCCATACCAAAACCAAAGATGAAAAACCAAACCAAACTAACAAAGAAGAAACAAATAATCCCAAAGCAATAACAACAAAAACCCCCAAGAACACAAGCAGGAAAAAAAAACAATCGAAAAACCAAACCGAACCCAGCGCGACTGTGGTTGCAGGAGCTTGGAACATTTGAAAGCAGCCAGCAGGGAATATGGTCTTGTTCCTGCCTCTGCCACATTGTTCCCATGGAATGGTACTGAATAGGCGCTGATCTATCAGGGCTATAAATGTTCGGTCAGCTTGGGGCCTCAGGAAGCATTTTTGTGAACCACTGAATGTTCAAAGTCACAGTTGTGATGGGTGTCGAGTATGAGTCTCCTGGTAAACCAAGCAGTTTCAGGGTCCAGTTTCTAGCTCTGGGTCCAGCTGGCACAGCTTGTCAGTGTCTATAGCAATCAAATATCTCTGTGTCTGGAATAGCTGCATCCAAACCAACCATTCAGAATGGTCCCTGGCTGGTGCTGGATCCTAAGCCGCTCTCAAGAATGCACTGGGAAAGTGCTGGTTGTTTCGGGCCAAAATAATTCCAGGCACCATTCTAAAACTGAAGAATATAGGTGATTGCATTCCAGTGCTTGGGAATGTTCCCTGGCAGCTTTTAATCTACTGACAGAGGTAATTATAGGATGGGATTTGCCTAATCAAATGTAGATACCAACATCTGGGACAGTTGTCTGGGTCTACCCCTGACAATGTATAGTTGGTGATGAGAAACACTTGGCCATAATTTGCCTCAGCATATGAGATCTATTCATCATCCTGTAATTCTACAGTCACGAGATTGCTCCATAAAAGCTGTATTAGATTACTCTGACTGCAAGAGGAGCCCAGAAANCTGACTGCAAGAGGAGCCCAGAAAGACCAGGTCACTAAGTCATGGACAACACAAACCAGTATAGACAACACAGTGATAATATTCCAAAAGCAGGTACCGGGGACAGTGCTAGAAGCAAAACTGAGCAAAAATCTGTGACAGAACAGTGATTCAGTCTTGAACTCATAAACAATCCCTCGACGACATTTTTCTATATTTTATTGAACTTCTATCTTATGCTTCCTCAGCTTGTATCTTCTGGCTGCTTTCACAAGGTACGACTAAGTCTGTGTATATCTGAATATATGGGGACCTGATTCTGTTTGCAGGTCCCTGGGCAGCAATGTAAGAGCAATTGTAACAATTTGCATTTATACACTTCCTTCCACCTGATAGGCTCAAAGTGCTTTACAAATACTGATTGGTTATATTTCACATTACTCCTGTGGGATGGCTATAAAATAGAAAAATAGAAGAGCGGATTATGAATGACTGGAACTAAGACATAGGCAAAGAGAAAAGAAAAAGAGTGTTAGAAAAATGAAAGACTGTTATTTCTTCATAAAACCAGGAACTCAGTGATTTTGTCTCCACTTACACCAGCTGGAAATTCAATTTTCATGCCCTAAATTCCTGGCAAAGCAAGAATTTAATTCAGGTCATATTTTTTCCTTAATGAAAACTCTGGATGCTCTTAACTCTTGACACAGCACATGCACTACAGAGAGTAAGGGTGATTCCCATGTGTGGTATCAGGTTTTTGTTGCACTGGACTAATTTAATTAATTTAAAAGCAAGAAAGGCTGAGTGAATGATACAGATTTCCCCATCATTTGAAACTGTAGATTTATATAGGCCAAGTGATCCAAGGGGATGTGATCCAGTTTATCTGACTCAGTGTCAAGTTCCTCCCAAAAGGAGAACTGGAATTCCCTACATGGTCAGTGCAGATAGACAGGGTGCTCTGGAGGCCTTCAAGGAGGTATCTTGCCTGCCTAAATTCAATCATCTAAATTAGATAAAATGGATCTTTACAAGGGTTTCAAGGCACCTGTCATCACTACTTGCCTGGGAACTTGGGTGCTTACTGCAGGACTGCTCTGATAGGAGCCAAAAATACAGCTGTTGGTTAGAGACCACCCAGTTAAACTGGATCCCACCTAAGGAAAAGATTTATAAGAACAATCAAAGAATCATTAAGACTGGAAAAGACCACTAAGACCCTGTGAGGAACGGCTGAGGGAGCTGGGGTTGTTTACCCTGGAAAAGAGGGGACTCAGAGGTGACCTTATCACTCTCCACAACTCCCTGAAAGGTGGCTGCGGTCCGGTGGGGGTTGACCTCTTTCACCAGGCAGCAACTGACAGAACAAGAGGACACAGTCTCAAGCTGCATCAAGGGAAATATAGGTTGGATGTTAGAAAAAAAATTTTTACAGAAAGGGTGATAAAGTACTGGAATGGACTGCCTGGGACGTGGTGGAATCACCATCCCTGGATGTGTTTAAAAAAAGACTGGATATGGCACTCGATGCCATGATCTTGTTAAGGTGTTAGGGCACGGGTTGGACTTGATGATCTTGCAGGTCTCTTCCAACCCAATACATTCTGTGAATTCTGTGAATTCTGTGAATCATTGAGTCCAACCAATGGCAATTGCAACCAGCCTTCCAGAAACATGGGATAGCACCAGACATAGCAAGAGTCTGTGCAGAACCCTACTAAGAGCATCCTCTCTCCATCATAGTTTCCCGTTGTGACAAACTCTTTTGCAGGTTTGTGCATTACCCTGTTCTTAATCTCCAATCATTTGCTTTATTAATATGTGGAGCCAATTTTTTAATCAAAATGTTATGCAGCAAAAAGTCAAACACCAGACTGAATTCTAAATAGATTATAGCTTTGTTATTACCTTAATTAGCCACCCTTGGAAAATCATCAAATATTTAAATTGCATTTGTTTTATAAGATGTTTTCTGTAAAATTTTGGTGACTAGTATTAATTAATTACATTCCCTCTTACTTATTTCTTTTTCATTAATTTTGCCTTTCCCCTCTACCCTGCATCAGTTCCATTATTGATGCTGCTGTGGCTTTCCCCGGAGATATCATTTGTTGTTTATTATTGACATATATTATTGACAAGGCTTTCCACCCTTTGGAACATCCCCTGCACTCTGGCCTTTTTTGAAAAGCATTCCTCCAGAAACTCTTGGCCATGCAAGATACCTCATCCTGTATGTAAATTTTCCTGTGTTTTACAGAGCCTCTCTTTTTTTTTGTGACTGTGTTCAGTAACTGTGTCAGGGGTGTCATTTCAGGCAACTTTGATGGGAGGAATACAGAGGAAAGGAGAGAGGTAGCAACTGCAGGAAAAAAAAGCCCCAGTCCCAAATGAACCTGTAATTTTGAAATGTCAGAATTAGTACCGAACAGGGAGAAGATCAAAATGCAATTCTGACCTGACACAAACCTCACCTGTTCATTGAGAGTTTGACATTGTCTCTACAGTCTCCCTCATTACACAAATGCACCCTCCTCTCCTTTCCCCCCTCCTTCTCCATATGCATTTAGTGGTTCTCTGAAACTGTCTCCTTTAAGCAACTTTTTCTGCCTATGATGGATCCTAACCCCCATCAAAGACCTCAGGTGTCTGATGGTTTAGATCATGTCATGAGGGAACGGACACTGTGGTACATCACACTAATTAACATTTTCTCAGACTGAATCCTCTTGACTCTTCATCAAGATATTATAAATATTTGATAACATTTTTGCTTCTATTTTCAACAAGAGGGTGAGGTGTGTTCAAATCAGATGGCTAAAAAATTGATGCCAGAAACAGAGGAATACAAATTAAAGTAGTACAAAAGTAGAAGAGGTTGTGAGAACACTTGGATGAATTTAAATTGGATTCTCAGACAACAAATGGAAAATATCTCGGAATTTTTGTCAGATGTCTGTGAACTCCTAGAAGTCAGGTGAGGTCCCGTAAGATAGGATAAAGCAAATAAAGTGGACGTTTTTAAAAACAAAGAGGAGGAATAGTAAACCAAAGGCTACTGACCAGTCAACCAGAGGTAATGAAACAATAACTATTTGAAAGGTCACAGAAGGAAATGAGCAGGAATGTGGTCTTGTAAAGAAAGAAAATGTCAGTTCCTTCTACAACAGGCTTCAGGACAGGAAAAGCAGTCATTAAATACTAGACTGTAGGATGCCTGCTAATATTGTTTAATGCTATTTTATCACAAATAACAAACTGGAGAAAGATGGTCATGCTAAATCTAAAGTATGATGGGTGGAAAACTGGTTAGTAAATGACTGCCTGAAAGTAATTATCATGCATGGGTTCATTTTCCAAATGGATGTACTGTGACAGATTTGTCAAGACTTTTTCTTTAGTCTAGTATTGCCAGGTAGTTTGAGTTATGAAGATGTTCAAATAGGGAGAATGAATTTTCACTTCATCACAATCTGCGCACGTATCAAAAAAAAGGGGTAGTTTCCAAAAGAGTCCAACATCACATGGAGTGTGTCTCTAAGACATGCCACTTAATCCTGCTGCTTACACACTAAGGCCTGATGGTTTAACATCAGTGTTGCTGAAAGTTATAAAGAGATGAGCCAGAGATAGACTTGATTTGGGAAAGTGTGGTCCAGAGCTGAAATTTTAATTCTGAGTGAATAGCTCAAAGATAAGTTGCTGTTTGAAAGATTCTGTCTCAATGCTGTGTTATGACTGTGTACTCTAAATTTTAATTTCTACTTTTTGGACAAAAAAAAGTCACCCCTGTTTTGTTTGTTGGAGAACCATTTCCGTTGCTTATATGGAAGGAGACAAGATAAGTCAGGGTAGTTATAATGCGACTGCCATCTTCTACTCCCATTCCAAGGGGGACATAAATCATCACAGCCTCTGTACTTTCCCCCAGCTCTATCACTGCAGTCCTCTTTTTATGTCCCTTGCAAATTCATATCTGCATGACAGCAAGGAATCACTGCCCACTACTCTCATGGCATTTATCCAAGCAACAGCCTCAAAACATACCAAAAGGACTTCACTGCAAGCAGGTTTCACTGCATGGCATGAGATGTCCTACCTCAACAAACCGTGAGTTAATGCCTCAGTCAATAATTTTCCTCTGATGTTCTTTGCGGAGTTTAATTATTGGGTTTGACTTCAAGATTCTGTTATCATCAGCATGAAAATGATTGCCTGAGCAACTTGCTGCAGCAGAAACCTCATCAGTTGCTATCAATGGCTTTTAATTAAATTGCAATAAAAGGCAAACAAAATTTTTCAGAAGCAAACTTACCTCTGTTTAAATATTTCTGTTTCTATAGCCCATGAAGTCAACTTGCCCTGCTGAAATGGCAGTGAAGAGCCTCTTTCATCTTTGCTGAGCTGATTCGTGACACTTTCCCATGGGGAGGGATTATGAAGCAGAATTTCAGTAAACTAATTGCAGAGAGCTCTGCTATAAGTCAACCTGATTGCCCTGTCTTTTTTGTGAATGGCTCTGTCTTGCCAAAAGGAGATGAATTAATTTGTCTTTTAGGAATGCCATGCCAAGATCATGAAGCACTTTGCATATTAGGACCAACTTATTGCATAGGATGTGATACTCTGAGAATCACAGAATCATCATAGAATCACAGAATGGTGTAGGTTGGAAGCGACCTTCAAGAACCTTCCTGCCATGGGAAGGGACACCTTACACTAGACCAGGTTGCTTCAAGCCCTGGTCAACCTGGCCTTGAACACTCCCAGGGATGGTGCATCCCCAGCTTCCCCGGACAACCTGTGCCAGCGTCTCACCATCAATATCCCACTCCTTCCCCTTCCCAACCGTTTATGAGATTTGTCCCTAATCCAAAATCATCTCCCCTCTGCAATCTTCTGCGTTCTTCATACTTTACCTATTTTCCATCCTCTTGGGACAGTACTGGTCCCTCTGAGAATATACTTTGCAGAATGCATATGCAAGGGCAAAGAACAAAGGGGGTACGATGGTCTTTTTCGAATATATGGAAAGCAGATATAAAAGAAGAAAGAATTAATGTGTTTCGCATGACCTTGGTGACAGGGATAACATGAAACTTCAGCAAGCAGGATGTTGAATATTGTACCCAGACCTTCTAACACAGAGAAGAGGCAAGTGTTGGCACCAGCTGCTTGGAGAAGGGGCCCAACTTCCATCAGAAGCTTTTGGGAATCTGCTATGACTTTCCTACTATTCCTTGTCTTGAACAGTGGATGGAAAACTCACCAGCTTTGGAGCAGATTGTATTTCTCCAGCCTTACCCTCCTCAGGGATGAAAAAAAGTGAAAACATGGATGGTGGGGTTTTTTTTCCTAAAACACTAAGAGAAAGGAAAAAATACTTTTCACGTATATATATGTGTTCTTATGTTCACCTTCAGTGGTCAGCAGAATCTGGGACACACTTTTGCAAATATTGGATGTTCTTTATCTGTATGCATTTACATAACAAAATATAAAGAATAACACAGAATACCCTTCTTTGGGTTCTCTATTTTCTCATGTCTGTTTTGCTGAAAAAGTGTGAATGACAAATTTCTTATTTTCTAAAGATGTAATTAACTTCCCCTCCCTCTGTCTAGTAGATGCCAAATGACTTTCACATGGATCCAGGAATTTAATTAAAGTACAGAAACCAAGGGTTTTAAAAATAATTTTTATTAGTTAAATAAAATTATCTTAAATGTCCTAGATGCATAAGCAGAGTTGGAGAGCTTTTAATGACATGATTTGCATCTGTGATGAAGCTGAACTGTAATGTGTATAAATAAATTGAACAGACAGTTTCAGAACTCCATAAGATTTTATCACATAGCAAATGCCATCCTTCCAGAGAGAAATAAAATTTCCCACCTTTTTGATTCCTAAGTTCCAGCTTCCTGCTACTTACTCAGTGCTTTTCACAGTTTAAATGATTTCACATTTTTATAACTTTGGTAAGAACCTTGAACTTCTTGAAATTAGTGTAAATTATTTAAATAAATTGAAGTAATATCTCAATCCCATCTTATTCTAAGTAGATTAGCAGAGGTGTCAGGATTTAAAATTAAATATTAATGACAGTTAATATTGAAATAAAAAACATAATTGAAAATCCCATCATTTCATCTGATATAATTAACTTCCATAATTTTATCACCTATTCATTTTTCTTGTGATTTTAGTTTGCAGAGTGTATTTTGTATTGCAATATTGAACTAATATGCAATAGGAAGTAATGAAATTCAGTTATGGGATAGGTTACAACTCACGTAACTTTGGCTGTTTAAAAATATGTGCTGGTCTTATCAAGTTAGGTAGGTCCTTTAATAATCATCAAAAAGACATCTTCACCAGGGGGTTCATCTTAGACTTTTAGATCTTTTTAGATGGGGGTGAAACAGCCTTTGGAAATGACTGTCTGTCTCCAGGTACCATTGATGGCTCCTTCATGGTTTGTTCAGACCAGACCCCTGATTTGAGATCAGAGAATCACAGAATGGGTTGGAAAAGGACCTCAGAGATCATCTCATTCCACCCCCTGCCATGGGCAGGGACACCTTCCACTATCCCAGGTTGCTCCAAGTCCCGTCCAACCTGGCGTTGGACGCTTCCAGGGATGGGGCAGCCACAGCTGCTCTGGGCAACCTGTGTCAGAGCCTCGCCATCCTCTCCAGTAAAAGGTTTTTTCTGAAATCTAATCAAAATCTGCCCTTTTAGTTTGAAACATTTTCCCTTGTCCTGTCGCTACCTGCCCACGTGAAGGTGGTTGAAGTCAGGTGAGATGACCGCACTCTTAGAGAGTGTAAGTGTCACTTGTGTTGTCAGGTGCCATCATTCATCCGGGTTGTTTACCAAAGACATCTCACCTTGCAACTGGGATGGAAAAACCAGTTAGAAAGGGCATGGAAGGATCCCTATGGGCAGCAATTGTGGAATGTTTCAGTAAATCTGTTCTGCTTTTGTACTGATGTTAATTAACAAGGCTCTGTGAACAGATGCAATTAAGAGTCACAGCAAGCACAAAGAACTGCATCCATCTACCACGACATAATCCTGAAACAGCCTTATCATGGCACTCTGGCCTTTCCCTTGATGCCCAAATCCATCTTTCCCCCGGAAGTGCTTTTTTCAGATGCTGACCATGGGATGTTTGGTCATTCCTAGGCAGTACGTGTGCTAAAGCCCAGACTGCTGTCCATGGAATATTAGGGCTCATGTCCAGATCAACACTCCTCTGTGGAGGGGTTTTGTCTTGGATGTTTTTCTTTCCGCCATAAAGAAAGAAGGAGAGTAAAACCATCTTAATGCAATGCCATTCCCTCAAGAGAAGGTGGAACAATCTCAGGAAAACCAGTGAAGGAAGAGAAAGGGGCCAGAGTGACGTCTGAAGGTTATACTGTGCCCTTGGAATTCTCTGCACAGGAAAGCTGCCAAGAGTTCCCTTAGTCATGCTGCTTTTTTCTGGAGGCCTTTTGACCTCACTTAGATGGTGAATGGAAAGCTGCACACAAAATAAACAATGTTTGTGAGATCAAATGTCAGCACAGCATTCTTCTCACATGATGGTCTTTACTTCTCAGCATATTTTCCTTTGGAAACACCCTTTTCACCCCATTTCAGATACTCTTGCTTGCTTCCCTTTCTATCCATTCTCCAGACGCACTCTGGCATGGCCTGTTCATGACATCCTGCCCACTACGGCAGCTCTGAATTTTTTTATATGCAGCAGCAAATAAAGCATAACCAACTCCTTTTCTACTTCCCTTTTTTTTTCTGTTCAGCAACAGACTGTGCCGTCTTTTGGGGCAAAGGTTATTTTTACCAGAACCATACTTACTGTTTAATGCTAATAAAAATTAATAATAATGTAGTGATTATTTAGTAGTTAAACACCAGTATAAAATATGAATATATTGATAATAAATAAATACTTTCACCACCAATAACAACAACAACAACAGAAGGGGAGTAAAGAGTGCAAAATGCTCATCTGAGGAAACATATGTCAAAAAAATTTCTTTACTATGAGGGTGGTGAGGCCAGGCACAGGTTGCCCAGAGAAGCTGTGGATGCCCCATCACTGGAAGTGTTCAAGGCCAGGTTGGATGGGGCTTGGAACAACCTGGTCTAGTGGAAGGTGTCCTGCCCACAGCAGGTGATTTGGAACTTTATGGTCTCTTCCAACTCAAACCATTCTGTGATTTCTGTTATTCTATGATAAAAGATGACTTTGGTTTTACTCAACCCACATTTGCAATATGGACAAAAATGGAGATACCCATTATGCACTTCTAGAAACTCATGGTGATCATACCTACAGAGATCTGTCCTGTTTGACTCTGCCCACACCCTCATCTACCCCCTCTAAAGACCATTTAATGCTCATCTCTGCCAAGCTGATTCAGATGCCAGCAGTGTGACGCAGGGACAAACATTTTCTCCTTGTTTCCCCTCCATGTGCCCCCTTTCACTGGAATGAAGATTAACAGGATTAAAAGGTTTAACAGCAGTGAGAACTTCAAGAATGGAACAAAAACACCTCCTGGAAGAGGTGGGGGGATTTCTGTCTGACTGAAGCTCATGTGTCAGTGAACCAGAGCAAGGCAGCCACTCAAAAAAACAGACATTGAGGTAAACTAATACCTTACTGGAGCCTTCAGGCTGAACGAGCTCGTGATTGGCCTGCAGGACATCTCATTCCTTACTGTTGCTTATTCATTTACCATAATGGAAATAAAGAAATCGAAACAGGAGGGTCTGACAGGATAATAGGCTTGTGATGTTCTGAAAATAAACATCTACCTCTGTTTGACATTTATTATCTATAAACTGCTTGGCTTCTTTTTTGGCAGTTTTATTGTGTCAGGAGACCATTATCCTGTCACAGCACTGTATTGCACTGACATTATCCCTTAAGCAAATTTTGGTACTGAATTTACAGTTCTGTGGGTATTCCCAGCCTTACACCACTAAAGGCTCCAAGTGAAGCAGGACAGGTCTTAGAACACACAGGTGGTGGGGCTGCATCAAGGTTCATGGGATGGATCAAAGTGGGTAAAGACGTGGGAAAAGTCCTGGCAGCTGGATAGAAAGGGGGCCTATTTCCTTCTTCCTACATGCGTGAAGGGCATGGAGCAAGGTGTCACTGCAGAATTACAACCTCTCCATGGATACTAATAATTCATCTTCTGTGCCTGGGAACAAATGAGAGAGCAACCTGGTAGTACCATGTATCTTATGGGGAATTATCACCCTAACCATGTGCCCAGTAATGAAATTTTAAAACAGAATGTAAACAAAACACCTTGTTCATTTGCATCAATTTACTTCTGCGTGAAGACACAAGATTCTGAGACTGGCCAGATATGGTTCCTGACAAAACCAACCCTGTGTAACGTGAAAATTATGCTCATTTTTGCCATAATGTTTTGTAGTGTTTCCAATATCAGAAAAAAAATTAAAAGTCTTTAGGAAGCATTTATTAAATTGTGGATCTAGTGAAAAGTCACTGTCTATAGTTTGCTAATGCCTCAAGAAATATGTGCTTCCTGGAAGAAACTACAGAGAGTTTCTCAGTATCTCAAAGATGTATTGTTTCAGAAGAATTAATAATTTCTCTATCCAGAGACCCATCCTTCTCACCAGCCTGATGGTTTCTCATGGTGTAATAAACAGGAATCCATGAAAAGCAGAGACCACAGCCTTTTGCAGACAATTAATATAATTCACAGACTCTGTTCCCAGGATAGAAAACTGATAATTTTTTCAGTGCTCAGAGTCTGTAGCAGCATTTTGACCATCTATTTCAATTTCATTTATAAAATGCATGGTAGCACCTATACAGAAATTCCCGCCTCCTTCATTATTTGACATCAACCTTTGCAAAGCAGCTACTTCTCCATTTTGTTCACTTTATTTATGTTTTGCCTTCAGCCTAAGTTTCCTGCTTCTGCTACACCTCATAGAGACTTCTTGTGAGCCTTCATCCAGAAAACGTAAGCTCTATGTTTGGGATTTTGATGTTCATTAGAAGCAGAGGCATTATTTTTACTTTTAACAAGACTTCACTTCCCACTGAGGGACTGAATTTCCAGTGTAAGATGTGCAGCCCTGGTAAGGAGGCTGTGGATATTAATTTGGCAGCTTTACAGTCTCTTCTCTTCAGAGTTTCATGCTGCTTCCTGCTTGCAGACATGCCAATCTTGCCATGTTGCCTCCATAATTTTTACTTTTCAGTACCTCAGGGTATCTGACAACTTCCAAATTGTTTATCTGTACCTTCAGAAGAGGAAAGTTTGGCACCAAGGGCATTGTGGTCCTGCCTGACTCTGGCAAGTATTCATGGCTCCTGATGGACACGTATTGTAGAGCCACCATAAGAAACATTAACATCTGTCCTGTTTTCCAGTGGCAAGGTAAGCATTTTCTAATATACATTTTTTCCTTGTCTCCAGTTCTAAATGAATAGCTTTTCTATACTACATCCCTGTCTTTTTCTAAGTTTGTGAATACTAGACTCCTGAAATTGCCTTTCTCACAATAGCGTTTACTTATAAAAACATTAAGTTTTCAAGCTGTAATGTCCTATTTTTAATAGCTTTCCTATTTTTAAAACAGCATTGATTCTATTTTCAGCCACCTTCCCTTCTGAAGCACACTAAGGACTCATGCCTAAGTAGGAGTCAGATGTCAAAAAAAAAGTCTCATGCTAAGAGCGGAAAATGCTCTAAGACATATTTTTTATGCAGAAGGTATAATGTCACATGATGATGGTGCTCAAGGCTGGTATAAGCATTCATGTGTATTTCCTCCACAGAAATTTCAAGCACCTTATTGATCCCAAAGTTTCATTGCCAGTAGTTTTTGACTTTTTTTTTTCCAGCCAGAAATTTTCCCCTGGGCAATTATCCCATCACCATCCTCTTTCTGCCAAGAAGCTATTGGACTCAAGTAGATGCCTGTAATGATTAAGGATCAATTTGATTGACACTTCAGCCTGCCACAAACGTTTGCAAAAGCCCTCCTGTTACAAGATTCTTTTATTTGAAATACAATTCAGAGGTATAAGATCAATTATTTTTCATTTTCTGGGCTCCCTCTGTGGTCAGTGAGGAGGGAAATGGCCTATAGGGGAGCACAGTCCACCTTGTCTTAAAATCAGTGGGAAAAATTTCCCTCCAGGGGAGCAGTTTTACTCCCTGAGTGTCAGGGAACAGCATCCTGACACAGAGTGTAGCATGAGTCAAATCACTTTGCAGGTTGCTTGGCAGCATTGACCAGCTTCCCTCTGATCCTAATAGCAATTTAAACACTTTGAGGAATCCACCTGGATGTGGGTGCCAGCATGGAGCTGTCCAAAGCTGGAGCTGAATCTCAGTCTCAACAAGCTCAGAGAAGAGGCCTGAGTTTGAAGAACAAAAGTTGGGTGAGTCTAATTCTGTTCTTTACAGTAAACCCTGCCTGAATTAATATTTGGTATCTTTCAGGCTAAGAATTTTTTCTTCAGTGGGCTGCTGAGCATTGTGACATCCCTCATCATTCAATTGATTGTTCCTTGTCCAAATTAAATCATCTGCAATTACTTCCATGAGCCAAAATCTTCCAAGATCAGAGAGTTTACAACAAACACCTTTGTCACATTGAAACAAGTCGGAGTTTTGCCAAGGATTTAAATGAAGTCAGGATTTCACTCCTAAAATTTTTAGTGTTTTTTTAATATGCTAAGGCAATTTAATTTTTTTTCCTGGTAAAGATCTCTCTTTAAAGGAGGCTTCTGAAAACTTCACTGATTCTTTTTTGCACTCAGACCTGCCAAAGAAAGTTTGGCTGGCATCCAACATTGAAACACATTCCCTTTTCTTCCTCCCTAACTTTCCAGTGACATTAAAGGCTATGTGCATTTAAAAAAAAAGCCTAATACATAATGCAAAACATATCTGGTGGAGGAGGGTGTGGAAGAAAGAAATTTAGGTCTTGGTCACCAGTGTCTGTTTTCTTTTAAGTTTTCTGGCATGATTGCATCAACACCAAGTTTCACAGATCAGTACATGTCAAAAAACATCAGACATAAAATATGTGGGTATTTTAGCCAAAAATGTAAACATGATGTATTCTCACAACTTGGTGCTGAGCATAACTGCAAAAAATCCCATGAGTTTGTCTTGTGATGGCAAGTGAAGAGCAGAAAGATGTAAGACAGAAAGAAAACTGAGGAAAGGGAATATCACTGCTTGAAATAGTGTTGGAGAATGGCTCAAAGGGTGTAAAATGTAATTTTTCTCTACATCTTCTAAAAAAGTAGCTTAATAAGCTACCACTAAAATGAAAGCAAACTAAAGCAAGAAGTAAATAGTTGCGGGTTTTTTTGAGGGGAGTGTGTGTTTGGGTTATTTTAATAACAAACCAGCAACATGTGTTGATATTCTTGGAGGCCACAGCTACTCTTCCTAGATTCGGTGTGTTTGAGTGGTAGGAAGAATGAATAATTGGACATGAAAGTTATTCAGAAATCAAAAGAAAGATAGATTTCCTTTGGAATATGTGGCTGTGTTAAAAATAACGTATGATCAAATGGAATAAGTCTTAATGCAGTCTGTGCCAGGAATCCATTTCTGTGAAGAAAATAATTCTTTATTGAAAATAGCAGGCCTTCAAAATTGCTGAGGAAAATACAAGTTTGGTCTACAGGAGAAAAGTTTATCCAAAGTTTATCAGCTCTATAGAGTCTCTAGTTTTCTCTGTGTAAGTAGGAAAGGACCTGTGGAGTCTATAAATTCTGTAGCAACAACTGATGACAGAGATGGTTGAGCACGAAACCTCTGCACTCCTCTCAGATTAAAGCTGATATGAGTTAAGTGCATTAGTTTAGAGTTTCAATCTCATTGAAAAGTCTCTCTAAAATTACAAGGAAAGCATAGTTACACATATTTATTCTTCATTATTAGGATGCTACAAGAAAACTGCTTTCCAAGGTTTGATTTTAATGATCAGAATTAAAACTGTTACTAGTTCAAATAGTAGGCTCATGGGAGAAACCTTTGTCAGGGATACAGGACACATGGACTGTAGACACAGGTTGTTGCAGGAAGAAGAAGCAAGAAATGCTCGGAAACTGTTGCAGGAATTCACTGAGTGTGGAGGATGACCTTGAGCCAAGTGAGAATAGTTTCTCTTTTCCCTGATGGAAGACATAGTCTTTGACAGAATTTGTACATAATATTTGTGGAGGCTGCAACTCAATAGCAAATGTGAGATTGCATCCTGAGGTAAACACTGAGATTGGCCCAACTGGAAACGATTTTCCAAAATGTTTCCATCCTAAACCAGGATGAAAATTTTAAGAAACGTATCATATAACTCATAACTTTTTCAATTTAGAGTTGTCATTTCATAGTGAAATGTTAAATCTAAATTATTTTCTCTCTCTTTTTTTTTTGTTTTTAATTTAACTTCCCTGAACTGTAAATTTCCTTTCTTTTTCCATCAGATTGAACCATGTGTACCTCTGTCTTCACAGTTTTTAAAATTTTATTTTGATGTTATGAGCAATACCTTCTGCTGGCAAGCATGCGGGAAAACTCGAATCCTGTGTGAGCATATTATGCAGGCAAATTTCATCCAGCAGAGACTCATTTCCCATATATAGCCATCTTAATATGTTCTCATGATGAAATATTAAGGAATAATGGTAATATATGTATGCTAATTAATTCAAATAAAGTTCATATTAAATCTTGTTTTAATGAGGGATAAGCAAGGGCACAGTTTCTGAGCATCTTGAGTCCATCTAATGTGCTAATCCTGGTGTGCTGTGCTTGCATAAGGAACTCCAACAGCAAAGGTTTTGTGCTTCCAATAGGACCAAGGATCTGGTTTATTCACAGATTCATGGAATATTCTGAGTTGGAAGGGACACACAAGGATCATCGTGTCCAGCTCCGAAGGAAATGGCCCATATGGGGATTAAACCCACAGCCTCGGTGTTTGTAGCACCAGGCTGTGACCAGCTGAGCCAATCTCAGGGTCTGTGTGCACACCTGAGCTCCTCCAGCATCCACAATCCAAGCTGAGGAGAAGTTGCACAGTCACAATCAGTGAAAAGCCAGCTCTGATGCTGCACAGGGAAAAAAGATTTCATAATTCAAAGTCAGTATCACACTGCCATTATTAATAGCTTCCGGCCATTGCAGACTGTGGGTTGAGTGAACTCATACCAGGCTGCAAAAGGCCATGAAATTGGCAGATTAAAAGAGGATTAATCAGGTGTATCTCCAATCCAATGTATTTAAAGTAAAGCTCCAAACAACTCCAGTGATATTTGGATTAATCCCTAAAGAGTGTATCACTTTTCTAACAATGGTTACTGATAATATTTCAGATGCAACTTAGAACCTAATATTTGGAATATCATGGACTATTTAAGGTAGATGAGCCCTGACATATTAAGATATGAGTTTTGCTCTGATACAAAAAGTCTCGATAAGCCTGAAAAATCCAGACATCATCATTTAATTGTCCTCTGACTGCTTTCCCCTGAAGCACAGATCCCTTTGGGGCTGGTGATTTGAGCAGTGTTTTGTGCTTCAGAAACGTGCCTGAAACCCAAACTTTGCAGTCAGAACTTAATCCAAAGGCAAAAAAAAGTCATCAGGAAAGTTTCGATTGTGTCCTCTCAAGTGAGCAAAGGAGCCAGCTAATATCTGCTCCAATTTTTTTGAGTTTTATTTTTTCACCTCCTTTAGAGAATAACTAAGCTTTGTGGCAGAAATTTTACTTGGAAGAAAAGAAAGAGAAGAAATACCTTGGTATGTTCAATAGCAAATTTACAAACCTGGAAGCATAAAAATTCACTTACGAAATTCTTCTAAGAGACTGCGTGGAGGATCCCTCTCACCTGAGTGTATCTACCTAAGGGGTATAACAAGTCCATTCTATGAAACAGTGGCATAACTCCTGTCCAAGATTAAAAAGCCTGGAGTCAGGTTCAGTCTTGCAAAGCCAAAGTTGTACCAAAAAGCCATTTACTTATTAACAGTGATCAGTATGGTGTATAATACAGATAAAAAACCCCAAAGCACTGTTGCCCTAACAGCAATCTATTTAATCTGAAACCCCAAATGAGGGGACACCAATTAATAAACAATGACTTTCCATAAAATTAAGAAACAGGTTTTGAGATCAAGGCTGTGTTTGAAAAACAACCCTCCTGGGAAGAAACACAAACTTTGTGAGTGTCAACATTTGAAACAAAGTAAAAATGAGTAAGACTTGAGTTCTATGATCCAGAAATACACAGAATATTGCCTTAAACTCCCAGGAGATGTGAGCTCGCCAAATTTGCTCTATTTATTATTCACAATGAGAAGGCAGAAATTACTTCCTTTTACCAAAAGCCCTCTGAAACACCATCAAATGGCCTCATCCCATGTTTCTCCCACATGGCACCTTGAAATCTCCTCCCAGGTCCTTTCACCCACACCAGGTCTTTGGAACCTCATAAAGTCCTCTAAAGTCCTCCAAGTCCTTAACCTCAGACTTCACAAACCCTTAGAGGCCACTTCCAGCCCACCCTGCTCTCCTTGGGACCACCCTACCACTGCCAAGAAGATCAGAGTTAGCCAGGCATTAGTTTGAACTGTTCTCCAAAAAACCTTACAACTGCCTCATCCATCCCCCCTTTTTTTTTTTCTGTGTATGCTGAAACTGGGTTCATTTGGCCACAAAGAAAGGAACAAAGATGCCATTGCTGTATGAGGACTGGAGGGTGCTGCAGGACTGAGGAACAGGGCAAGGGAGACAAGAAAGGGATAGAGAGAAGGTCTGGGGAGAAGATTGGTTCAGTAACCTTAAAGAAAAGTCAGGAATAATATGGGGAATATACAAAAAATATGAACCTACTTACAGGGAATTAATTATTGAAAAATGCAAAGTAATAACTGTACGAATTTCTCCAGTGAAATTAATTATGCAATGAGGCAGTTATTGCAGCAAAAATATCCAGTGATCAAGAAAGGTTAAGAGTCTAAGCAAAGAATGGGAGCTTCCAAACAAAGTATTTTCAGGACATGATGGACTTGATGGCCTTGACATGAAACTTTTAGTTTGGGTTTTTTTCTCCTTTCATTACCTTCAGATGATCTTATAAGGAGTTCAGCCTAGAGAGGAGAAGGTTGCAGAGATACCTTATCATGGCCTTTTTGACTTGCTGGGGGCCTATGAAAAAGATTTTATCAGGTTCCAGTGCAATAGAACAAGGGGTAATAATTTCAAACTAAAAGATATTTGATTTAGATTAGGCATAAAATAGAATTTTTAGACAATGAGGGTGCTAAAACATTGGAACAGGTGCCCAGAGATGTGATGGATGTCCTATCCCTGGAAACATTCAAAGGAGTCTGAGCTCTGCCCACACTGATCCAGTTTTGCTCATTGCAGGGGGTTGAACTGGATGACCTTTAAGGGTCCCTTCCAAAACAAACTATTCTGTGATTCTGTGATAAGACCAGGTGATGTGGGACCATTATTTCATCGGGGGAGGGAGTGAATACTTCAGTTTGAAAAGAAACAATTTCAAGTAAATGTCAATATTTGTAGTCAGAAACCGTTCTCCAAAGAGTATGCTAACTTTCAAAATGCTCTGGAGCCTCTGTGCAATGAGTCTACAAATCACTGAAAAATTACACCCAATTCTTCTACAGCACCAACGTGTGATGCTGAGAAGGCAACAAATCATTGGTAAAAGGGGTAAGAAACAATGAAGGTCAGGTTGGATGGCGCACTGAGCAACCTGCTGTAGCTGAAGATGTCCCTGTTCATGATTAGATGATCTTAATTGTCTCTTCCAACCCAAACCTCTGTGTGATTCTTTACAGAGGGAAATGGTGCACCGGAGGCTTCTGGCTGCACGGTGTGGTGACAGCTACAGCCCTGAAACTGCCATTGTGAAAGACACAGCTGAAAATCTCTTCTGGTCACTGGAATATTTTGCCACACCACTTTTTATAAGCAGAAGAGGGAAGAAGCCCTATTCAGTGCCAGTGATCAAACTCCCTTGTTCTGAACGCCTCTCGCAGTGCTCAGATTCAGCTGTTTCAGTGCACCAAGGCTCCCTCTGGATCTCATCCAGAAACATCTCCTGTCGAACAACCAACAGATCACCTGGAAGCACCTACTGCCTTGAACATGTGTGAACTTAATTCCGTTTTGCAGTATCTATGAACTCCCTAATGATATCAGTAGAGTAGAATTTGGATCAGGAAATTGGGGTAATTGGAAATGGAATGTGGCCAATTATCTTTGCCATTTCCATCCACAGTGTGAAAGCATAATGGAAAAAATGAAACAACAACTCTGAGTTTGTCTTCACTGCAGGGTATTTTTTCAAATTTTATTTGAGATTTACTTTTCTTACTTAAGGAAAAAAAAATTCCTAGTGGAAGATGCATTCGACACATGGATATAGGCTGAGAAACCGTAACTGCTTCTCTGAAAAAAAATCACTAGCCCACTGAAGAAAATCATCAATATTTAATTCCTTGCCTTCCATCTGATACATAGCTCTAATTGGGAAGCAACATTCGAGCTTTTGAATGTGACCTTGTATGTTGATTAGGTTACTCCCCCAGCAGATGAATCTCATCATTTATCCCAGCCCTTTACAGAGTACACTCTGCATAATGTGGAACATCCAGGTGTTTAAGGGATTGCAGCTGCCTGAGGGATCACCGGGAAAAATACAGACATTGCCATCCTGCTCCTCGTGGAAGCAGTAGTCAGAGAGTCTCAAATAGGATGTTTCCTGTGTTATCTGGAGCGAAAATCATAACCAAAATGCAATCCCTGTGGAAGGGAACTGCTGCACACTGCAGTGCAGACCGTATACCTTGTGAAGATTACACCCACACCCAAAGGGTTGTCCCTCCAGGAACAGAGCACATAGGAAGTGTGTAGGTAAGTTGATAGAAAAGCTGGTGAGGGCATTATTTGCATTTCATTAGATACATAGCAAGACCAGACTTAGTACTTACCTATGCATGAAAGAACATAAGGTATGATTTTTATTTATATGCTCATAGCTTGTGCTCTTCCTTGCACAGATAGAACCATACATGTAATACAGCTATATTATAGCTATAATTATATACTATAGTGTATTTAATTGATATGTAATGTTATATAATTATAACTGCATTACAGATATAATTATATATATAATCTGGGCAGTGAGGCACAGGAGGCCTTGCCACCTTGATAGCTGATGTTTGTGTGGATCCTCTTCACTTCATGGAGGAGGAGTTTTGTAGGTTTTATATGCAGCACAGTGGCCATGATAAGCACTAGGGAGTGTTACTCCTGATTTAAACTCAGGGGTGTGATAAACTGTGTAATGAAATCTCAGCTCTGCATGTTGAATGTGATCTCTCAGTGAAAATAACTCAGAACAGATCACTTTGAACGCAAGGGAAATCACAGAGTCTGTTGATGGGTCAGTCCTTTTTAGCATCTCTTCTTCTTTCTGAGAATTGTGACCAACCTAAATCCTTCCCCAGGCACATTCCATGTGTGAACTGAAGCTGGAAACCTAGAGCTCAAAAAAACTTATAGTCATGATGATTTTGTTCATAGGTAAGAAGTGGCACTGTGAAATCTATTGATATGAGGGAATCATCTGCTAAAACCTCATCCAGTCCAAGTCATAGGGATGGGATAAGCTTGGAATGGATATAAACATCCTCTCAGCGGCCAGCTGAGAACAGCTCAGCATCCAATGTGTCACTGGCTTGCATCCGGGGTGGCTCCAGTTCAGGCAGCAATAAGGAATTGCTCTCGTGCATCAACCACAACAAGCTGCTCAGATAGGACTGTTTTAAAACACTGCTTCTGTTTTCCTAATTTTCCCAAGTTAGTATCAGAAGTAGCTTAGGGCAGAGTATAACTTGGGCCAAGCTCCAATACAATATCCACTCCATGGCTGACAACTCATGACAATCATTCCAGTTTGACAACTCAGAATTAAATTAGCAAAAATTATTGAAAAATTATTACATAAGTTCCCCTGACTCCCATGATTCTCACTTCAATCAATGCTACTAATTAAGGCAATTTAAACCTGAGCAATAAGGCTGAATGCAGATGTAGGGGTGTTGCACAGGATGTTGGGAATGTGCAAGGTAACGCAAAAAAAGACCTTCTTCCCATTTTAAGGCTGGAAACCTTCACCACGCCAGTCTGAGCACTATGGAAATATGTCAAGGGAAACCTTATTCCTATGAATCTATCTTTATTCCTATGAAACATGTCCTGAAAGCACTCTGGGATCTGGGGGATGTGCCACCTCTCTTATTCTGGTTACAAAGCAGCAAACAGGCAAACTGCAAATAAAGAAAAAAACTGTGGATAGTTGGCTATCCTTAGTAAGAACATTTTCCTCTGGAGTAAGTTTACCTGCCTTCCTGGAGCTTGGGTTTGGTTCAGCTGCCAATTCCTGCCTCCTCTTGCTGGGCTCATCCCGGTATTTTTCTCATCCTCAAATTCTGCACATGTCGATTAAAAAATAAATTCCTTCAGGTTGATTTTTCACCTTTTCAGTCTGTCAGGACTGGGTTGTGAGGTGATTTTGATTTCTTTTCAACCTCAGTCCCAGTTCTGAGGGACTCTCTGCAAGTACATGGTCAATTCAACAATAAGAACTAAATACAGGCATATTATGTTGGGGTTTGGCAGATGCAGGGATGTTTCTAAAACACAACCTCAGACTATTCAGATTGATCTGTACCAACCCTTAGGAGCTATTTCTGCAGCTCGTCTGACAGGGTCATGTGCTTTCAGTGCTGATGAGCCACCCCCTCCAGTTCATTTTCTGTGTCGGTAGACAGACTTATATTAAGTAAAAATCATGAGCTCCATTTCCTTGTTATTTCCTTCTTTTTTGTTTTGGGACAGGAATCGTTTCCACAAATTTTATAAGTCTGACCATTATGACACTTCTTTAGCCTGGCCAATTGGATGAAATCATCTTCAAGGCATATTCAGGGATCTTTTAATTCTCTGTGTCTTAAGCTGAGCTGATTGACTTTCAGGGAATATTCCTCTCCCCACTGTCTGTCTGTCAGTCAGTGTATGCTAACACAGACAGCCAGAATGGTAATTCAGCCTCAATTCACAGTTATTACAGGTGTCTGCAGGAAGTTTTACATATGCCCCAGAAAATCGCCCCAAGACAACAACTCACAATCAGACTTTAATCTTTTAGAGATGCACCAGAACATCTGAAACGTCCACCTGGCCCTGGCAGAGGTGACAGGGATCCTATGGGATCCTGTGCCTTCCTGCACTGCCCTCCTGGAGGTCTCCAAAGGTCCCCAGTCAGTTGTACCTGTCTGAATGGGGCTGGCAGAGGATAGCAGTGACACAGCCCTGAAGAGCAGTGAGTCTGCAGGTGTTTTACACTGATACAGCTCTATTCTGCTGACAGCTGAATTACAGCTAATACAGCTGGCCACTAGGTTGCAGCTGAAGCTAAAATCACAGAAAAAATTACACTTGCTGGAGCAACCTGTGCAGATTCTCATTGCTAGCAAGCTAAGGCCTTTAAACTGTGCACTTGCAATTCAGTAAGTAATGATAAATATTGCACTGACAGACACCATTACTTTACTTATTCATTTATGTAAAATTCATGTAAACATGTCCAAGTAGCACAGTATTCTGAGCCAACGATTATTAGAAGGCATTAGCTTCATTTTGTAGAGTAACCAAGCTAGGATAAAGTAAATTATCAATTCAGTAAAGATGAGAGGTAAACACCATTTAAATGTGTGCCTTGGAGTCTTATAGAGAAGGATAGCTCCAAATATTTTTAGATTTACTTTTATTTTAGGTCATTATTTTCAATAAAGATGGGGATGACTTTCACAAGATTACTCAGATATTTGGCTAGAATTGAGCTAGCTGTTTCGGTGCATTTTTTTAAAAGCCGTTCACTTTCAGAAATGGTTTGAATAATTGCATTTAAAGGTAATAGACATCTTTTTTTTAATCTTACTGTAGTCTCTACAGCTATTGTACATATATAAAAGAAAAGGTGATTCCTTCAAAATTCTTTAAGCAGTTAATTTCTAATAGATGAGCAAAAAAGGCAGTTGTAAAGAAACTGATGATGTTACAGGGAGTAGTTTGCAGCACCCACCTAATCTGAATGTTATCGAGTTTTTACAGACATTTCAAAAGAGATGGGAAAAGGAAATGGGAACAACTATGTTTATTGAGGCTTGAGACATCAGGTGCTAAGAGCCTGGATACATTTTAACTCATTACATGGATTCAAATATTTGCAGCTTTTTTGTCAGGAAGTGTCTGTGAGGTTTAGAAACAGCTTGATGTGATGGAGAGAAATCCATCCATGTAAATATCATGTCCAAATGATAAGTTGATTGATGAGTATGATAGTGTTATTTTTCAGAATGACTGAAATGGAGAGAAGAATGCAAGTTCAGGGAATGGGTGGGGATTAGGAATGTTGTTTTAGCAATGTCAAGTTTGAATGGAGACATAAGTCAGGCGAGAGATGTATTGACATCTTAATTGGGCACAGGAGATGGATTATGGCTCATTTATAGAGGAGTGTTTCATTTTTCTTTGCTTTGCATGAATGGAATCCCTTCTCTCCTAAATGTCACAAACTTCTGAAGTTGTCTCTCTTTTTCAGGCTTAGAAAAAAAATCTATCACGAGAAAAGGAAGACACATGACTTGACTGTGAATTGTCAAGAATGGCTCTAAGGGGATTTTCCTTCTTTTTTTGAAACTTAATTACTTTGAAAATTAGGCCCATCAAAACTACCAGCCTCCTTTATAGATGTAGACCATGATATTCTCCCACTGGGATAGTTTTTTGCAGAGGTAGTAATAGATAGTAAATAATAGATGGGAATTCTTCACTCGTAGGCTGGTTTTCCTATGTGAAAGCTTTCATGTGAAAGACCTCCCTATTATCCCAGGAAACATGCTCTAAAGGCTAAACTTCTGGGGAGAAAAATCTTCAGTGCTGGTTTTTCATTTGGATTTATCCATCACAGAACTTCTTCACTTCCACACACATGAATAGAGCAAAAGAGAAAACAGTTCTTAGTCAGTGTTGATTTTAGAAGATTTTAGAGGTCAACACTAGCCATCAGTTGTACCCTTTTATTTAAGTGCCCCATTTCAGGGAGTGCAAGAAAAATCCTCCTGCCAGCCTGCTCAGAAAAATGCCATCTGCTGCAAGACCTGGAATCACTGTCATAAGTTCCAGCATCCACTAAAAAAATGATGAAGATCAGGAAAAAAAAGAAAAATGTGCTTCTGGCTAAGGTTGTTATATAAAAGGAAAGAATATGAAGAGATCTCAATAGTCAGCAAAGGAAGAAACAAGGTAAACACTAACTTAGAATATTTTATTCATTTATCCCTATCACTTGCTGTAAATTCTGACAAAATACAGTGCCCATCTTTCCTCTCTATCTAATCAGAGAAGAGACACTCTATTTTTCATGTAATGTAATAGAACGCGGTGTAACCACCAGACAATAAAAGAAGATACTGTAATGGCTATGCTTTTAACAGCACACATTTTTGTCGTTGTCAGACACCCCTCATATGGGAACAAATTAAATAGAGCTGAAGGTAATACATAATTCTGAAGAATCACCCAGCAGGCAGCACAAAAGGACACTGGCTTTGGGAAATATTGGAAAATCATGGCTATATCAGCCCTACAGCTCAAATCCACTCTAATTCAACACAAAGGTTTAATCAAGATACTTCTTTAGATTAATCCCCAGACTTTTTCTTCTGGGCTTTCCTAAATGTGATATTAAACAGTGAATTAAGCTTACCGTTTCCAAATAATTTAATATCATCATACCATTTGTATAAGCAATTGAACTGCTAGCACTATGAAATGTGGCCAACTCCTCCGTGAAAATGATGGGTATAGGGATAAAAACATAGGAAGCGCCACCTCAAGGACTATCCTGATATTGCATTTCATGCACAGGAAGTAGGAATTTCTCCATCAGACAATATGTGCCTGATTTTCAGAATAGTTGTCACTCAGAAATCTGACCGAAGATGCTGACACCTACAAGTGGTCATCACTTAGCAGTCAACCCCTTCAAGTCAGACGGGGTTTTCTGGAAATGTTGGACAAATCTGGAAATTGCTCCAGATGGATGGATGGATCTCTAAGGCAAAACAGAAATGAATTATTGTACAAAATGAGTACTATTTTAGTCAACCTGTTCTTGGAATGCACAGGGTTGAAGTAGCCAGAGTCTTGTTCACAACTATAATTTACTGAGCTATATAGAAACAAATGATGTTTTCCTTTGAGTTAGGACCAAGTAATCAAGAAATAATAAATGGCAAGGTCTCAAGGACTGTGTCTATGTCCTCCAAGGGACCAGCACAGAAGCCTTCATCTCCTGTCCTGCTACCACACCTTCAGGTCAGCCCACAGCCTCCCCTTGCAGACACAAACATGAGGTGGGATTGGTTCAGCTGACCAAGTACAAAGGTGCGATTCAGCTTGAGCTGAACACAAATACAGCTAACTGTTTATACTTAGGGGTTGGCATGAGGGGATCAGCTTATCTCTCAGTATGTAAGTGCCTGGTGGTATATGAGATGCAACAGAACACCTAAAACACATACAGAGGGCTGAGATTCATTCTAGGGTATTTTTTCCACTCAGAAGACCTTCTCAGCTTCATCAGATCGCTCTTTCCACTGATATGTGAAATAACAACTTGCAGAGCACTCAGCACAGCAGATAAGGGAGGGAGGATGGATCCTGTACTTAATGGTTCATCTTTCTAGATAGCTATGTCAGCATTTTGTTGAAGTAAGGCTTCAATTTTTGCTTAAAATATGGATCCAGTAATGCTGTCAACACACATTCATGTCTGTCATTGAGCTTGTTGGCCACAGCAGGAGAGGACACAATTCAACAGCTACTTCTCTTCACTGGTGTTCAACCCACAGATCCTTTTATTTTAACACAGGATTGCTGTTTATTCCAGCAAATGGCAACAGTCAGACTCAGTGGTTGGTCTCAATGATCTTACAGGGCTTTTTCAACCCAAATGATTTTATGATGAAAGTCATAATAGAAAAATTTGAGGGGAGATATTTCACGGAGTGAAGTAGTCCCATGAATTTCCTGATGTCCAGTTTCCTACCTGTTAAGTATTAGTATCCATTTAGAGAGATTTCTTATTAATGGCCCTGCAGAAAGGCCCTGTAAAGGACTTATATCTAATACTCCCCTGGCTGTGCATTGACAAGAAAGAGAAATTACTTAGGTCTACAAGGAAGATCAGAGGAAAAAGATTTTGCTATCAAGAGAGGAGTAAGTGATGTTGGTCTACACAGTGTAATAAAACAAACTGCAAAAAGAGAGAGAGAGAGAATCCATTGAGACAAAAAACCCCCTGGGGATTGAGAAGAACTAATAAACTTAAAGGCCCTAATAATTACCAAAAAGTGTTTTAAAATCAGCTGTGGAAAATGTAAACAACAGAGACACAAGGAGATTTTCTCTTAGGTGATGCTTTGTCGTGGTGGCACGGGTACATTCCAGCTCAGGCTGCAGCCCCTAAGGGCTGGCAGAATTCACTGCTTTGCCACGTGTTTTGTAGAGTTCCAGTGTGGCAGATTGCCTGTGGTCCCTGTAGGTCCAGGCATAAACTGTGCGTGAAGTTTTCAAGGTCATGCAAAAGTCGACTGCTGCTCCTGAGAGCACAGAGGCCAATATCCATGGCGTACTTTGCATGGGGTGTGGTCTGGTGTAAACCACATAGGATTGCTCAGGAAGGATGAGAGGGACACATTGGGGAAGGGAAAATAGGGGATGGAAACAAGACATGGAGCCTAACAATTTTATTCATATTTGGGATACAATTTGTATTGTTGTAAGAGTTACTGGTCTTTATACTCAGAGAAGATAAAAAAGGCATTTAAGATTTGATTCACCTGAACCAGTTTCAAGCACTAATATTGGGATAAGAAACTAAAAACTAGAGAACTACACAGTGTCAGTGAAATCTTCCTTGGGAAGTTTTGAAGGAAACTAGGTACAACATGTTTCTTCCTGGGACAGGGAATGGGAGGTTGTATGATTTTACTTTATTAATATTGGGCACATGGACATAGACGTGAAAGCCTAGCTGAGATTAAGGGAAGATGATATATATTTAATGAAGCAAGCAGGTTTGGAGAACATTTCAGGAAGGGAAGAGGTAGCTAGTAAATTTTGCTTTCACTGAGAAATAGTTAGGGTTTTTTATATAAATATGGGCTTGTTTCAAGGTTGGTGGGTACAAGTAATTATATTTTATGGAGATAACAGATTAAACTTTCAACACCCATATCCAGTCAGCTGCAGTATAAGAGCTAATAATAACTGTCCTTGGGAAGATTCAAAGTAGCATCCAGAAAAATCAGAAAAGGCCAGCACTGACATTCCTGAAATAGCCAAGAAAAAATAATTGCTGTGAATAAACAAACAAAAAGAAAGAATATCTTTGTACTCCAGAAAGAGACAAAGTATAAGTCCAATTGAAAAAAAAATCCTTTGCAGGTCACCTTAGAAAGGAAAAGCTCACAGGCATCAATAAAATAAGAAGTGCAGTAAGAAGGAAAAAAAGTTTGGGAGGAAACAAGTTTGAAAGGAAAACACTGTGAACTACAAAAAAAACCTGCCAAGTTAGAAAAAGAGCAATAATTGCTTTGCATGAGCTTCCAGGTTTTAATATCCAAAAGAGGGGACTAATGATGGCAGAAATTGACAGGAAAAGACAGATTGCTTGAATATGTTTGAAGATGAAAATCTGAAGTGATAGAGAAGTTTCTGGCATAGGAATTAGACAAAGAAACAAATGACATTGACAATACACTGCTGAGAATGGCACTTAGTTGGAGCTGAAGATCTTGGCAAGAAAGCACAAAATGTTTTTGACTGATTACTTCTTACTTTTTCTTAACTAAACATTCTTAAATGTGATCAGAAACTAGTACTAGCTGGTGTCTGTGACAGGTCGGGCACTTAACACGCTCAAATTAATGGATTTTTCATCTCTGGATAAGTTGCAAAACTTCATTCAGCATCACCGAGCAAGGAGACTCTCTCACTTGAAGAAAAACTGTCATAGACCAAAACAATCCTTTGAGTTAGAAGAGATCTTAGAGATCGTCTCCTTCCAACCCCCTGCCATGGGCAGGGACACCTTCCACTAGCCCAGGTTGCTCAGAGGCCCATCCAACCTGGTCTGGAACACTTCCAGGGATGAGGCATCCACAACTTCTCTGGGCAACCTGTGCCAGGGCCTCAGCACACTTTGAGTCAACAATTTCTTTCTAATATCTAATCTAAATCATTTCACTTTCAGTTTAATGCCATTCCCCCTTGTTCTATCACTATCTACCTGTGTAGAAAGTTTCTCTCACTCTTTTTCACGTGCTCCCTTTAAGAACTGGAAGGCTGCAATGAGATGTCTCCGGAGTCTTCTTTTCTGGCTGAACACATCCAACTCTCAGCCCATCTTTGTAGGAGAGATACTCCAGTCCCCTGATCATCTTTGGGGCCTTCTCTGGACTTTAAAGAAATTAATCATGTAATGTCTGTCTCAGGACAAAATGCATTTCAGCTTAGAAGCATCTAATCCTTTCTCCATTATTATAAAGGGAATCTGGACAGCTCTGGCACATATTAAAATCATCAACTGTCAGCTGTATTAGTCTTAATATCCCACAAGAGGCCTGAGCACAAGATTGTACAGATTATCTTGTCTGAGTGCGAGAAACTGCATGCTCTCCCCCTCATGCACAAAGACAAATTAAAAAATACCATTTCCTTGGTATCCTGAGATCCCAAAGCTTCCAGTGTGGAAGGCAGAGAAGTGCTTTTCTGTTCCCTCCTATGTTACACCTGGGGCAACTACATCAAGGACGGCTTGATAGCTCTGAGGTGCCTGCAAATTTAGGCAGAATTGCTGCTTGCATCCAGCATCACCTCAGGATGGGAGATTAGCACATCGCTACATGCTGACACCTTATTTGCTCTTTGTATTAGTACTTAGACATGTTTCAGGGCTCCAACATGGTGGTCTACCAGTAATTAAGGCACATTCTTTGTTGACAATTCACTGATGAATTAACTTGCCTCTGCATTCAGCCCCAGATTCACAGTTTACTTCATTTCTTGGCTGGGACAAAATCCTTGTTATGATTTATTTCAGTTCTTATTATGATTAATAGAGCTCTACATTGTCATCTCCTGAGCAATGAAAGCAGGATGCATATTCAGCCCAGGGAGGGCCACGTAGTCTTCCATCCACCAGCCTCAAGGCAGGCTTCCACATAAAGTATTTTTGAAACCCCTTCTCACTGACAGAGAGGAGCTGACTAGTTTTGTGCTTCAGCTCTCTGTTTTTTAAATGCTCTTGACTACATTCTACACGTAAATTTTGGTATGCATCTTCATCAAATCTATCATTTAAACATTTTCATTTAGTATACTTCAATATTTCAGCTGCTTAACATCAAATACAGCAATATGAAAACTGATAAAATATCAAGGAAGAGCTGCTGCTTATTAGGAAATAAAGAGCATGAGAAAATGTGGGAAATAAGAATATTAAAAAGTAAGTAAAGAGTTGGATCCTTTCCCACACTGATCAGAAATTCATCTTGAATGAGATGCATTTGTTTACACTGCTTAGAAAAACCAGTGTCTGCCGTTACTTCATACAGATTAAAATAATTTAATACAAAACGCACCTGAAACTTGTACAGAGAGTCAGATGATTGTATGCTAGGTGATACACTCATAAGAGAAGATTTCTATGCTGAGTTGCCATTTCCTGGCACTGAACTTGTGATTAGCCTGAGGTTCCTATTCCCAGATATCCTGAAAGCTTCACAAATTAGTCTCTGAACGCCGGTAAACTAGCTAAGGTTTCTTCCCTATGCATTAACCATCCGCTCTGGTGAATATGGAATTGTGAATGTAAACTGTCTAAAACTAATTATCCCTGTAAATACTGATTTAAAAATGTCATATGACTAATAATGAATGCCTACTAATACTGTAATATATCCTATTTAAACACAGGTAATGCCCATTTATATTTGTAACCAACAGCATTTCCAACCAACAGCATTTCCCGACTTCCTTCATTTCTAGCTTGTCTCTGGAAGTCACTATGCACAGCCTAAAAAGCTGCACTAATCTTCTTGAAGCTGCAGTAGATAGAAGTAATTAATATTTGCCTATGTAAAGGCTGACTGTCATGAAACTGCCCTGTAAGGGGTAGCTGATAGCAGTAATTGTCAATTCCTGAGGTACATCTCTCAGATGGCTCCATGCGAGCAGTAAATGAGGTGACTGTCATCACTCAGCCCCTTCAGCCTCAAGAGCTGTTTCCTACCCTGTGCTGAAAAATGGTTCTTAATTGACTTGAGTGAGACATGGACTAAAAAGACTGAGAGGTTTTCTTTATAAAACCTGTTTCACTTTACACTGGCATGGATTTAGGACTACTTTAATGATCTCTTACCATTTCTCAGCTAGAATAGGTAGTGGAGAGCTCGAGGTTCGGTGACCTCTTTAACTATTCTTAGATCCACAAGAGAATGACAGATTTCACACCAAAATCTGCCTTTCAGAGTGGGTATCAGTGCATTGATGTGACCTGGGGACCCTGCAGTAGGGTCTCAGGATGACCATGGTGCTGTGGTGTCAGGGGCTCTGGACCCCTGCTTCCAACACCATCAATGCTTCTTTCAATAGTTATTCAGTGAGTCTGACAAGAGGGAAAAAACCTAATTACAGAGCAGTCCTTTGAACAGGGTTGTGGTTCACATTTTTTGATGTGATTCCTTTTTATCTGCACTGCTGGCACCTTTAGAATGCAATATCTAAGTTTGAAAGGGTCTAGTTTAAGGAGTATTGTGTTCCTGTTTATTTTCTTCCTTCATCACATTAGCTTTTCATGGTTTTTTTATAATTTTGGTAAATACTGCCACTATCCTAATATCATATCCAAAAATGAATGCCAAAGTGTAATGAAAAGGAGTTTTATTTTAAGACTTTGCTGGAAGCAGAAGGGACCAGAGCAGCACCATGAGATCAGGATTTTTGTGTCTTTTGAGAGGCAGGATCAAATATTTGGAGCATCACAGGGACCTCAAGAAATGAAAGGAACAGAGGAAAAGCCAAGGGAAAGTAATAAAGGTCAACATAGATTAAATGAAGAATGAAGAAAGCTCACTCTCAAACTCTCAAAGACATTTGGATGTCTAGAATACCTTGAAACTAATAATGTCTCCTGGATTTCACTGGGCATTTAGGTACCTATTGATGTTTAATACTTTAGGCATTTGCTGTGGTTGTCCAGGCATGACTTTCCAGGGTAAATTGTGGATGCACAACAGCCACCTCCCTCAGAGACAGAATGGAAATCTTCAAGGTCAAACAAAAAGTTCTTAAACAGGCCTGGCAATGGGAGCATGACTCCAGGGAATCCTCTGTGGAAATTGCAGACACAGACACAGTTATTGAAAACCATGTCCCAAATTGTTTTACCCAAGAACATTTTAGGGGTGGCACTGGAAGTTTGCAAGAGTTGTTGTGGTACGTTTTAGGCTTTAGGGAAGATGGGGAAATGCACTCCTGTGGGTGAGGCTGGTTGTTTTGAGTACATCTCTTGGCTCATTAGTGCTAGAGAAAGGGGACTGTTTAATTACTGTCCAGTGGGGATCAGGCCAAGATTTGGCACATCAGTTGCCCAAACCTGAAGTAAACGCCAGCCCCTGCCCACCTCACAAACACGGATCTCCTGAAGGCATGGGAATGAAATAAATTCTCTAGCCAATGCATGAATGACTACAAAAGAGTGTGAAGCTTCAAGCTCAGAGCACCCTGCAGAACAACACCCCCTCATTTCTTCAGAACACAGCCCAGGCCTTTTGCCAAAGGTGTTAGGGCAGGTCTTCCTGATCTTTGCAAAATTGTGTCTTTGGCTCTTAAAAAAGTTCCCAGATCAACAAAAGCTCTCAACTGATCTTATGTTGAAGAAGAAAAACAGAAACCTGTCCCTTCCAAACATCCAATTTTGAGTGTTAGTTTAGTTTTACCATGCTGTCCAAAGTATAATAGATAATATATTTTAATTGGACAAATTCTCACCCAAAGAGTTCAATGAGAGAAATAAATCTTTTTCTGGCTTTACTGTGTTTGACACAGGCTCAATTCTAATCTCATTTACAGAAGTCTGACCACGACTGGCTGGATTGAAATCGACTGCAATTTCTAGCGTGAAAATAGGATCAGGCCCCATAGCGACAATTATGAATAAAAATGGTTGATAAAATAAGGGTTTAGGTTCAAAGGAATCCCACTGACAGACTTAGACACAAAGACCTTTTTCTGTGAGGGTAAGAAAAAGGCACATTTTTTTTAATACAGATAAGAAATAAATGTCTAGCAAACTTCTGTGCTTGGTCTATAGATGTAACCAGCCTTAAGCTTCATAATATAGCTGGGAAAATGGAATTTGATGCCTCTGCAGACCCCTTTATTTTAATTACTTTCATGCCACACTGAGAAGTTATGACCAAACCATCAAGTCAAATTAAAATACCTACACTAATAGATCTGTGTCAATGGGAGGATATAGCTTTGTTTATCCATGAATGGCATTTATGGGGTTTTTTTCCCTTTTGTTCTTTTTTTTTCCAATGCTTTCCTTGTAACTCTGATTACATGCCTTGGAGACGTGGGATCATCTGACTTCTGAAAGGGAAGAGAAGGAAACAAAAAAATTTAGCGCTTTGCACCATGTTCAAGTTACAATGGTTTGCTCCCAGCTCTATGCCCTGTTCCATCTCTTCCAAACCCAGTTCCACTACATGAAGTGCTGAGTTTTTCCCCTTTTCCTCCTCTTCATTCTCTTCCTCCCCAGCCCTGTTTACCCACCGCCACTGGTTCCATCATCTTCCATCTCATCACTCAACCACACAACCTGGTCACTGGTAGTGACTCCACCATCCTCCCATTTCAAACCACCTAGGTCTTGACATTTCTTACCTTGCCAGATCTCTTTTCCAGAAATATCTGTGGAATTTACTCTGAACTTTTTTTTCACCAAGGCTGGATTGCTGATTAAAGATATTTTTCCTGTAAAAGATTTATTTTAAAGATAAATCTGCAAAGCTAAAAATCCAAATGCCCTGAATCTCAGTGATTTTACTTTTATGGTCTCCCATGGGAATAATGGGGCAGTAGCCTCATGTTCCTCTTCCCAAGCTCAGCTACGTGGCTGGCTTACAATTCCTTCGGGGTATAGCCCATGCAAGAAGGAACATTGTGGTAGCCCATGGGGATGAAGCCTAAACAAAACTCTACCTACAAAGGAGAGAAGGATTTAAATTAGTCACATTATTACTTCTGTGAGGAAGCGTAAAATTATTTCTCAGACAGAAGAGTTAACTTGGAGGCAAACATCTGGTGGTATTAGAATTTGTGCTAAAACTTATTTTTTTATGGAAAATATAAAACAAGGTAGTGTTCTTGCATCAAAACCACTGTAAGAACAAAGCCCCAAATCTTTCTAATGTTTCAATTCCCACCATCCCCAATGAGCCTCATTTTTTTGTAGACTTGAAGCTTTCTGATAGACTGCTCCCACACCTCTCATCCTCTTCAGAGCATGATTTCTCTGTTCATTCTTCTGAGAGGCTTTTTCACCACACACATCCAGTCTTCTCTTACTGCATCAAACCACGTCTCACCCCTCCCGGATTGTTTACTGGTTTATGCTGTCATGATGACTCGCACATGGCCTTCTTTCCTCTCTAGCTGCCAAATTCAGCTGCTAATTTTCCCACTCTTTTGACATGCCTTTGTACCTTCTTCTATTCAGAGCAGTCACATACATTAAACAATCTCCATAATTCATGGTATTCAATTTTTTCATTGGCAAAATGTTCTCAGCAGCAGAATCGGCTCTTCTGATAAATGCACAGTCTTCAGCTTTTTCTCCTCTCTTTGGTTGTGAGAATGATCCATTTTATCTCTGCTCCTTCTGTAACATCATAATTTCCATAATTCATTAACAATTCAAGCAATTCAAGCCCCTTTGCTTGTTCCTCATGCTCTTTGAATCTTGCTGATGCTACAGGATACTGCTGTTCCTCTTTCACCAACAACACAGAGCAGGCTGTTGTTAACCGAGCTGTCTTTAAAAAGACAAGTTTAGGTGCTATATTAAACCAAACTACAGTGTGTGGTACTGGTCTAGGTATCCATCAAGCTTCCTGAGTTTTTCATCTTCCCCTATGAAACTGCGTCACGGTGTCATCAACTTTCATAAGTCATTTGGAGCACTTCATGAGCTGAGCTCTGGTCCTAATTAATTTGTGCCTAAGTTTTCAAAGCTGTGTGAGCACTCACTGATATTAGTGGAATTATGCAAATATGGAAAAACATAGAGAAGTACTCAAAGTACGCAAAGACTCATCCAAGTGATTTTTTTTTCTAAGTGCTCAGTCAGGTTTGAATAGAAATCACAGGGAGGTGGTAGGAAATCAGGTCATCAGAGCTGTCAAAAACAATGTGTGAAAAGAAAGTTTAAAATATAAGTCTTACAGCTTTCTCATTTCTCATAAATTTGTGAAGTAATGAGCTCAAAAACTTGGAAGAAACTAAATCAGTAAAGAGCCCATAGCAACTCATATTTATTCATATAGACTTTTCAATCTATATTTACTAATAAAAGTGAACATTCATTTTGTGTTTCCTCTGACACCAGGTGTCAAGGAAAGGAATTGTGACTGACATTGCATCAAACCATTCAGCCAAGCTCCAACCTTCTCATTCCATCATGCCTCAAAAGTAAAATCAATATTTCCACCTCAGGAATACTTGACAGACGATTGTCTCAAAGCATACAAGCCAGTTCCATGTCTTTCACTGTATTATGAAAGAGAGAGGAAAAGAAAGAGCTTCATCCAAGTGAGAAAGAAGACTATGGCCTTGTGAGGCATCATACTCCTGTGTCACTAGTCCCATACCTTACCTTGAGCAAATGCCAAGTTCCCATATTATGTCAAAGACATTTGGGCTTTTTTCTTCTGAAGTATTCAGCAATGCTTTCCAGAATTTTGGAACGAAACATCCATGTTTATACTATCCAATAAAATTAGCCAAGGATCTTTTTCTAGCACTGAGGTCAAAAAGGGTGAATCACCTCCCATCTCTGCATCTCCACAGCCCCAGTCCAAATTGCTCACTGGGAACAGTCCTGTCTGATGCTACTCCCTGCTCCAGGCCTGTGCAATGTCTGGGAGAGTTTTGGTTGCCATGGGCTGTGCTTGGCATGGACATTGCACTAAGCAGCATGGGCACTCATAGGCAGTACTTGCTTTCATGCGCCAGTCCCAATTTATTTACTAATATAGGCAAAGCCTTCCAGATCTCTTAACTATAGCATAAAAACTCCAATAAAATATTTAAGATGAATAAAAAACCTACAGAAAAAAAAAAGGAAAAATATGTATTTATTGTGGACATAATGTTCATGATTACTTACAGCTCAGTACTAGGCTTTAGCGGTTGTACTTTGAGGAGCATTTATCTGACCAAAACTGGTTGTCTCCAGTGCTTGTCTTTGACTAGCCCACCTCTGTCCCTCCATGAAGAGAAGTCTGGCCATTATGGAGGGTTCATTTCGTCCTAAAATGGATGCCTAAAGGATATCAGACGCATTGCAGATACATTTAAAGTGTCTGGTTTTAAAGGTACGTACAGAGACTCTGAAAGGGTATTGCGCATCTAAAATTAGTAACTCCAAGGGCAAGAGCAAAATTAACTATTCCCTAAAATATATGATCTCTTGACTATTGGAACTCTAATTTCCTCAACAATCCAGCAGTTATGTATTTAGAAAACATCTAAAAGGTGTGTAATGGCTGAGCCAATGCCTCACTGGCTTTTGTCTAACGATCTTCTCTATTGTGATTTGGAAAGTCTCTATAAGCAGAATTTTGTTGCATAAATCTCTCTGGTTTTGAATGAATATTAGCTACATGCTTTGCAGATGAAAAGCATTATGTGCTACAAGAGCTACCCAGTATCATTTATCTTCTCTGAGATCTGGGAAAGCCGTGGCAGTCCCAGTGATTTAGTTAGTGCTTCCACTGTCTGCAAGTGTTGCCTGTGAGGAATTGGGCTGACAGGAGAAAAAGGTGAGGCACAGACGGACACCCAAGTGCTCTCCAGCATGTTAGGGGTTTTTTAAACAAAATTTACAGTCAGTCAAGGAGTTTAGGAAGATGCAAGTATAATTTAATAGCGTCTAGATGGAGGCAGGTACTTAAGTTCAAAATCCCATCCCTGGAAGTGTTCAAGGCCAGGCTGGATGGGGATTTCTTCGAGCAACCTGGTATGGGGGTTTGGAACAAAATGGTCTTCAAGGTCATTTCCAACCCAAACCATTCTGTGATTCTATGAAAATTTATATCCAAAAAAACTTACCTCCACCAAGGGAGACACTTTGACTTAGAATAAATCACTCTGTTTGCCAGGTAGGTTCACTAGGTTATGTTTCTAAGAGCAAAATGGATCCAGTTCCTGCCCTCAGATACCTGGTTTGGTTAAGCTCAGTGAGCATCAAGATTTTGACATTGCTGTCTGTTGGTCAACAAAACATCAAATGAACAAGTCTACTCACAACTCTATGGTCAAGCTCTTCACAAAATTCAAGTGGTGATTCTTTATATATATTTTTAATTCTATCTCCTCCAACTTCTACCTGAAAATTAAATAAGGTCTTCCCCCACAAGTGGAAAACTTATATTCAAGCTAGCCCTGTCTTCATTTCTCCCATTAAACAGGTTTCAGAAGGCCCATAACTTCAGAAAATAGAGTAGAAGAACCCAAAATCTGTGAGATAGAATTTCCTACCAGGTGGGAAAAGGGGAGTCCTAAATCCTTGAAGTGTTTCACAGGGAACAAAAGAAAAGTCACTACATCAAAAATATATGAAAATAATACGTTAATGAAATAAAAAGTCAGAAGTAATTCTGGGCACATAAATCTAGGGCAGTTTTTCACCTCTTCTATATAACTAGAATAATAGGAATCGCCTACACATGGTTATTATAACTAAAACAGCCTTTGCTGCATATTTCTTTGCAGAGAAAACATGACGTTTTCTTTTAAATTATGGATACAGTTTTCATCTCCAGCAGACAACTCCAGGTGCGGGATCCCACGGACCTGTTTTCCTGCCTCGAGCTTCTAAAAACTGGAACAATCTGGGAGTTCAAAGACTTTTCTCCATGTGGTATCATATAATGATTCTCTTGAGGCATCTCCCCACTCATACAGATGGTTATTCCGGATCTTGCTCCCTGGGGAATCAATTCCAGATTTTGAGCAAAACATGTCTAAGATCCTGCCTCTCTTCTTCCTTCATTCTCTGTGACATTTTTTGGCATTCTTTAGCTTTAGGAAAGAAAATAATCTTCCCTGCAGTTTGTCAATGACAGTGACTGGATATCTGTATTAACAGCAGAGGTGAGTGAAAGAAATTAGTAAGAAATTAGTCTCTTTTTCTTTTGATCCAAACCAAGAATGTCCATCAGAGGGAGGCAGCTTCCACAAAGCTGAGCATTATTTAAATTCACATCCAGCTTTTAAATGAGCTGGGTAGCTTAATTGCATTTGGTCAGTCAGTGGAATTTCCATTCTGTAATTAAGTATTTGTAACCTTGCAACGCAGACTCCTTTGAAGAGGGAAAAAACCCAATACAACCAGAAAACAAAACCAAAACTCTCATGCTCTTTTCTTTGGTTGAGGACATGGTATAATAATAATAATAATATACAGAGGTGAAAAAGAGAAACCGGATTAATGAATTCTAGAAAACATAAGCCTTTGGTTGTTTTGGTTTGACTTTGATTGGGAAATTGTGCTTAGGCTAAATTGAGCTAACATGTAATTTGTCAGCTGGACTGAAAATGCTGTAATTGTTCTTTGCTCCTGTCACCCTAACAGAAGAAAAATGAAAAGCAAACTCTCCAAAGCCTGGCTGGGTCTCTGGCTTGTTTGTTTCTCTGCTGAGGGCTCTTGAGGGGCAGACCAGAGCCATGGCCTATTGCCATGGAGATGTCCCATCCCGTTGGGACACCTTTCCCCACAGTGGAAGCACCACCTTGGAAAGTGCTGCAGCTTGGCTCTGAGATACCACAAGAGGCAAGGAATTGCTGCTCTGAGGGACTTGAATTTTACATTTAAATAATGTTTAAATATTTTTCAAGAGTTCCAAGGAGAGGGAGGGAGAGAGAAAAAGAACTTGTCCTGGCTTTATTGGTATGAAACAGGCAGGTTTATCGTGGAATGGTTTGGGTTGGAAGGGACCTTACAGACCACCCAGTTCCAACTTCCCTGCCAAGGGCAGGGACACCTCCCACTAGCCCAGTTTGCCGAGAGCCCACCCAGCCCTTAAACACCACCAGGGAAAGTTTGGCTGGCTTTCAGTAAGCCATGTGAGGTGTTCACTTGCTAAAGCCGAGCGAGTGACACATTTGAGGCAGCGCAGATAAACTGTGACTGCAATCTCCACTGCTGATTTGCAGTTTATAAAACAGCTTTTTGCTTGTGGGAGTTGGCAAGCTCATAGGAGTCCAGGAGGGCTCCTGCTGCTGGCAGAGAGGTTTGAGTGTCTGAGTACACAAGGGCCATGGTGGATCACTGGTAACAACACCATTAAGTGTGGGAGCATCATGCCTTGCACACAGGCCACGGGTGCCACCAGCCAGGGTGAGCTGCTGACTGTAGCTGTCAAAGGTGGACTCTGTAGTTGTATCTGCATTAATAAAATAAATACTGCGAAGGCCCAAGCACCACCTCAGCAGTCAGTGCTGTCACGCTCCAGGACGTACCAATGCCGAGGGGTCTCGTAGGTGAGTTCTGCTTAGCTGGAGGGATGCACTAAGATCCCCCATGGTGACAGACACTCTGTAGGCAGGAAGAATAAAAGGGATGACCACGAAAAACACCCTCAGAAGAAGTCAGGATCCCAGGGCTTCAGAGAAGAAATGAAAACTGAAATAAAAAAGTGTTACACATGTTTCTTTGAAGAACGAATTCCTTGATTTTTCAAGATTTTTTGGGGGACTGGACCACCCCTTAGTTCAGGAACATCTGTGAAGGTTTTGGTGCTATTTCTTCAAGAAGAGAAAGATGATTTGTTACTGCTCCCCTGCTGCTCTTTGCATGCAGGAGGAAAGCAAGAAACAGAATAATGGCACATTTCTCTCTCTGTGTACTCCGTTCTTTTTCCTACTTATTCCTGCTCCTTCTATCAGCCATCATCTGCATAGCAGCAGTCAGCTAGCAAACATTTTTCAAAATGGGAACAAGGTCAGTCCCATCCCAGACTGAAAGCTGGAAACAGGGGGATGTCTTGCAAGAACTGCAGCTGCCACTTGATTTGACTTCCATTCAAAAATGCTCTTAGCCCATGGCATGGAGTGCCCTGAAATTGCTATGGAGAGAAATATTTACATCTGACATATTTACATTTGAAATATTTACATCTGATAGATTTACATTTGTTCTTTGGCTTCAAATCTGATGGTTTTCTGATATTTCGAAGGTGCAAGATACAAATTTGTAGAGCTCATAAGAGCTGCTAAGATTAGCTACATTGTTTAGGTAAACAGAACAAATGATAAAATTACATGAAAGCTTATTTTCTGAGCATGCCCTCTGTTACACACCAGTCATTTGCAGGATTTGGAGTCTCCTAGCAAACCCTCTCATTAGACCCTACTGTTTCAGGATTCCTGTTGTTTTTGTCATCTTTCAGCAAATTCTATTCAGATTCAAATTCCCTGTACTGGATTTTAACTTGAAGGCCAAGGCTTTTTTAAAGGAACAAAAAGCTTGAAAGGAATCCTGAGAGTTTAGATTCTGACTACAATTTCACAGTACCACAGAATCACAGGATGGGTAAGGCTGGAAGGGAACACAGTGAATCACTGGTCCACCCTCTCTGCTCAAGCCGGATTATCCTAGAGTTCTGGCAAAGTTCTGGCAGTTTCCCTGCAGGTTTCCCTACAAATTGTGGCAAGAAATTTTCAGCTGAAAACTGTACTTTTTGAAAAGAGAAGTTTCAAACTTGAAAGTTATGATCTTATACTTTTTTTCCCTTTTTCTTTTTTTTGTACACATAAAGGATTTTCAGGTCATAGAATCACAGAATTACAGAACAGATTGGATTGGAAGATCCAGATCATTTCATTCCAACCCCTCTACTATGGGCAGGGACCCCTTCCACCAGATGCAGAGACTTATGTGACACAATTCTTCTACTGATCTCAAACTTTTTTTATTGTACCTCCAAGGTACAGCTCTTTAAAGTGAGACACTAATGGATTCAAGAATTTTAAGCAGTATTCACCATGTTTCTACTCATGTTCTTCTAATCACTTTACTCTGGGGTTACTGTTTGACAAGGGACTTGAGCCAAAAGATGTGGAAACAAAGAATAATTTTGAAACAAGAATAAACAAGGATGAAAGAACAACAAAGAATAAAAGAAACAAAGAATTGTTCCAATGACCTTGAACAAGTGCCGTGAGTAGTGCACACGTGCCTGTTTCAGTCGTGAGCCTATAGAAGGTTTAAATTATTTGAAACTTTTAAAGCAGGCTGAGCTGTATAAGAGGCTCTAAGAATTTAAACAAAACCACTTCCAAGATTTTAAGTAATTTGAGCATTATCTTTGCGTGGCTGAGCTTTACCCTAATGGAAGCCAAATTTAAAAAAAAAAAAAGGGGGGTGGTGGTTCTTTTCTTATTACATCTTGTTTTAAAGAATAAAAAAGCCTTAGCTGCAAACAATTTTTTGAGGAGATAAGGAGGTTAGAGAGGGTAGGGATAGCTGATTATAAATTTCATGGGCCTGATGGCTTTGGATCAAGGAATTTAGCTGATGTTAAAGCATCAGACTTAGCTAAAGTGTTGAAATAAATAAAACAGTCCTGCCAGCAATGTTATATCACCTCTCAGTGGGGACCAAGTATTTTTTAAAAGGTGGTTTGGGGACAAATGCCTAATGAATAAAAAATCCCTAAGTCTAATAATTCAGGCAGTAAATCCACCTTTGCATTTCCTGATTAAATTCATCAAATATTGACACTGCACACACATCCAAACATATTTCAAAAACCAAACATTAGCTGAGCACAAATTAATGTGTATTCTTGAAAGATAACTGCACCAGGACAGTGAATGAAGAGGAATTGGATTGAAAGCTGGTGGCCTTTACAGATGAATGAGCTGATACAAGCAATTTGGGTTGATACCAATTAATGACATTGTGCAGTTAAGGAAACAAAGAACAAGTGCAAAAAAAAATAAAAAAGAGGATTAATTTAATTGCTTGAAGTGAAAATCTAGCCTTTCCCTGGACTACAGAGTGATAATGGAGAATAAGCTCTCAGTTACCAAATATGAGCCATGTAGACCTGACACAAAATCCTCAGTTTGCTTTGCATTTTCCTGGCCTTTTTTCCCTTTGTCAAAGTATATAAAAATCCCTTCTCAATTTTTTTTTTCAATTAGCTTTTATTTCCACTCTGTATTTCTGCCTTTTTTGTTCTGATAGTATCTGGATGTCTGATATTCCATTAAAGAATTACTTTAAACCATAATTGCTTGTTTTGACACATGATAAGCGAACATAGACTGAGCCACTAATTGTCCTTGTGCCTTTCCTATGGGTAGAGCGTATCAGGCATCTAACATCATGATGGGCATGCACTTTATTTACTAGAGAAAACAATTAAGAAACCAGTAGCAGTGTTCTCCTAAGATTTTGCTAGGTTTTATTACTAGCTACTCACCTTTTTAGTGAGCATTGACATTCCTCTTAGAACAAAAGCATCATTTGAGATGCACACTGTCTTCTAAAAAACTAATGCAATTTATGTGTTATTTCATCTGTAAATAATTCAACCCTGTCTAGAAGTTAATGTTTAAATTGGCTGAATTAAGGTGCTTTTGCAGAAAATTGAGTCATATAAATGTTGTGGAAAAAGAAAGAAAGTCTAAGAGCAGCGTTCCTGTAAGACAAAAATTACTCTCCGAGAGCATCGGATCAGTTGATGACAGTTTCAGCACTTATGGCAATATCAAAATTGCCCACAGAATTGTTTCTATTTTTCTATGTTCACCCTCTGCAGTCAGGGCTTCGGAGCCAGAGTAGGAAGGGGAGGGAACAGGGAGGCTGCTGAGCAGAAGCAGCTTTATTAGCAGTCGGTGTTGTATTCAGTCGCTGTGCCTGGGGTTTCTCTGGGAATGTTGGAGAGTTGTGCAGGAACACACCTGAGTGCACCTAAGGCACACGGAGAGAAGGGAAACAGTGATGCCCAGGTGGAGTTTCTGAGCCTGGCTGCTGTGCCAGTGGGATTAGGTCTGTGATACTGCACTGGCCTTCTCTAAAGTGTTGTGAGCCAGCACCAAGGAAGGAGTTTGGCCCTTGGCCTTCTCCTCTGAACTGCTGAACATTGAACAAACAGCAAAACCAGCAGGAAAAGGAGAATAAATTTGCACTTTTCCTTAGGAGCCACTGAATGTGCTCAGGGGCTGGTGCTGGGTGGGTCAGGAGAGTGTGAGGAGCACGAGGAGCAGGAGGAGGAGGAGGAGAAAGCCTGCAGCAGGGCAGGCACCACAGAGCATGAAGTGAACAGCTCCTGATCAAGCCCTGCCACTGAGGCTGAACAGATTAAAGAGGCAAATCCATCTTTAACCTCTGGCTGACTCCCAGCCTGCTCCCACCAACTGAGTCATAACAAAATGGATTTTGCTTCTGCTAGTTTGCCACTTGCCTTCACTCTTGCATAACATGCAAGTGCGTTAAGAATTACTTCTTGTTCTGTGAGGGAACACGTGAGCTCCTTTTTAACCCACCAAGCTCAACCCACAGAGCAAGCACTCAGTAATACACTGAGGGCAAGGGAATGCACTGTCTTCACTCACTGGTCCAGTGTTTTCCTCTCTATATTTCTCCGCAACTGAGAGTTATCCTGTCATTTGACTTGGCATGGAGTTGGTTTTGTTTGGCCTGGAGAAATTTTTGCTTATAAAATCATAGAATCATAGAATGGGTTTAGGTTGGAAGGGACCTTAAAGATCATCTAGTTCCAATCCCCCTGCCATAGGCAGGCACACGTTCCACTTCCCAGGCTTCTCAGAGGTCTATCCAACCTGCCCTTGCGCACTCCCAGGAAAGGGGCATCCACAGCTTCTCTGGGAAACCTGTTTCAGTGTCTTACCACACTCACAGTGAAAAATTTCTTCCTAATATCCTGATATAGGAGTGGCTACCATGTTTTACAAAGGAAATATCCTCCTACTCACCAATACCACAACTCTGTTCCCACCACATCTTTGCCAGGCAAAGGGTTTTTCTTTTACAAAACCTGCTTTAAACGCACAGCTTGCCGTACATGTCCTTATTCCATTTTGTCAGCTGGTGATGCCAGGAGGGAGAGGTGGGTTTGCTGCCAGGTGACAGGATCGCAGTGCTCAGGTAGGTCTGTTTAGTGGCAGGAGTCTGAGCAGGAAGCTCTTTGCTGCAATTAGCAGTAATTCTCTGAAGGGTGGTTGGCAGGAGGGTCCTGCTGGGCAGGGAGGAGGCAGCCAGCCTTTCCCTGTGCCAGGTGTCATAATGCCTTTGCTGGACCTGGTGGGAAGATCTTGAAGGAAGCAGGGTGGGGGGGATGTTAAATTTCTGCTCTAACTGTGAGGAACTGGATGCAGCTGGAGTTGTAGGGGATTTTCCTGGCGGGAATAACTTACACAGAGCTCTTTGGCAAATGTCCTTTTGTTGCTGGCGAGTTGCAGGCTGGGGGCTGCAGCTGAGGCAGAGAGGGCACTGCCAGGGGCTTCTGCTGCTGACCAGCTGACCTTTAACGAGAAACAGAAGGGCATCTAAGGCACCTTGCCAGGGGAAAGAGTGAAGGAAAGGAGAAAGGTGCCCATGCTAGGGCTATCCAGGGCTTCTGGAAATGCTGTTCCAGTGTGAGTAAGCATTGCTTTAAGGCAGCTGGACTTAGAATCTATCTCTAAGTTTAAACACCTCTTTTAATCATGGCAGCATCCTACCACTGTGTGTTTGCTGGATTCTGCTCATAAAGTATTTATCATGCTGTCTCTGTATCAACAAGGTCTAAACCACACTGCAACAGGGAACAAAGTCTTGGCTTTAATAGAATAAATGATGGTTTTTATCATTCATTAATCACCATTTTCCCTGCTGCATAAAAAAATCTGCTATGTTTTGGAAGACAAACAGATATAGGAGAGAGGGGGCATCCGCAGGAAAAAGACATTATTTGTCACAATTCAAGATTTACTAGAGGAGGTGTGTGCATTGATGACCCAAGGGAATATCATAAATACTGCAAGATCTTGTAATAGACTGGACTAATAATAGACATTTATTTCCACTGGAGGTGCCAGCTAATGGCCATGATAAAAGTCTATTAAGATATTAGATTATTATTTTTCAATTACATAAGGTTCAGTTTTCAGAGGAAGAGAATGCAGCAAGATAATTTAAATTTCAAAGTTATGCAGTCAAAAGAATGTGGTGCTATTTCAGCTCTCACCAACTATTTCTGTTACAGAACATTGCAATTCCCAGAATTTATTCTGTTGTCCTTTCTGCAGTCCCAGCACCTGGAACATGGGAAACGCATCTTCTCTTTTTTAATGCATGAGAAAGTTTTTTTTCCAGCTCTTGCTGATGCATGGAAAAGTTTGCAAATGTGAATGCCTAAGAAAATAGGACAGATAAAAACAACTCTTCTTCTTTTTTTTTTGTTATGTTTTGGGGTTTTGTTGTTATTTAACTTCATAATTTTCAGCAAATCTTCCAACTCCAGTCACTACTCAAAATCACCAATACTGCTCATGGTGCTACTGGCAGATGTTCACCTAACCCCTGTCTCAGTGTGGCAGTTGATGTAGAATGTTAAAACCTAGGCTTAAAAAAGGCTACAGAACAAAATTAATGACTTGCCTGGATTTTCATATAGGTGAAACCTAATTCCTCCAGCATGTCTTGATGCACAAAGCATCTAAATGTAAACACAGTGAAAAATCACATCCAAATGTGCAAAAATATGAAAGAACAATTATTTCTGTTGCACTTAATTCTTACGTAACCTCATTTTTTTCCTTAAAGGGCTGAAAATAATGTCATTGTAATTATTTAGCTGCTTAAAGTGATTTTGGTACATTTTGCAAGAAAATTCTTTTAACATGTCCAGCTCCTTTATCCTGTTGAACTGAAAATACAGACTGGCAGTTTTGCAAGCTCTGAATTTCTTCATTCTAAGAAACACAAGTTTCTTTTAATGCATTTTCTTCTGCATGACTAATATGGTAGAGATGAAGCACCACCTGATTTTTTTAGTGGAAAACTATGTTTCTCCCCTTGGGCTTATGATATCCAGAAGCCCAAGAAAAGCTGTGATTGGGATTTTAATTGAGAGATTTGCCAAGGGTGAAAGCAGGTTTTAAATTATATGGTGGAGGACAGAACCATCACATTCCACTGCTGACTAGTACTGTAGCTGTGTTTGCCATTTACAGTGTGCAGCCAGGCTTGGAGAGATAAACCTGGAAAATAATGAAACAGAAACGAGTTATCTATCATCTGTGTTTCACTGATTGCTCAGAAACAGCAAACCTATGTTTAGGCTGAACATATGGGAAAGAAGTGTGTATTGCTCTCCATCAGTGTAAAGGATCAGCAGTGTGGATGGGTGATTTTTGATGTGACAGCCCCAGAGTCACAGTAGTTACCCTGATAGCAGGCAGAAACAAATGCATTCTGAGTTTGGCTTTAGATGAAGTAAGCAGATACAAGACTTTCCCATTTAAGTGGAAAACAAAGCCCAGAGTAAGCTGGAGCAAAGGCTTCTGCAGGCAGCTGCCTCCACGCAGAACTTGTGTGCAGGGTGCAAGTGTGGCTTGGCCCAGGCAGACATGGAACAAACACTGTAGGGAGGTGGTTTGAATGCTGCTGCTGGGGGAAACAAATGAAAAGCATAACCTGTGAATGCCCCATCCCTGGAGATGTTTAAGGTCAGGTTGGATGGGGCTTGGAGCAACCTGGTCTAGTGGAAATTGTCTCTGCCTATGGCAAGGGATTGGAATTAATTGTTCCCTCCAACACAAACAATTCTATGATAATTCATTCTTTTTTATGACTATAAATAGAAGAATATCACACGGGGAAGGAGTAATCTTTTGTATAACCTTCCCATTTAAAATCCAGATGCATCTGTTTTCCAGTTTAGCAGAGTCCAAACTCATTTGAACCATCAACGTCATTCTCCTTTGTTTTCCATGACTAATAGGTCTTACAGAAAGTTTATACTTTTCCCTATTTCCTACCACAGCATCAAAATATGATTTCAAGTTCCTGAGCACTTTTGCACAGAAGACCTGGCAACAAAGTGTAAAGTGGGGGGAATCAGAAGAGTGAAGCCCATTCCTGATCCCAAGCATTTCATGAGTGATCTCAAGAATCCTGTGCCTTAACCTTGGGGTCAAATATTTGCTGTTAAAATGCTCAGAGCTTAATTCACTTATAGTCAATATTACAGATACCAAAATCAGCAGAAATATATTGACTTTAACAGGATTTAGATTCGGGTCCTGCCAGAAGAAGTTCATTCCTGGGAGCCATACAAGCCTTTGGACTCCACATACACTATAAGCACAGGCAAACATCTCTATCAACTGTTAGGTTTTTTCAAACAGTGACCAAACAACCCCACAAACCTCGGGTTGGGCGGGTCAGTTTGTTTAAAACAAGTTGAGATCTACAGAAAGTCAATATAATTGGAGTATTTTAGGCAAACTGCAGCGTAAGAAACTGCCATGATTTCATTTCTCAATATTTTTTCTTCATATTGCATTAAATGACCCATGACTTTGATTAAATTGAAAATTTAATGTATTGGCACTTTCAATGCCTTCAGATTTATATTTTGTCATGGTTTCTATTTATGTTCCAGTTTTACTTTATTATATTCCTAAGAAAAACTCATTTCAGAGGACTCTACCAGCTGCCACATAATGAAATCCAAATATCAGAGAAGTTACAGTTTCTTTGCTCCTCCAAGTCAGGTGGGACCAGGTATTGTACCTGTCTTCTCCAAAGGGGTTCAGAAGGTTTGGGCCCATCTTCTCTGAGCTAGGCTTTTCTCGTTTTCTTACATGAGCAAGATACAAATACCAATTTAATTTTTAGAAAAAGTTGTTTACATGTGTTTATATGTGAGGAGTCAGATGCTTTCAGGGAAATCAGGATTTCGTTGAACCTTGTTGCAAGGCATACAGGGAGCCACAGCCACTGCCTGCTGAAAAAAGTACTTGCTTTTCCAGTGTTAAAAGAATTGCCAGAACTGCTGGTTTCTGCTGATATTTCCCCATGCCTGAAAAAGTGTGACCCTTGAGCTGATTTTACTACAGAAGCCTCAGTAAAAATAATTCAAGTGTTTCCAAACTAAAGAGAAAGTAATACAGGATTTTTCCTACCAAAAAAGAAAAAAAAAAAAAAGAGAGAGAGAGAGAGAAACCCAATCAAATGTGACAACAGTTTCACTGAGAATTCTTGTAGGATTCAAATTTGGGGTGCATGTGATTTTGGGAGGGATCCTATCTAACACTTTTATCCCTCCCATGAAAATCCAAGCCAAATCAGCCATGGTTTAAACAACAAATTCTTATTAGGATGATCTTCTTTAATAGGGTTGATTTAAAGCTGCATTTTTTGTGGCAAAGGATGTTTGGGCCTGCTGCAGGGGTTGTCCCTATCTGCTGATTGAACCTACTCTGTACAGAGCATCTTAGAGCAAAGCATGACTTTCACCTGTGGTTACTGCTCCTTCAGGGGCTCTGCACATGACGAGCTCCAGGACTGAGAAGATGAAGTTGCCTCTCGTGTGCTTTTAGTGCTTCCCACAGCTGGCAGCCTGGCAGAGAGGAGAGTGGAGAAGGAAGCCTGGATCCAACACAGAATGGAGGGAATGGCAACTGGCAATGAGATGCAAAGTAACAGCAAAGTAAAGGGTGGGACAGAAGGGCAGGTGAAGGCCTGGAAGAGGGAGGATGAACAGAAAGACAAAACCAGCTGGAGAATAAGCCAGAAATTAGAAGCTCTACAAAAGATGGTGGAGAGGCTGCAGGAGAGAAAGGAGGAGGAGGAAGCTGAAGAGAAAGGGTTATAATTTCCCACCAGGGAAATTTTCTCCTCTATAACTCAAAGCTGCAGCCAAATTTTGGCATCCTTTTGCATCTGGGAAACATCTGGGACACGTGAATATACATGTCCATGTAAATTTTCCTTCTGCATTGTAATACTGTGTATGTGGATGCACCTACTGCCTCTAAAGGGGACTGGATACTGGGCTCCATATGTTCCTTGCCCTTCAAGCACTTGACATTATAACCCTAAAGTTAAACCTCTTTATTTTTGAGTGCCAAAAGAAAGAGTCCTTGGCTTCCTATTGGGAAAGACAATCAGGTGTGTCTTTATTGCAAGCACAAATGGGACACTAAACAGGTAGATCACAAATAAAAATAGCTGTTCAGTACTGTAGAAGGAAGAGAATGGAGTTGGAGCCTTAATAAAGTCCTTCCTTAAGTATCAGACAGCAATCAGCACAAATTACAGATTAGGAGCTTTTGGCTCTTGAAAACATGGAGTCTTTGCTTCCCTGCCTCCTCCTCTCCCCACAGCTGCAAGAATCCAGCTGAGACTAAGAATGTTGGATTTTTTTTATAGCACTCCTAAAAATCAAGTCCACAATCAAGTAGACAAAGAAAACCATCATGAAAGGAAGCAAACATCCAGCCTTGGTGTGCGCGTGGAGCGCTGGCTGGAACGGAGCCTCTTCAGCGCAGCTGAGAGCCTGCTCAGCAGTCTGAGCTGGCAGCCTTCAACTAGCCCCTAATGAGCCTCATCAAACAAACAAACAGAGAAAGAGGCTTCACAGATTAGGACCAAAGACAAGTGATGGATGGTTCTTATGGTTTTGTGCAGTGCCTACATCCCCCTTGCCTCTGGAGGTGGGGAGGAAATCTGTCCTAATATCACCTCTCCGATGTGGGGCAGTGACTTCAAACAGGACATTCGTCCTTCTTCTGGGGCCTGCAGTGCAAAACTGCTGCCTCCGGGCATGAGCCTGTTGACTCTTTGGATAAATCACATCTTGAGGTGACCCCACCAATGATGATAAAAACCTGTTCAAATTCTTTGTACGGTTATTGTCTCCTGCTCATGGGTTGTGAGAAGGCCTCCAGTTCAGGGGGCCATTGGCAGGACAAGGAGCACAGCCCATCAAGTTGGGCTTCAAGGACACCATCCCCCTTTCTTGTGTTTCACTGACTTACTGATGAGCGGAATTGTTCTGCCTGTCTGCCTGAGCTGCTCTTTTTCCTAATACGGGATCTCATGTCAGAAATAAAATGTTATCATTTCACAACACAACTGGGGCTATCTATTTCTCACTCAGCACAGGACCGTATCCCTCAGTAAAATTTGCATGTGATATGAAATTATCGAAGGAACAGCATATGCTTTCCTATGCCAAAGTTTCCTTCCTATGGCAGGAACTGCAGAAACTGCTTATTAAATTCCCTCCTCCCCCCACCCCCCCACAAAGAGTTACCTCTAGCTTGTAATAAGAATAGAGACTAGAAAATAAGTCTTGCATAAAGCCAAACTGCACAATTCTGCCTAAATATTTGCCCTTGAAAGGAGACCTTGTAATCTATCTTCTGATGCATTTTTTTTCCTCACTGCGAATCTTTACACAACTGTCCTCATGACAAATATCATTTGATCTGGGGACAGCCCTGTCTGGAGTGTTTGCATCAAGAGGCTTTTCCAATAAGCTGCAGCTTCTACCTTAATGAGAATAAGAGCTTTATGACAAATACAGGGCTTTCAATAGCAAATACAACTTCTGTACAGCACATTCAGGTCTCTCCTCACTGAGGAATAAACTGACAAAATTTTTGCTTCCCTCTAGTTAAAAAATAGCACAAACACTGCAGTGTTTGCATAGAGGAACAAGGCTTTGTTTCAGTCTTGATTCCTCTCTCAGAAAGGAGTTTTGGGAAGGCTTCTAGGGAAGTATCTACCCCAGCGTCTTGGTCATCCTGCACTGAAAAGGGGAATGAGAGAGCCCAAATGGGATTTTTTATGGGTGAAACTGAACAAGAAAATGCAATTCCAAGATACTGCTAACATGCTCCAAACATTTGCAGTCGCTTGGACCAGGCTGGACCTGGACCAAGGCAAAACCCTCTGAAACATGGAGGTTGTTGCATCCTCAGCACCAGCTCTGTCACTCTATGGAACTGCTTCTGCTGGTCTGCACTGCCTGTTCATGTAGGGCACAACCCAGGAGTGTAAGGGCAAGGATGAGGCAGGTGGAGTCGTGGGGTCTCAGGTAACGCCAGAAGCAGATTTCATGAGCAGGGTGATGTCAGGATGTGTCTGCAAAGGAGACTAGCAAGGAAAAAATAACAGGATAAGGCTGGAGTGTTGGAGGTATCTGAGGAGGCCAACACTGCATCTAAAGCTGCAGCCATGCCAGATACCGAAATGAGTCTGGGAGCTGTGGGAGGAGAGGAAATGTTGACATGGGACATGCAGAACTTATGGAAATCAGCTCCCTACAGAGACGGAGCTGCAGCACATTGGACATTCATGGTGAGCACTTGGGACAGAAAATGCAGAATTCACAGAGATCATGTGAATTCTTAACTGATTTTAGGTTTTACAGATCTAAGCCTGGACAGATGAGGCTGCGAAAAACCAAGGATGGTCCCAGTTTCTTCAGTCTATTTCCATGCTGCTTGCAGACTGAGCTCAGCAGCACTTTCCTGGACACTCACCTCGAGCTGGTTTCACGTACCAAAAGCACAGCCAAAATCGTGGCTACAGGTTATGGCAAAGCTCAGCTTTATTTAGTGAGTCCTTCTCCAGCCAGAATTAGCATCATCTTTTCTAAAATAAATCTGAGGAACAAAACACAGTGTCTAAAGGCAGCAACCAATGAATCATAGTGAATTGCTGATGAAAACGTAGCTTGGGATTGTTTGGCATTGCACCCCCAGTGATGTCAGCCGAGTGCAGTGAAATGGAAATAATTGATCTTATCCTGCCTCGCTTGCTGAAGCACTGACTTGGCATCAAGTTGTACAAAGCAAAACTTTTGCTTTTCCTTTTTGATGCTTGTTTTCACTTTTCTAAAGACTCCTGGAAATGTTGGAATGAAAGTTGAGATTTTGGGTAAAAATTTTACTTTTTGGAAAAATTTATTTTGGATTGCATATGATTTCATGAGCTGTGTTGGTCAGTCTCACTTCATGTGTCCCAGCAACGAGAAGAAAAACCTCACCCCAGTGTGCTTAGCTACACTTAGCTACAGCTACCCCAGATTTTCCTTATTTATTACAGCTGTATTTTTAAATCCAACTCATGATAACAATTTTTAATTTCTTTCTCATAAATTACTCCATTTTTGGTAAAATAAAAAATGAAAATTGAGCCTTGTCCATTGGTGGTTTTTATGCAATCACTTTCTCTGTGCCAAGGACAGTGAAATTTTTATTTTTCTTGAGATTTTCAGCCTGCTTTAGGAAACAGCTTCTTTTTCAGCCCATACCAGCAGGATTAGAAGCATTTACCTTCACCTGCATTTCCACTTTCATCATGAACACATTGCAGCTTCCTTAAGACTTAGCAAATACTGCAAGTAGTCATCCAATATTTGTTTATCTCCAGAGTTCTCCACTTGTGGCCAAAACTGGATGAGTGCAAGATACCATGTGGGATATGGGTGTTTATTTTTATCAGAGAATTCACCCAGCTATGTTGTTTTGTAGTTTTACACCACCTTAATTCCAGACCACATCAGAACCAGAGCAAAATCCAGCCCTTTTTAACTGAATACAGCAGTCATACAGAGCATACCAACCTGATAGTTAATGAGAGTGGTTAATAATCCATTAATTCACTGACCATTTCTTATTCTTTGTCTTTATCTATTGTGTAAGAAAATATTCAGCCCTTGAAAACAGCATCTCTGCAGAGAAGCACCAGCATGGGAAGCTGTGCTTAGAGTGCCCTCTCTTACATAGAAATGTTAAAACCCACCCATTTTTCACTAAAATGTAAGGAAAAAACTTTTACTATGAGGGTAAAAACACTGGGACAGGTTACCCAGAGAGGCTGTGGAGTCTCCATCCTCAGAGACACCCAAACCCCCCGGAACACAGCCCCAAGCAGTGCTTGGAGCTGACCATGCACTGAGCAGGGGCTGGATCAGGTGACCTCCAGAAGTGTCTTCCAACATCAACTATTTTGTAGTTCTGTGAGTTCTACACAATCTGTAAGCAGTGGACAGAATAAATGCTTTAATTTGTTTTCTGGGGGCTGGAAGCAGCAAGCAAAGACCTCTGACCTGACTGAGGATACATCCACATCATTTAGCAGAGACCAGCCAGGATGGGTATCCCCGTGTTATGAGTGTAACAGTGCAGAGCTTACAGTGGGAGATTCTAGAAATGGAAAGTAGTGCTAATTGAGGTGATGAATCTAGAAGAGACAATGCAGGACCACATGTTCCATCCGCAGAAGGATGGGGAAGTGGAGGAGCATTATCCTGCAGCTATAAACCCCAGCTGTGGGTCAATACTGCACCTTGGCTAACACCTGTGTGTACAGGTTACCCAGTACCCCGAGCTGGGCTCTTCTCTAGGTGACCTTACATGTCTGCATAATACACTTCTTGTAAGAGGAACTCTGATGTCTGTCCCAGGATTTAGTAATTCAGCAATTTTGGAAAGGTCAGATCTGGAATTTAGCCTATTAATAAAAACGTAGGCAATTCATCGCGGGCTAAGTGGTAATTTCAATTTAGCATCAACCTGAAGGCACATACCTCATCCTTTTAGCTGGCTAAATTTATCATTAATAGAAGCACTGAAGTAACCGATGTCATTGCTGGCAGTGCACGGATCTGCCATCAGGATCAGATGATGAATATAATTCCTAAGCTGCACACAGGAAGGGCAATCAGTTTAACATGGACGTGTAAATAAATGCAAAGGGTTGGCTTTCCAGACTAAAAAGAATGGAGTTTTAGATTTTCCTTAGGCAGCCAGTGGTTCCAACTGAATACTTTTGAGATTTCTCTTAGTAATTCTAATGGCATGACTTAGAGATTAATGTTACTCACAGGAACATGCCTTTTTCTTGTTTTCAGGTGCTTCCATAAGGCAAATTGCTGCCTAAGTTCAGAGACAGGAGTATTGAGTTACAAAAACCTGGGGAAACAGACTATAATAGCACAAGACATGAAAGAATGGAAATGCTTTCCTTCAGCGTGTGGAAAACCAAGATATAAAGGGGTAGATTTGCTCTTTTTAAGTGAAGAGTAGAGGGGGCAATAGGGAGATGCAGATACATCCCAAAATCAGATCTTAGCTGGGTTCAGGTTCCTCCTGAATGCCCTTTGTCTCTCACTGTTGCCGACAGGAATGACACAGAATATCAAGTCTTCCATCACAGGCACCTCAGGAAGATGCTAAAATGAGGTAAGGGTGAATTCCCACATAAATAATTTGCTCCAATTGTCACAGCTTGGCATAGGTGAATGATTAAACAAGGTTTTCCAGAATCCTGAATGACATGTCCACCATAAAAGATGGTTCCTGATCCTGCAATAAACAGAAAACTTCTCTGTAGCAAATACGAAGACATCACACCTCATGCCTGTCAGCCATTTCAGATGGCATAGTCACCATTTTCCCCTCAAATCTGTAACAAAACAGCCAACGGCAGTGTTTAAAACTAAGATATAAATATCCACTGTGGGCAAAAATAGTATTTTGTTCCTGGAATCCACTCTGTAGCATATAATCAAGAATTGGACCTTTTTATTATACTGATAGTGAGGTTTTTCATGAAAAAAAAATCCCTTCCCTGGAAACGTTTTGGTATTTTTTCTCATTCTGAAAGAGAAAAAAAATAGTCAAAGTATCAATCACATTTGTTAGAAGAAAGTTTCCCCAATAAATGTTTTTTGTAAGATCTGTAAAATTACAGTTATAGTGACAAGCCTTTTAAAATGCATTGTTTGGAGTTCCTCTGGATATCCCTTAGGGCATTCTGCCTAGACTGACATCCTGTCCCTGGAAAATTTTAAAGGAAATGAAGCTTCACAGTTCTCAGCAGGAGAATGTTTCAGTTGAACAAATGCAAGCAGATTCAGAGTCTAGGAATTTCAGTGGAAACACTGGTGATAACTGTACAGAAATGCCAGTCTCTTCAAATAGATTTTGCACCAGTTTATCAGTACAAAAAATATGTTTCCCCAAACTGTGTATAAAGGTATATGTCTACATCTTGAACTTTTTTTCTTTCTAGTCTTAAAGCTACTCCTAAAGTCCTCAAATGATGGAGAATTTCTTATATTTAGAGTTAATATTCAGTCCCTCCTGTTATTTGTAAATATGTAAATGAAAGATGAATTCCTGTCTAGGGCACTTGGCAGCTGAATTTATTTTTATACTTTTAATATGAATTATGCAGAAACTTAGTTATCCACAGACCTTCACCTAATCTTCATCTTCTGATGAACATGAAGCCACTACTGACACTGCCAAATATTGCTGGAGCAAAGGAATAACAGAAAACTGAGCAGGATTCAAATGGAAATAGGAATGGTGGCAACAGAGGACTTGACCAGTATTCAGAGTCATTCCTTAGGATAAGTGCAGTGACCTTGAACTTTGTCTTGGGTACCAAGAGAATATTTTTTCACCCCAAATGGAAGAGGAGGGAGAGGAAGTAAAGAAAGAGAGGAAGGAAGGAAGGGAAAAAAAGAAAGAAAGAAGAAAGAAAGAAAAAAGGAAAGAAGGAAAAAGAAAGAGGAAGGAAGGAAGGGAAAAAAGAAAGAAAGAAGAAAGAAAGAAAAAAGAAAGAAAGAAGAAGGAAAGAAAAAAGAAAGAAGGAAAAAGAAAGAGAAAGAAAGAAAAAGAAAGGCAATTAACAGTGCTGTAATGAGCAATACTGAAATTTAAGAGGATGCAGGGACTGAGATTATTTCTAGTTCTGACTCAATGACCTCATGTAGTGGGAAGACGCATGAATGGGAGTTGTCCTGATGTGAGATGTATCTGGACAGAAACAGGCAACTGTATCCCACACCGAGGCTCCTTCTGAAGTCTGTTCAACATTCATTCAGGCTAAGAGTAATTACTTTAATTGTTTTAAGAGATTTCCTCCCAAATGAGTTGACATTTATGGTAACAAAAGACTTTCCATATCTATTTGCATCGGGGCTAAGCACCAGAATTAAGACTATGGAGAAACTTATTTTTCTTCCACAAACACAGCATTTAGCAGAAACTAGAAAATGAGGAGTTGTTGAAACACCAGCCCTATCTACTTGGACATGTGGGCTGAACAATATCCCAGACTATTCCCATGTCAGAATGTCCTCTTGTATTTATCTGCTGCAAGATAGTTGACAAGTGTCAGTGGGAATTGTCAGTTTTCTGATACTTGCTGGCTTTCCCCCAACCTTTATGTTTGCATCGGGCATAGTCAATTTTCTGAACAAACCTTACTTCATCATAGAAGGAACCATCCACATAAAAAACCTCAGAAATAATATTTTGGTCCAAGCGTGATGTAATGAAGCCACTGTTTCAGTAGATTTTTTCTCTTTTTTTTTCTTCTTTTTTCTTTTTTTTTATGGCAACACATGTAGATGAGCATTCAGTGCAGAACTATCCAAAAACTTAATTCCCTAAATACTTAGCAAAATCTCCCATGAAATTTCAGCCAGGATATTAGTCATCAGAGCCCATTGTCCATTTTCCAGGAAGGCTCTGATTGAGATAGATTTATGACCAGGTCCTGCTATGGCAACAATAAGAACTGAATATTAATGATTGCCAGTCTGTTTGAATTAACCTTTCTTGGAGGATCTTGAGTCAGTTAGGATTTCAATTTATAATTTGACTTAATGGCAGCGGGTTTACCTTTAAAATCCTCATCTATTATGCCAGTACTTGGACAATGCAGGAACGGAACGCTAAAAAAAATTTGATTTGATCAAAATATTAGTACATTAAGAAACTATTTGTAAGAACCTGCACTGACACCACAGATATAAGGAAGAATTTAAAGACATTTGAGCTGTCCTAGGTTGTTCCTGGTCTCTCATACCTGTTTCAGAGAAGTGCTTGTGTCTCGTGGGTTCTGCTGGCTCTATGTGAACAGCTAAAACCCCTACAGGAAAGCAAGTGGATCAAGCCTTGGTTATTTAACAGTCGTGTGGGCAAACACTGTAACATTTACTCCCTTGTGAAATAAATTGGGCAGCAGGAGTAAATTGAAGGAGAGCTCTTATCCTGTGGTTTCCACAAGCAACACATCGTTGTGTCTCTGCTTTTCCTTTATTGTTTTCTGCCTCAACCACAGACACTAGCACTCTGTGTCTCATCAGGAGGATGAAACAAAACAAACACAAAACCTGTGAAATGTTCTATTGCAATGGAACATTCAAATAGATGTTAAACATCAATTATTTAAGGTAATGACAGCAGATTGGCAATTTTTCAGTATATAAGCCTGCCTAAGCCACATTGCTCAGTCTCCACATCCACTTAGGAGGGCACAAACCCTTCCCATCCCTCACTCCCACTGCATCACGACCTCCAGCAGAAAATTTGTCTGACCTTGAGCCAACTCCAAAGCCCTGCTAAGTTTCTCAATGTACCATGGTGACAGCACACCCATCTCTGCTCATTCTAGTTCCCAGATCAAATGCAGGAGGTGGCTGAACCTGAAGAAGAGGAGTAGGACATTGTCTAATACACAAGTCCAGTTGAAAAAGTTTTTCTATTCCAACCTCTTGATCTCCTTTTTTCAGTCCTAATCACAGCAGCAGGGTTGTTATAAAAAGGGGACCTGTAATTTCTACACTGTCTGCTCTGCTACTTTGCTGAAGGCCAGCTCTGGGAGAATACTGTTAGGCTGTTTTGGGGGCGAAGCATATCAGGGTATCAGTCTGTCATCAAAGGAGAACTGATCTGTGATTATGCACACATGTTCCAAGTGCCTCAGTCTATGTGAAATGCTCAAATTCTCTGTACAGCCTGAAACTCTCTTTGCTTTTAATCAACATCTGCCTGACATACTAGTTGGCATGGTTTGTGAAGGTGAAGGAATGTCTCTGTAACCACTGTGGTAGCTACTATAGACCAGTTTCAGTGGGAAAGGGGCTTAAAAAACACACTTCAGTATCACAAAAAAAGTGATCTAACTAGGCATACCATCTGCTAAGTGCCTTGTTACCAAATATCAGCTGGGGAAAAAAACTTGCAATGGGTTTATGTATAAATAGAAGATGTCAGTTTGGAAGCTTGTCAAACCAGCAGTTTTCAGGAAACTATTTGTAGAAGAAAGATGTCAGCTTCCAATTTTATTTTTGTTCTCTTGAAGATGTATCTTAGAATTGACATGATTTTTTATTCTTTGCAATTAGAGAGCAATCAGATTCCTTTTATGATAGTGTGTTTATTCCTCCTTAGTAGAAGTTTTGTAGTAATTGACCTATTTTCTATATAATTTTCACAGCTGAAGTGAGATAACCCTATATAAAATACTTTTGAATTGACTTATTTTCATATTCTTTACACAGATGAGCAGAGACAGTCCTATATAAAATTAAACCCTACTATTAGTATTCTTCCTCTTTCTAGTGTTCATTTACTCATATAAATCCCACCGGCAATAAGGCAATTACACCACAGATGGTAGAGTTCAAACAAATTAGATTCTACTCTCCCCTCACAAATAGCTTCACTGCACAAACTTCTCCAAAGCACGTATGTGCCGAGCCCTCATCTTGCCACTCAATTGCTTGCATAACGTCACCAAAATGCTCTCTTTTATCTGCATTTCCTCTTATCATCTGTGCCTCTTCACTGGCTCCTTTGCTTGCCTTGGCTGGCCTCTCACAACCAGATACCCTTCCCTCTCACAACCAGATACCCTTCCCTGGTTACTGCCCTC